>CM050173.1:10423411-10498145 GCA_027410445.1 Discoglossus pictus | reverse complement strand
CTCCCCCACCTCCTTTCTCTCTCCCCACCTCCTTTCTCTCTCACCTCCTCCTTTCTCTCTCCCTCCTCCTTTCTCTCTCCCCACCTCCTTTCTCTCTCTCTCTCCCTTCCTCCTTTCTCTCTCTGCCCCTCCCTCCATCTCTCTCTCTCCCTCCATCTCTCTCTCTCTCTCTCTCTCTCTCTCATCACCTCCTTTCTCTCTCTCTCTCTCTCTCTCTCTCTCTCTCTCTCCCCACCTCCTCTCTCTCTCTTTCTTTCTTTCTTTCTTTCTTTCTTTCTTTCTTTCTTTCTTTCTCTCTCTCTCTCTCTCTCTCTCTCTCTCCCCTCCTCCTTTCTCTCTCCCCTCCTCCTTTCTCTCTCCCCTCCTCCTTTCTCTCTCCCCTCCTCCTTTCTCTCTCCTCACCTCCCCTCTCTCTCCCCACCTCCTATCTCTCTCTCTCTCTCTCTCTCTCTCTCTCTCTCTCCCCTCCTCCTTTCTCTCTCTCCCCTCCTCCTTTCTCTCTCTCCCCTCCTCCTTTCTCTCTCTGCCCCTCTCTCTCCCCACCTCCTTTCTCTCTCTGCCCCTCTCTCTCCCCACCTCCTTTCTCTCTCTCTCCCCGCCTCCTTTCTCTTTCCGCCCCTCTCTCCCCACCTCCTTTCTCTCTCTCTCTCTCTCTCCCCTCCTCCTTTCTCTCTCTCTCTCTCTCTCTCTCGCTCTCTCTCTCTCCACCTCCTTTCTCTCTCTCTCCCCCACCTCCTTTCTCTCTCTCTCTCTCCCCACCTCCTTTCTCTCTCTCTCTCTCTCTCCCCTCCCTCTCCCTCCATCTCTCTCTCTCCCCTCTTCCTTTCTCTCTCCCCCCTCTCTCATCGCTCCCTTTCTCTCTCTCTCTCTCTCTCTCTCTCTCTCTCTCTCTCTCTCTCTCTCTCTCCCCTCCTCCTTTCTCTCTCAGCCCCTCTCTCTCTCCCCACCTCCTTTCTCTCTCTCTCTCTCTCTCTCTCTCTCTCTCCCCACCTCCTTTCTCTCTCTCTCTCTCTCTCTCCCCTCCTCCTTTCTCTCTCCCCACCTCCTTTCTCTCTCCCCACCTCCTTTCTCTCTCCCCTCCTCCTTTCTCTCTCCCCACCTCCTTTCTCTCTCTCTCTCCCTTCCTCCTTTCTCTCTCTGCCCCTCCCTCCATCTCTCTCTCTCCCTCCATCTCTCTCTCTCCCTCCATCTCTCTCTCTCTCCCTCCATCTCTCTCTCTCTCCCTCCATCTCTCTCTCTCTCCCTCCATCTCTCTCTCTCCCTCCATCTCTCTCTCTCCCTCCATCTCTCTCTCTCCCTCCATCTCTCTCTCATCACCTCCTTTCTCTCTCTCTCTCTCTCTCTCTCTCTCTCTCTCTCTCTCTCTCTCTCTCTCTCTCTCTCTCTCTCTCTCTCTCTCTCTCACCCCTCCTCCTTTCTCTCTCGCCCATCTCTCTCTCTCTCCCCTCCTCCTTTCTCTCTCCGCCGCTCTCTCTCTCTCCCCTCCTCCTTTCTCTCTCCGCCGCTCTCTCTCTCTCTCTCCCCTCCTCCTTTCTCTCTCCGCCGCTCTCTCTCTCTCTCCCCTCCTCCTTTCTCTCTCCGCCCCTCTCTCTCTCTCTCCACCTCCTTTCTCTCTCTCTCTCTCCACCTCCTTTCTTTATCTCTCCCCACCTCCTTTCTCTCTCCCAGTGCCACGTCTCTGCTGAATGGATGATTCCTATTAACAATGCTCATTGTTTTGCCTTGTTATAATCATCTAGTACATTGGGTATTTTAATTTTTAAAATACAATACTCCTCTATTGCACTAATGGTTAGTGGGATTTATTTTGTTTCAATATCAAACTTTTAATTATGCTTTTCAATTATTGGTGTATTTTCATACAAAAAAAAGTGTTGATTTTTACTTTGTTGAATTAACGATACATTTTTATTTATTTATTTTGTCAGATAAGCCATTATTTAACAGAAGAATTTAGGAAAGATGGAAAAAAACGAGACCCCTCTGTACATACTTGGACATTAAATGATATCTTTGAGAAAAATGATCGTAACGGCGATGGCTTCATATCTGCAAGAGAATACAACGTCTTTCAGCACGATGAGTTGTAGAGTTTTTACAACAGAATTATGTTTTTCAACTCAATAATAAGTACTTCCAGTTTATAGTATGCAAGTTATCAGGTGACTTCTCCCCACATATTATATTCCGATTTTTTTTTTTTTTTTTCTTATGGGTCATATTCATTACCTTTGAAATAATTGTCAGTGTATTCTCCTGAAGATTGTTCTACCATGGTGAGGATTGTGCATGTTATAGGATGAATGGTCACCTATATAAATTAAGTTCCAAATGGAATGTTCAGAGAAGTAGTTTGAACAATGACCTCAGCAGATATTGGTTCCTCCAATGCAGAAGAGTCATTCCTCTAACTTTCATATTAAATAAATCAAATTTGCTTTTTCTAATAATTTTTTTATTAAATGTAAGGTTTGTGTGCTGCTTATAAGTACTTGTGATTAAGTTAAAAACATAGTTTCAGTTGCCATTTAATAGATTATTTTATGTGAAAAGCAACAGAAAGTGCACATAAAATGAATTTTGAGGTCACTGTAGTTTTACTGGCTCGTGATTTAGTACAATTCAGTTTTGCAATTTTTTAAATAATTTTATTGTTAGCAAACATTATAGGTATTTAAACATTAAAACGATAGCAGAGGAGAATGTACCCCTATAATAAAATGTCACACGGGCCCCTTTTTTCTGTAATCAAGCCACAGGAACTCAATGTCCGAGTCTGATTGGATGGCAGTCTGATTGGATGGGGTTGTAGATGGCAGACAAAATGTTGCCAACAAAATGTTCTAGATCTAAATTATTTTGAATAGCTTTTTGTCTATCAGTTGAAAACTATATCAGCCTATAAATACATCACCTGCTCATGGATGTGACCATTTTAGTGGGTATATAATCCATTTTATGCGTATGATCATTTCTCAAAAGTAGCATTTGATTTCATTGTGGTTCATGGAATTGTGGTTAACTAGAACATCAATTTTTTTTTTCTACGTTATAATCATAAAAAATATTTATAGTCAGGAACCTGGAAGTTGCAGCTACCAAATGACTAATATACCTACTAATATAAAATTGGACGATTTCTAAAAAAAAATGGAACTAAACTTATTACAATAGTTGGGATCCCATTTATTTTACTAGTATACTAAATAATGTTTACTGTAATGTTTTTTACAGGCCAAACACAAAAGATGTTGGACATTTTTGTAACTTATGGTTTAGCACTTGAACTATTCAGTGACTAGATCTAAACATTACACCCAGGCTGTTCAAAAAAAAAATCTTTGAATTTCGTAAAAAAATTGTACTGCTGTGAAAACATAATAAAAGTCAATTTTCATTAAAAAAAGTTTTGCCTAAAAATTATTTCTCTTAAAACAGAAGTAAGAAATATTCAACCTTTGTTTTCATCTTTTTTTTTAGATTTAAATGAGTTCTAACTGAAATCTGCACCTGGAAATAGCTTTTTATATCCACCTGGCACACAATACTTACAGCCATAATGATACATATTTAGTGCAATTTAATATTAAAGAGAACTGACAGGAGCTGAAGGAAGTATTTGGAATTGGCTTGGATCTTTCCTGTTTGATGCCCATCATCAGTGGTGTGCAATAGCCATTAGGTGGCGTTACAGGGCTTTCTTCAGTTTGTTCTTAGAGTGAGGGTTAGACTTAGGGATAGGGCTTAGGGTTCATGGTTAGGATAGTGGCAGATGATGAGCTTTACATAGTAAAATAGTGGCTTATCATTTACCACTACCCTAACCCCGAATCCTAAACCCTAGTTCACAATTACTGTCCAGTATCCTTTAGAAGTCCAAATTTCCACTCTTCTTCAAAACAAACCTCAGCTCCAAGCTTCTGTATCTCGGTCTGTGCCTTTATTTAGAGTCAGACACCTGTATGAACATTTCTCTATGGGTGTCTCTTTTCCCAGCTCAAACTGTACAAAAAAAACACGTATTTTTGTGTTTCTTTCTTCCCCGAGCCAATAAACAGCACACATTCCTGTGTTTCTGTCTTATGGTTCAAGCAAACTGTGCACACAGGGTTTATCACAGGCTGTAGACCTCAAATGCAAATGCTTTGTTCTTCAACCCTAACCATTTTAAACATGGCTTCCTTTAAGCTTATGCCCGCTGCATTACACAGATTTAATGCAAAGCCAAGGTTGGATTATACACAAGCTGGCAATCCTACTCACAGACAGCTGTTTCAAGTTTATTGCCTATCATCAGTATGGAGCGGGATCTTAGCTTGTCTTGTGGTCCTTATGATTAGGTAGTTCACCACAACAATCGTTTAATATATGGTGGGCAAAAGAGCGATAGAAGCCCTCCACTGTACAGTAGTACAGTAAATAAATAGTACATCTGTGTTCACATTTGAATGCCTAAAACTGCTCAGAATTCCAAGAAATACAATTATTACACTGCATTCCAGGAAGCTGAGCAGGGACCTGCACATGTGCCCACAAATGCTTCGTTCTTCAATCCTTAAACATTTTAAACATGGCTTTCTTTAAACTTATGCCCGCTGCATTACACATCACATATATAGTTGTGGATCTTTGCGACTGTCTGGGTCGTTTGCGATTGTTGGTAACGCAGTTGTGACCTCGCAAAGATGTTCAAGAGTGTAACTTTAAAAACCTACCAAAACAAAAAAAAAATATTTACAAAAAATTATAACATACACACAAAGCACAGGGGGAGACACAGAAAGCCTGGAAGTGAGGTTGCAAGCGAATTACACCCAGATTTGGCATTTTTCGTCACTCCAAAATCGCCTAAATGAGGAAAAAAATGACGGACGAAAAATGTGGGGCTCGCGATGAGCGCCGAAGGTGATCAGTGCAAAGCAGAAAACTTGAAATACATGGGCGGAGAGGCTCACAATGAGCGCCGAAAGTGCTCAGAGGAACAAAAGCCTCACATTGTGTGGCAGACAGAATTGCCAGCCTTACAATTTGAATCCCGTCATTTTTGACGGGCAAGTTCCTAGTATATATATATATATTTCCTTCAGAGTGATTTATCATATTTAGCAAGGGTACATTGTAGTGTGTGTATGTATATATGTAGATGGTGCAAGAATGAGCTATAATTCACAAGTCTATGAATAACTCTTACATTTGTACACAAGATTTCTGAAGGCGGCCACAATGAAAAGTAAGAAGAGGCATTGCAGATATCGGATCTTGATTATCCTTGCCGATAACTACTGAAATTACTCACCTATTGGATCAACTACTGAAACAACAACAATGCATTGATATGTCCTTTGCATCTATGCTCCAGTTTGAGGTACCTACATGCTAAGAGATACAGGGGAAGAAACAGCTTTCCACAGCTGCTACTCCACAGCTTGTGCAATACCAAGGAGTGATCAATACCAAGGATGTGCAATACCAAGGAGTGATCCTCTGCAATTTAAACAAAGATTTGGCCCTGTAATTTTGCAGATCTAAACCACATATAGTGATATTCTTCATCTGGCTGCACTGCCTGAAAATGAGATAAGCGGGCTCAGTGAAGTGTCTGGACACAACTATCAAACTACAGATTGAACTTCTTAGGCCTCCATTCAGTTGGCCGAATTGTAATTACAAGAGCCTGTAAAAGTTACTGATATTTAATTGGCCTCTTCAAGTTACCCGCAAAACTGTAACTTATTTTTTTATTTCTGTGTTATACTGATCCCAGGAATCAATGAGTTAATACATATCACGCCACCCACATGGACTAGAACAGTTTACGTATTGATTTTTATTACTTTCTACATTTCATGATTGCAAGTCCGAATGCAGATGGGACTTCTAAATACTAACTAATTGTAGTCTAAACTTCATGTTTTACTGACGTCATGATGATGGTCTCATTTACTATTGGCTCTGTCTAAATTGTAACTTACGGACTTGCTGAATTGATCATGATCAGGCCCTGCAATACTACGTACGGGCTCATGGTTTATGGGTCTAGCCTTCAGTTCTGTAATTGCGCGCTTGAGTCAATTGAATACAGTCGGAACTGTAACAACTTTCTAACATGCTACTGATGAATTACACTCTTGCCTAGAAAACGGTATGAAATCCCTATGAAAAGCCATAAATTATTTTACGTGGGGACAGACTAAATCCAGAAAACCCCATAGAACAATTTTTGGTTTTTATAGGCATTCTGAGAGCAAACTTTTGGTTCACACCAAACAATGGAACATGGAATACTCAGATTTTATACTTCATTGTTGGATACCTGTGTGAACAATCATGAGGTAATCAGAGGATCCATTGCCCGTTGAATACTAATTGCCTCACTTGTGTTCACACACTGTTACATTGATATCCCGGCCTGTCTGGAGAGCCTTGAGGAGAGGTTTGGGTACCCCATTACTGCTATATCATCTACCTCATCACTGCTAACACCCTTGGTCAACAATCAAGAACTCCCAATATACCCTTTGCGAGTGATGGGCATGACGTATGAAGGACGTTTAAAAATTTTGATTAATATCAATGAGCTTCAGCTAAAAACTAAACTGAACTGGCACCACTATAACCAATTGTCTCATTATATCTGTACTCAAAAGATCAATAAAAACCTAATTGGACCTCTTAGACATCTTTCAGAACATCTTTGCTCCCAGCATCTATCCCAGATATATAAACTCCTTCTCACACCAGAATCCACAATACCTATACTAAACTTTCCATTATGATTTCATGGGAAAAGGAGTTGGGCAGTGCTCGAGAAGACCATCATTAAGATATTCTATTAGGCCCGTAGCTCTAGCACACAAATAAAGTCTGACCTGCAACTGAAAAAAGTATCCAGTTTCTGTCAAAAATATTAAGAGTACTAAATAGGACTTGAAAGGGCTCTTTCAAACACTTATTAGAGCTGTAGCAGCAATTAAACACGCAATACTGTACTATAAAAGCACTGGAAGACCTGGAAAGACATTATAATTAATTGCACAACAGCTTCAAACCCACAAATATGCAATTAAAAAATATGTTTATTATATGTTATTTCTGAATAATATCGAGCCTGGGACTCAAGAGGTTAATACATATCATGAAACCCACATGGACTAAAACAGATGCTCTAATGCATTTTATAATGTCATGCAATTTGGATATGACACAAATATTACAATGTATAGATTAATACATGTTCAATTATCAATTTATAGACAAGTATGTGCTTTATGCAGAATAGTGTTTATTGATACAATAGCAAAATCAAGAATAATGTATTAATGTATTTAAAATTGTAACCTCTGATTTTTAGGTAGATCACAATTTTAAATCAATGAGAGGTTTATTACAATCCTTATAAACAATTGGATAACAATTAGTTTTAACACATTTTATATTATGTTAGATCAATATAGAAATCAATAAAAAGTATTAAACTTGGATTTAAAATCCTTTTTTAAAACAGTTTATATTTTGTAAACTCAATACAGAAATGATAAGAAGTGTATAAAAGTCTTATCAAACTTGGATAAACAATCAGATGTATATTTCATACAATATATTTGGTATTAATATTCAGTGATCTAGCATGTTACTCTATGAAAGCAGTGAATAGCAAAATCATGTATAAAAACCAATTAGGCAGCCAGAATGTAGGAATATCCAGTTATAACTAAAAACAACTTAGGTTATCCTGTATCTAAGTGACAAACTAAATAACTTTTGTATAATAATATAACAGAATTGATTAAACTTAATCAAAGCAATCAGTCTATTTTAGTTAGAATGGACCCAAGTAAAAAACAATACCGGTTTGGAACTCATGTCTGGACAAATGACCCCCAACACCTCAGGTTGTATCCATCTTATCAGTTGTAATACATTACCCATTTGAAGTTAGCAGGGAAACCCTTGCTGGATAGGACTACTCCTTAATTTGTTTAAAAGTAATCCCTTTTTGGTATTCTCTTTATTAAGAGAGGGATAGACAGAAAAAAGCCAGCAAAATCCTTGAGCCTTTCTCTGGCTTAATAGATAAACCCTTTCTTTTTCATCCACTCCCCGTCACAGGGATTATTTCAACCAATTCCACTAGCCTCCCAACATATTTGTATGTACATGCATAATTAAGATATGTCAATAAAATGTTGTATAAACATATTTCTGTCTGCTTGGGAGCAGTCATGCTCCATGTTTTAAAATGAAATACTAATGATCTTTGTTCTAGATATTTTGGTCAAATATTTTGGGTTTTAGAATAGCCCATTGTGTTGAATCTCGCACCTGTTTGATAACTTTTGGTTAGAACAATGAGGGATTGAATACAGTAGAAACATCATGTATATGTTTTATCTTTATGAGACAGTGATTTGCTTCTCCCTCAAGGCCTTCTCAGCCGTCTAAAATTTTTTGGCCTTGGCTCAAGATCCAAGGCCAAAATTAAAACTTATTTTGTAAATGATTAACCCTTCACCTGCAAAATGAGTATACCATAAGTATGTCTGTATTTACAGTGGTGACAGCAAAACAGACAAGCATATAATGTAGACTATATATATATATATATATATATATATATATATATATATATATAATCTTTTTATCCACAAAAGTCACAACAATAGAGTGCTTGATTGCGAGCCTGATTGACAAATATTACTTATTGGCACTAAATAATTTGCAGCCGTTGATTGCAGATTACGTGTAACTTCCCTGTTTTACTGTCATCATGATGATGGTCTCATTTACTAAAGGCTGTGTCTAAGAAGTCAATTTTGTCAGGTCATATGATTACACCCCCTGAAATCAGACTTATTTTTTTTTCTTAATTTTATTTATACATTTTTCAGCATAAAAACAAACAGACAAAAACTTTAAAATTGCAAGACATTATTATACACTTATCAATAATGTTTTCTTCTCTTTTTCCTATTTTCCCTCCTTTCTCTGCCTTCCTTTCTTTTCCTCTCTTCTCCTTCCCTTCTTTTCCCCTCTCTTTCTTTAGGCATTACAAAATGTGTATTTAGCATGGGAAAATATTTACCAAAAACCTTTTTTAGATTAATACAGTTCCACTAAGATTTCAAGACATTAACAAAATATATGAAAGTTCTATATTTCCTCTGTTTTGACATATCTTGAACTTATAGGTATATATAATACAGATTTAAATCCTACCGAAGATATACTAATACCAAACAGGACATCCGGGGAAAAAAAAAATCAGACTTATAAAGGCAGGGTTTATTAGTTCAGCCTTGTGGTCGGAATTAGTGAACTGGAGTCAATAGAATAGATCTAAACATTTATTTAAAAAAAACACCTACAACCACATTTGTGAGTTTGAGGCATTTTGTTCTTAGCTCAAATTTTTCAAGTACTATCCCCCATTAGGTGCTTGTCTGAACAATCCATTCTCTTCCAATAAAAAGATTAATTGAAGGTAAAAAAAAGTACTGCAATACTCTGATTATTTATTTGGAATATTGGACATTCACTGCTACTCCACTATTCATAATAAAAAAACTTGAAACAGAAGACACTTTAGAATAAAAAAAATCATCCAAATACTTGTAATAAAAAAAAAAAAAAATATTGGGAAAAACCTACTTTCAAAAAAAATATTATCAAGCCAGAACACACAGAAAAAAATCACACTTTCCAATATCATAAAATACATCATTATCTGTGTATCAGGACAACACACTTCTTTTGGAGTGAATAAAAAGCATAATATTTGTCTAGTAGGGCTACTTGCAGCCTATACAATTTGTGTGGCTCTCAAAAGTTGCCATGCAGCCTTCACCCAGCTTTCTTTAATGGGACAAACCAGCAAACCATCCATTTTCTTTGCCACAACAAGTATTTCACGTTTTCTTGCTCTCCATAGTTTGCCTCTAATCCTCTATTCCATATTAATGTGAAGAAGGCCAGGAAGGAAGCTATATGAACATTACAATTAGTGACCAGGAAAAGGCAGATGAGCTAAATATGTTCTTCTCTTCGGAATACACAAGGGAGGTACAAGTGGTTGGGACACTGCAACATAATGGGGCTACACTACCATCACCAAATAATGGGTTAACACAGGAAGAAATCCAAAAGAGGTTGGAAAAAATACATGTCAATAAAGCCCCAGGTCCTGATGGAATACATCCAAGGGTACTGAGTGGACTTGGTTCTGTAATAGCCAAACCATTATATCTATTTTTTCAAGATTCACTCAACACAGGGTCTCTACCAGATGACTGGAGAAAAGCAGATGTGATACTTATATTTAAGAAGGGAGCAAGAGCAAATCCAGGAGATTATAGACCTGTAAGCCTCACTATACAAGAATATGTCTATTTAAACAAGATTTTAAGTAGGAATCAACACAGGTTTATGAAGGATAGATCATATCAAACAAACCTAATTAGTTTCTATGAGGAGGTTAGTAGGATCTTGGATCAAGGCAACTCAGTGGATGTAGTCTTTTTGGATTTTGCAAAGGCTTTTGAGACAGTAAATATATGCTCATGGATCGAGAGCTGGCTAAATGACAGGAAGCAAAGGGTTGTTGTAAATGGAACATACTCTGATTGGACTAATGTGGTAAGTGGGGTTCCTCAGGGTTCAGTATTAAGCCCTCTCCTTTTTTTTTTGTTAAATGATTTTTATTGGACAGTCAGACAACACTTGTCGACTAAACAAAAACAACATATTAGACGTGAAAAGTATAAAATAACAAGGAGCACATACATCACATCTATCTTCTTATAGAACGTCTATCTGTCCAGAACTCCTCCTCTTTTTCCATTTTCTAATTTTATGTCTGCTGAAAGTTATGTTTAACTGGATTGGGACTAACGGGGAAACTATGAGTAATGAAGTCTCGTAAAACTGGAATGATCTTTGTAAACTGTGTTACTTGTCCTCGTTCAGGCCTGACCCTGACCGGTATCAACTCTCTTGGTAGATGCAGCCTCTGAACTTGGCTAACTGAGTAAGGCTCTTGGTGTTGGATAAATTAAGATTTCTCTAGTCTAGTTTTCCTTTCTAGGTCTCTTAGGAGGAAAGGGTTACTCACCCCGTTTCTCCGCCGAACCTTGTCTCCCAGGCGGACCAGCAGGAGGCCCAGCGTTTGTAGTTATGATTCACCTCAGCAGACAAAATGCTCATGGAACGAACAAACCCTATTTTGTTTAGGATTTTCTCATATGTAGGGGTGGGTGTTTTCCAGTGGGCGGCTATTATTGTTCTGACTGCTAGGAAGATTTGGTTGGTCAGGAATTGTTCCAAATTGGACAACTCCTCTATCGGTAGACCCAGGATGGCTTCCTCTGGTCTCATGGGAAACTTCTGATCCCATAGTTTCTCTAAGATTTTATAAGTCTCTACCCAAGTGTGCTTAATCAACGGGCATTCCCAAAATGTATTAATTAGAGTCCCTTTCTGATTACAACCTCTTTCACATATATCACTAATCCCCGGGTTACCTAGGTGGATTCTAACTGGGGTTAGGTACCATCTCATGATCACTTTATATGAATTTTCTTTCAAAATTATATTAAGTGAAGAGTTTTTTGCTTGTTTCAAAATGCTGTTCCATTGGTCCTTATCTAAGCGTATGTTAAGGTCTGCTTCCCATGCCCTCTCGTAGTGTAGTTTGGGAGGAGTGGCTAACTCGCATAAGTGGTTATATATTGTGGAAATGTTGCCCTTCCCTCCTGGGAAATTAATGCAACACCTTTCGAATATGGATTTATTTTGCCCACCCTTGTTCCTAATGGTTTGAGTTAGTCTTTGATTTATAGCGAGTAGGTTAAGCCATTCTCCTGGAGGAAGGTGTTGCTTGTCTAGGAATGCAGTCGTGGACCATTTTTGATTAACTACAGGTAAATCTGCCGCAATTGAGCAGTTGTTTTCAGTCCACCATCTATATTGGTCATTAGTATTTATTTTGGGGCTGGCCGATTGGGGCCACAGGGGAGTAAGCCCGGATTCTGGGTTTAGAAGCATGTTCCTCCTATTTATGTCTTTCCATAAAGTTATTGTGTGCCTCACACTAGTTGGCAGTGATTGGGGTGGTTTGAAGCCCTTCTGAATGGAGAGCCAAGGTATTGATGCATGATTAAGTCGTTGTTCCTCAGTGTTTTTTTCTCTATCTGGACCCATACTGGGGGAGAGTCTCTGACGAACCATTTTGCTAATTGTGCTAGCCTAGTTGTTTTGAAATAACGGGGGATATCTGGGAACGCGAGGCCACCCCTCTTCTTAGTTGCGATAATTGTTTCTCTGTTTCCTCTAGGTTTTTTTGTTGTTCCACAGAAAGCTCGTCAACATTTTTTGCATCGTTTTCAATTCTTTAGCTAAGATTGATATTGGTATGGTTCTAAACAGGTAAAGTAATTTGGGGAGAATGTTCATTTTAATGGCATGTAGTTTTCCTAGCCATGAGATCTTTAGCTCTGACCACCTAAGCAGGTCTCTCGTTATACGTTTAATGAGAGTTGGGTAGTTCGCTTCATACAGGGCCTTAGTCTATTTAGTAATTTGTATGCCCAGATAGTTAATAGATTTAGGGGACCATTTTATCGGGAAGTTGTTGGTTAGTTGCTTTTCAATGGTGGGTGAGAGGGATAGGTTGAGGGCTATGCTTTTGCTCGTATTTACTTTGAACCCTGACAGTGGCCCAAACTCCAACAAGAGTTTGAATAAATTAGGAAGACTGACTAGGGGGTTTGAGATTGTTAGGAGAATGTCGTCTGCAAAGAGACTTATTTTGTGGTCTGTCAGGCCGACCGGTATTCCCGTTATGTCTGTGTGTTGGCGAATAGCTAATGCTAGGGGCTCTATACTAAGGGCGAACAACAGTGGGGACAGCGGGCATCCCTGTCGTGTACCTCTCGGGATTTTGAGTTTTTGAGAATTGTATCCCTGGTAAGTTACCTGGGCAGTTGGTTCTGAATATAGTGATGCAAGGCTTTTGAGAAAGCCCTCTGGCAACCCGAATTTAATCAATGTAGAGTTCATAAATGTCCAGTCTAATCTATCTAAAGCCTTCTCGGCATCAAGTGCTAAAACCATTGCGTGGCTTTCTCCTCTGCTAGTTATGTCAATGAGGTCAATGATCTTTCTGGTGTTATCTGGCGCTTCCCTGCCCTTAATGAAGCCAACTTGGTCCAGATGTATTATCTCAGGAATCAATTCCGCTAGTCTGGCCGCCAAGATTTTAGTGTATATTTTTAAGTCAGTGTTGATCAGGGAAATAGGTCTATAGCTAGCATATTGGGTTGGGTCTTTCCCGGGTTTAGGGATTACTATGATTTTGGCTTCTAAGAATTCCGGTTTCATTTCCCCCCCTTTTAAGAAGCCGTTAAATAGTTTGTGTAAGGTAGGGCTGAGTAGGTCGCTCATATATTTGTAGTAGAGGTTCGAGTACCCGTCTGGGCCCGGGGCCCCGTGAGCTTTTGTTGTCTTGATCGCCTCCTGTATTTCTTTAACCGATATGGGCTCTAGGAGTGAACTGGCTTTAGCGGGGTCTAGGTGTGGGATATTTATGTTACTTAGTGCTTTTTCAATGTTTATTTTGTGAGTTGGGGTACCCGAGTTGTCTGATTTGGTGTAAAGATCAGCATAGAATTGCCTGAATTCGTTTACTATCTGCTCTGGTTTAAAGACTATTTGCTTATTTTTGGTGATTAGTTTGGCAATGAATGAGTTCGCTCTCTTTTCTTTTAGTCTATTGGCCAGCATTCTGTCAGACTTGTTTGCGTTTCTAAAAAATTTAGCGTCGGATCGTTGTAGTATAGTGACCATTTTTCCTCTCAGTATAGAGTTGAGATCCTGTTTATATCCTAGTACTTTCTCGTAAGTTTGTTGTGATTTATCTTTACCGTATAGTTTTTGGGCCTCTGATATTTTCTGATTTAGGAGTGAAATTTGTGCCTGGTCCTTTTTTTTACTTGAGAGAACTAATTTGTATGCAGGTTCCCCTGATTACTGCTTTGTGGGCTGCCCAAATTCCATTTATGTTTATTTCGCCTACTTTGTTAAGATCAAAATATTCTGTAATTGCTGCTCTAATGTTTTCGCGTGTTGTTGGGTCATTAAGTAAGCCGGGGTTTAACGTCCATCTCTGACTATTTCCCATCGGTAGAAGGTCTCTCATGGAAATTTTGACCAGATTGTGGTCTGACCATGCTATGGGACATATTGCGGCCTCGGTTAGGTTCCCTGCCATGTTTTGTTGAATTAGGATGTAGTCTATTCTGGAAAGTGACCTATGTCTACTTGAAAAAAATGTGTATTCTCTTTCTGTGGGGTTCATATTTCTCCAGGTGTCGATCATACAATTTGAATTTAATAGTTTTTTGAGTGCTTTGATCGCCGTGGGGTTTTTGTGTGAATCTGGGTCGTTTGACTTGTCTTTGGATGGGTCTAACACCGCATTCATGTCTCCTCCTATTATCTTAAGCCCGTCCTCCCAACTATCTGTGAGTTTTTGTATTTTCAGAAAAAATTTGGTCTGTGTTTGGGGCGTAAATGTTCAAAAGTGTGACCTTCCGTTCATGTATTGTCCCCTGAACTGCTATGTACCTGCCTTCTGTATCCCTTTGGATTTTACTCAGTTTGAAGTTGAGTCTCCTGTGGAACAAAATGGTGACTCCCTTTTGTTTTGTTTCCGAGGTAGCGTGGAACGCCTGTGTGAAGACTCCCCCCCAGTATTTTGGTACTGCTTGTTTTCTAAAGTGAGTTTCTTGAATCATTACAATGTCCAGGTTTAATTTTTGATAATTCCTCAGGGCAACCCCCCTCTTAACTGGTTTGTTCAGTCCATGAGCATTGTGTGACGCTATGACAATGTCCATAGTTCTTACTGAGGTATGTGGCATTTTGGTGAGTGTGGGGGGTTGGCTCACCTACCTGGAAGCTTACGGTTGAGTGTTCCTGTGCCCCCTGCTGGTTTCCGCCCCGAAAACCGCTCAGCAGACAAACGTGTGTGAGAGACTCTGTTCTTAAGGAGAAAAACAGTAGTTAACGAAGTAACTGTTAATATAATATTCTTTAGGTCCAACAAATCTCGGGCTAATAACTGTGTGGACAAGTTCTCCTCTCCCAGAGGAGGTCTCTATGGCTACTCTAGGTACTGGGCTAAGGCTTAAGAGTCTGTAGGTGTGTCTCTCTGGTGGACAAGAGAATTCCTATTGTAATACAACTTTCTGTTGTTCTTTGTTTAAATAGGGCGTAGTAACTTATACTACTGTGAGGAGAGCGATTGCTGTCCTCTTGTTATTTTACTGGTGGGCCAATCAGTGTCTACAAGCTGACACTGGATCGGACCGCCTAAGTGAAAATCTTTCCCTCCCTGGAGACATTGAGGCGGAATGGGATCCCCCACGTATACTTCCATCCTTGCGCTAAAATACAGTCCAGTACAGGTTTCATTTGTCTCCTTTTGGCAAGGGTTACCGGTGATAGATCCGAGAAGAGCAAAGGCTGGTGACCCTCAATGGGAGGAATGCCTTTCCTTGCGGCCTTCATAAATCTTTCTTTGGTGGAGTAGTAATGGAATCTGGCTATGATGTCTCTTGGGCGTTCTTGTGGTGACGGTCGGAAGCCTAGGGCTCTGTGGACTCAGACTCTGTCCATTCTCATATTTTCTGGGTGGGTGTTTGGGAGGAGAATGTCACAGAGATCGCTTAGATAAGCGTGGAGGTCTTTGACTGTCTCCGGCACGTTTCTCAGTCTAATGTTTTGGCGTCTGGATCGGTTTTCTAGGTCTTCTTGCTGTAGCTGCTGCCTTGATTGTTCTTCTTTCAAGGCCAAGATCTCTTCTTCTGAAATTTTTGTTTCCAGCTGTGTGGTTCTATCATCAACCTTTTGTATCTCTGTGGATAGTTCCGTAGTCACTCTCTGGATGTCGGATTTGATCTCTGCTCTAAAGTTGGTTATTAATTGGGAGTTCTTTAGTTTCGTTTTTTCCTAGTAAGAAGGGGTCACTTAGTATGTCCCAGTGCAAATGTTAGCGTCCCTATGTTGCAACACTTTTACTTTGTTACATCTCTTTAAGTTTAATCAATGTTCTTGGGGAATGTTGAACAGTCCGTGGATGTTTAGTCTTCTTGATCTTTATTGTTTGAGGATTGGCTTTTTGTGTCTTCTCCTGGTGGGTCCTGTGGGAGTAGGGATTCAGTGGGCCCCTTTGTCTGCACGTTGGTAGAGATAGGACACAGGTTTCGACGCACCGGGGGAGCCCCAAAAATGATGGAACTTGTTTTCCCGGCTGTGGGGCGGTAGAGAAAGCTGTGTTTGCAGAAATTGTGGCCAGGTTGTTAACCGTGGGATCAGTCCACTCTATTGTCCCAATCAGATTAGGGTGTAGCAGTGAATGTGTTTGTGCCACTTCTCCGTTACCTTTAGGAGCGTTATACTGTAGCTGGGAGTTGAGCTAGTGTGGACTGTTTACTCAGGCGTTGTGTAACTGCACTTTGTCCACTAGGTGGTAGCGGGGTTCCACTAGTACAGGTTGCTATATCGGCCGTGATGTGGCTGGGCATCTAGCATTGGAAGTCAGGTGGTATTGTATACCTGTGTCGTTTGTCTGTTTAACCCCTGGTATGTTGCTAGCTCCTTGTGTGGAGTTTTAACCCTTTTGGGGAAGATGTTATCTTCTCTGTCCTCTTTGAGGGCTCTCTGTAACCCCAACAGGATTAGCTTCTCAACATAAACTATGTTTGGGCTCCTAAGTCCCCACGATTTGGGCTGCCTTGTTATGTGTTATATACTGCTGTTTGCTGTGTGGATGAGGGGTCTAATATTCTTTTCTACACTTTGAGGTGACCCTGGGGGCTTCTTGTAGTACACCCCTGAACTTGTGACACTCTTTAGGGTTAGTGTTAATTTATTTTCGGCCCCTTATGAGGAGCTAGAAGTTGTCAGACAGGTTTGCCAATTCCTCTAAGTTGATCAGAAGTGATTCTGTGGGGAGAGATGTGTTTTGTTGCTGTTGTGATGAGGGTCTCTGCTCCTCTTCACAGTGTTTCTGTTCCTACAGGAGGCCTGGGGTGTACTGGGTGGCTGTTGGTGTGAGTTATACCCCTTCCCGTTCAGGGGTCTCACTGGTAGTGCTTGGTGTGCAGCGAGATGGGGTTACCTTGTCAGGCCGCAGAGCCTGTCTATGCTGCGACCGCCATCTTGGGCCGTTGACTCTTCCCCCTTCAGCTCCTATTCCCTCCGTGGGAAAATGGCCGCCCCTCAACTGGCGGGAAAATAACCGCCCTTCCACTGGCCGGGTGAGACTCCTTAGGGGGGCCCTCCTGTGACCTCTCTCTTATCGGGGCCTCTGGCCTCTATTCTGGGACCTTGTTTCCCCTGCCTCACCAGGGAACCTCTCGCCTGTAGCCTCTTGCGCGCAGCCTTGTTGCGAGGGGGGGGCCTCCGGCGGCGCCGCCCGGGAGTAGATGGCGGTGTGCTGAGTAGAGCTCGGGCCCTCTTCTCAGCCGGAGCGTCCCGGGCCTCAGGCTGGACATCCCCCTCCACCAACCCCGTTCCGGTGCCAGGCCCGTCAAGTTAAGTTCTAGCGTGGGCACACATGCTTACCTTCGCCTCCCGGCGCCGCCGCAGGTCCTTCCCTGCGGGGCTCCTCTTTCGTATGCCGCCAATTGCTGTGTCCGCGGCCTCGTCAGAGCCTTCTACCTGTGCAGGGGGACACAGGGGGTCGCAGCTACGGGAGGCAGGATGTTGTAGGCCTCACACTCGTGGCGCTGTTGCCCGGCTCTATTTCCTCCAAATCAGTGTCCTTCTGCTTCTTTCTTTTCCCTTTTGCTTGTGGGATTGCTTTGGGGATAATAAAGCAAGTTTTGGGGGATTTTTACTCTATTTGATGAGTTTCTATAGAGGAGCAGCTCCTACACACGTCTGCTCTCTTCCCTTGGCTAGACACGCCCCCAAGCCCTCTCCTTTTTAACATATTTATTAATGACTTAGAAGTGGGACTGGAAAATAGTGTCTCCATTTTTGCTGATGACACTAAGTTGTGCAAGGTAATTAAATCAGATAATGATGTACTTTCTCTCCAAAAATAAATTAGACAAATGGGCGACTAAATGGCAGATGAGATTTAATACGAATAAATGTAAAGTTATGCATCTGGGAAGAAAAAATAGCCATGTAATTTATAATCTTAATGGAGCAAATCTAGGAGTATCAGATATTGAAAGGGATTTGGGAGTGCTTGTGCACAACCACCTAGGTAACAGTGCTCAAAGCCAAGCAGCAGCTGCAAAGGCAAGTAAAATATTAGCATGTATTAAGAAGGGTATAGAAGCCAGGGAAGCAAATATAATTCTGCAACTATACAAATCTCTAGTACGCCCTCACTTGGAATATGGAGGACAATTTTGGGCACCACTTCATAAAAAGGACATTTTGGAGCTTGAAACAGTACAGAAAAGAGCAACAAAACTAATAAGGGGAATTGAGGGGCTAAGTTATGAAGAAAGACTAACCAAATTAAGCTTATTTTCTCTGAGGGTGTCTAAGAGGAGATATGATTACCTACCAGAATAAAGATTTGTCAAGGGAGCTTCTTCTGCCAAGAGGTTTTCAACTGACAAGAGGACATCCCTTGAGGTTAAAAGTAAAAAGATTTCACCTTAAAGAAAGAAAAGGGTTCTTCACAGTAAGGGTGGTTAATCTGTGGAATTCTCTACCAAAGGAGGTTGTGACAGCAGATTCGATAAATACGTTTAAAAAGGGATTCGATATCTTTTTAAATAAAAAGGGCATTTGGGGTTATCCTGCATAATTAGAGAGGGAGTATTGATCCAAGGAGGAGTCTGATCACCAGTATCTGAGGTCAGGAAGGAATTTTATATTGTTTTTCCCCTTTTGAGACAATTGGCAAAGTTTCACTGTTTTTTTTTTTTCTGTTTGACTTCCTCTGGATCAATTAACAATTAACATTTAATCTGCATATTGCAGATCAGAGGAGATCTAAAAAGGTTGAACTTGATGGACTAAAATTATTTTTTCAACCTCAATTGCTATGTATCTACGTAACCTGTCTCTCTTCCTTAGTGATCTTACTATATTTGCTACAAATATAAAAAATGTGTTATAATTATTTGAGGTTATATTGGGAACCGTGTCCTTCGAGTGAAATAGGCCTGACATTGGTGTATTTGGTACAAATGTTAAGCTTTCAGTTATTTTTAACTCTCCGTGACCTCAAGGACCATAACACACCGGGCACATCTTTTTGTCCATGGTCATGGTGATCCATTTGGTTTTCATGGCAGAGATACTGGAGTAGGTTGCCAGTTCCTTCTCCAGTGGGCCACAACATACAGCTCCTGGTATTCCTAGGTGGTCTCCCATCCAAATACTGGCTTCAGAGTGGTATGACCTCTTGGTTCCCTGACTGGAATCGGTGGTGAAAGCACCGAATCCCAACCACTGGACCACCAGGGAACCCAAAACTTTGATCCATAGCCCTAAAACTAATAACTAATTTATCTTGAAAGGTGTAACAATGAGCATCAGAAGTCTTCAACATAACCAAATATTTCAGGACCAATAACAAGGAACAGAATGTAAACATTACATATAGGTCATAAAACATTCAAAGTGACCAATCAAAGATGGCATACGGAAAGGTGAGGATGATATCAAGTTAGCTAACATGTTAGATGCACTGAGGAGGAATACTACGGTGACAAGAAAATAAGTGAGGTGAATATACTGTCTTTATTGTTTAAAAAGTAAAAATCATTTTAATTGTTCAAGACTACTAGTATATGGAGCCAGTAGGGGAGTTGTAGTAATATTGTCTTAGGGCCTCATTCAAATGCGATTTGGCCAATTGAATAGGGCTCTAAATAAGCACATAGCATATTTTTTTTAAATACGTTTTTAGTTAGTGAACACCTTGCTTTTGGATAGATGTTTACTAACTAAAAACTTCTGTAAAAAAATATGTTATGTGCTTATTTAGAGCCCTATTCATTTGGCCAAATTGCAATTGAATGAGGCCCTATGTCTGTGCTTATATAGAGCCCTATTCAATTGGCCAAATCGCATTTGAATGAGGCCCTTAGTATTTAAGAATATGAATTTTACCTAGCTTTTTATTTTCATCCTCCATATAATTTGTCAAATTTACTCCCAAACCATTTGATCTTCAGACCAAAACCAAATGGTTTTAGTTCACTTTAAGCCCACATATTTATTTTAGATCACAACAGCTTTAATGACCTTGTAGGCAATATATTTTAAAATGTGTTAACTGACTAGTCTCCAAGATGTTGGATGGTCTCCAGAATGTTGTTATACTCCATAATTAATTTGAAACATTTGAAAAGTGTGGATAAAACAGAAAAATATGATGAATCATGGCATCACGCACCAGATTGTGTGTTACTAACTAAATTAGATATTTCCAATCTAAGAGGAGCTCTATACCATCCAAAGTGTCCTCCATTGTTCACTAAAATAGACCTTTACCTATGTAAATGGATACACCTATATGATAGAGTGTGCCATAATCATTTCATCATGTGCGCCTACCTGCACCCAACCACTTAAACACATGAGTTATCGATAGCAGTGACTCCCTACGTTTTTGATCTTGGACTAAATGGTTAACCCTCAATGCCCCTGGGGCCCACATTCTAGATTCAGAAGGGTGACTACATTTTTTATTTGCTTTGCACTGATTTGAATACAGTACATATTGTAACTTTGGATTGATTTCTCAATAATCTGTCTATAACAGGGATTAAATGGTAGTTGTACTCTTAAGTGTTAGGCTCTCCTTATCCCTCTTTGTTTCTGAGGACCAGCCGATAAGGAGCCCGATTCAATTGAGCAATTTTAATTTACAGTAGCCCGTAATGGATGCTGTAAGTTATTTTATTATTCAATTGGCGTCTTTTTGAGGGCTAAACGGGTTACGGGTTATGGCCTTGAAATCCTTGCAGTTGTTAAAACCGGAACTTAGAGCCCATCGAAGCCTTTGATCTTTCACATCTGCAAGAGTTACGCTCACTAAAATCACAAATCGCTATTCAATTGCTACAATTTCCCAAGCCCGCAAATATTTTCACACCCGTAAACTGCAAATGGAGGAGAAACTCCTGCGAGTACCAGATAGGACCCACAAGGGGGTTTAAGCCCTGACCGTAGCACTCTTTAAATGCAAATAAATCATCAATACTGCACTGTAAATTATGGTGAAAGTGATAATAGACATTATAATTAATTGCACAACAGTCTCAAGCTCGCAAATCTGCAATAAAATATTATTTTTTTATGTTTCATTTCGGTTTATATCGATCTCGGGATTCAATGAGTTAATACAAATCAGGCCACCCACATGGACTACAACAGCATCAGCATTCATTTTTATTATATTGTATTTTGCGGTTTTGCAAGTCTGATCGCATATCGGACCCCCAAATGCTGATTGATTGAAATGTAACCTCCATGTTTTACTACCGTAATGATGGTGGTCTCATTTTCTATTGGCTGTTTCTAAATGGGTAGTTACGGCCTTACTTAATTGATCATGTTCCCGCCCCGAAATGCTACGTACAAGTGCATGGTTTACGGTTTCGGCTTTCGGCCCATACATTGCGGGCTTGTTCAATTGAATAGCATTGGAATTGTAGCAGCGTTCAAGCCCGCAGACACTCGGCCCGTATACCGCGCGATGCGGCCTCCTAATTGAATCGGGCACATGTTCCAAGACCACTATTGAGCATTACTAATCTATATGACTTTATACTTGTTGTTGATAAACTAAATCAACTTTCAAAAGCTTACACTACTAATTAGTATGGGAGTTGTAGAGTGCTCAATCTATTTTCAGTTCCAGTCTCTTTACATCTATTTTGCTGACTGTGGCACAAATATACCTGAGATTTAATCAATAGGCACATGTCTGCTACTTCATTCTTTTATGCCAAAGATCGAAGCAAGGTACAGCGTGCAGCCTGACATACTTCTGTCCATTGAAGGAACACTCGAAGCACCCGTACACCGTTTCTCTTTTGGAATTCCCCATTCCACAGAGCGCACACGGCCCCTTGGGGATGTTGTTATTGAGCAGGTTAACACGGGTATGAGCTCCTTCTCTGATATAGCTTGTAGAGATGTCGGTCATGCTAGCGGCCTTTTCGTAGTAATCAGAAAAAATGTCATCAATATACGAGTCTGCATTAATCATGATATCCATTGTCCTTTTTCCTAAAAAGGGAAAAAATAAATGTATTTATTACTGTTGCCGATCCGTACATATTAACAGTATATCAAAACCTTTTTATCTTTTTTTATTTATTATTAACTTGCCCGTCATAAATTATGGTATCATATATTATCTTCGATTGTCTGTACTGTCTCTCTCTCTGTGATGTCTCTCTCTCTCCCGGGCCCCCCCACTCTATGCGTGCACCCTCTCTCTCTCTGTGCCCTCTGCCTCTCTCTCTCTCTGCACCCTCTCTCTCACTGTGCCCTCTCTCACTGTGTGCTCTCTCTCTCTCTCTGCGCGGTCTCTCTCTGTGCTCTCTCTCACAGTGCTCTCTCTCTCTTTACCCTCTCTCTCTATGTGTGCACACTCTCTCTCTGTGTTCTCTGTCTCTCTCTCTCTGTGCTGTCTCTCGCTATCTCTGTGTGCCATCTCTCTCTGTGTGCTCTCTCTCTGTGCGTAGCCTCTCTCTGTTCACTCTTTCACTGTGTGCTCTCTCTCTCTCTGTGCGGTCTCTCTCTGTGCTCTCTCTCACTGTGTTCTCTCTCTCTCTCTTTCTCTCTGTACCCTCTCTCTCTATGTGTGCACCCTCTCTTTCTGTGCTCTCTGTCTCTCTCTCTGTGTGATGTCTCTCTCTATCTCTGAACCCTCTCTCTATCTGTGGGCCCTCTCTCTCTGTGTGCTCTCTATCTGTGCTTTCTCTCTCTCTCTCTCTCTCTCTATATATATATATATATATATATATATATATATATATATATACCCTCTCACTGTGCTCGCTCTCTCTTTCTCTCTGTACCCTCTCTCTCTATGTGTGCACCCTCTATCTCTGTGCTCTCTGTCTCTCTCTAACTCTCTGTGCCCTCTCTCTCTCTCTGTGTGCTCTCTCTCTGTGCGTAGCCTCTCTCTGTGCTCTCTCTCAATGTGCTCTCTCTCTCTCTCTCTCTCTCTCTCTCTCTATATATATATATATATATATATATATATATATATATATATATATATATATATATACCCTCTCTCTGTGCCCTCTGTCTCTCTGGTTGCCCCCTCTCTCTGTCTGACCTCTCTCGTTTCCTTTGATAACTGTCTGTATATTACTCTTTTTCTTGCTGCCTTTCTCTTTCTATCTTTCACTGCCCCTCTGTCCCAATATCTTTCCTTTTACTAATGGCCCTGCAATCTGAGAATGGGGTCTAGTCTGCTCCCCCATTTATACAATAAAATGTACTTAATAAAGTACTTGTAATTATATTATACTATATGTTCAAAATATGCTAGGTCCAGAAGAAGGGCCTGGTGGCCATGATATGGACCAAGATTCACCTATTAAATACCCCTGCTGTGGATCAAATTGAAAAATAAACTGTAATACCATTATTTAGACCTAAAATAAATGTCATAAGAAAACGTTGTTATACGTAGCACATACGTCACAATTATGAAGAAATAGCTGCTTCAGAAATCATGTAAGTTTATAGTTAGTAACATCACCAAAAAATATTCTAGAGATACAATATGTACCATCAGCTGGGAAGCTGCTCCCAGTTTCTACCTATAAACATATCACTTTATCTCTTACTTACCACCAAAAATGCCAGATCGGAATAGGCTGTTCCTTATGCTGTTCAGTGAAAATGTTCTACCAGGTTCCTTCTCAAACCCTCCTTTTGAAGTTGTTGACACACAAAACTCTGTCGAACATAAGAATGTATATATCTCATTATAGTTTTCAATCACACCGTCTTCACAGGTACTTTCTCCTGAAATACGACCATATTTGATACATCTCTACTATTCAAAAGCATGGAAAAAAGTGTGTTTAAATGCTTTTTTTCACACACACTGCAAGGATGAAATTTAAAGGCATATCTAAATTTCCTGGATTATGAGCGCATCTGATGGAGGAGAATCAGTAGTGTATGAAAACATTGTTTGCATGAACAAATACCAAAATAAACATTTAAACACTTACCTTGAAGTTAGCAAAATGTCTTGCAATTTCTGACCGTTGAATATTAGTATAAACACCCGCTTCAAACCCAGGCTAAATTAGCTTAAAATTCAAACTCATTTTGGCCAATCAGGAGCAAGCAGAGGTTAGTTGAAATATTTGTATTGAACTCTGGGGTTCCTGTTTGTGCTGCAAAGCAGCCTGGGATATGTAGTGTGGCACAATGTTAGAAGGTACTATGCATTTTCATATGAGTCTCTCTGTGCAACACATTCACACTTGATCACCACCCTACTGATTGTCTATTTCCTGCATCAACTACTGCTGCTAATGTTTTATCTTTCTCTCAATGTTTGGCAGAGTGAAGCAGCAGCTGCACCTACTTGTCTCATTACCACACCTGCAGACTATCCATTCTCTGTACCAACTACTGCTGCTGGTGTTTTTCTCTTTTTCTCTCTGTTTGGCAGTGAAGCAGCAGCTGCACCTATCTGTGTCATTAACACACCTGCTGATTGTCTATTCCCTGCACCAACTACTGCTGCACTATCTCTGGTGACAGCTGCAAGTCTCACATACACACAACAGCTCGGTCTGTGCTGTGCTGTGGTGTGGTGGTGAGGGAAGGGCCCAGCACACAGCAGACACAGTAAGACGCAGGGAGGGTCATATCCCAGCAGTGACTTGAGAAATGACATCACTGCACTCCTATTGGCTGAGGAAGACACATCAAGTGAATAATGGGTTAAAATGGGTCCTCTGATGCTACATGCTAATTGGGTGGGGATCAGGGGCCTGTGTAGACACCCTTGGGGGTGTCAACATAATCCTTAAAGGGATTTCTAGATATTAATAAAAATAAAGTGGTTTATGAAATGTGCTGCATGTATGAAGGATGCTTTTTGCCTAAAAGAATGCAAAAATGTAATAACCCAGAAAACTTGGGTATGCCTTTAAAGGATAGGAGGAGACTTTTAAAAGCAAATAGAACCCTAAAGTAAAGACTAATTGCATATAAAAATATTTAATTCAGTCTTTGTCTCCCTTTTTAAAAAAACATGTACTTTTGTAAATAGTAAATACTGGCTCTTTATAAATAAGTAAATAATTAGAGTGGTCCTTTAGGTGTTTCTTGCTGTTTTACTCCAGTACACCTCTATAGAAATAATAACAAATCTAATTTAACACTCATTTGAAAAAATGCTAAAAAATTAAAAATATTAAAAATATTAATAGAATAAGCAATTTAACATTTAAAGTTAATATTTCCAAATAAGGCATATGCTGAAAACAACACATAAAGAAATGAATCAGGTCTCTAAATAGATACGTATGCTTTCAGATTCTCTAAGTAACATCTGGAGACCTGGAGATGCTTCAAAAAAGGCTGCAATTAATTTTTTCCTGAGAAGACTGAAATAGTCTGCACTGCAGTGCATCGTTTGGATAGGATCACCAATGGTTTGCAGCAGATGAAAAGAGTAGTGAATGTCTACCACGGCACTGAATAACAAAACCATATGCTCTGTATATTTAGTTTATTAAGTTCATGTATCTGTATCATCTGTGTATGCAAGGGTAACAGGCAAAAACTGGGAAGAGATATAGGACATTAGGAACCACCTAGGGGTCTGTGTACAAACAGGAGTGTGACTTGCAACAATGGGACCAATACGAGGGAGTGTGAATTCAAATGATGGGAGTGTCCCATCGCCGGGAGAGATATCATGCTTCTGAGCTAAGTTATGGATTCAAATTTCTCTTACTTTGAGCCCTATTCAACTGCCCAAATCACAATTACTTGAACCCGTAATGTAGCCCATAAATGTTACTGATATTCAATTGACTAGTTTTAGCTACTCGCATTCCCGTTGCAAGTCACAGGCACAAAATCACTGCAGTTGTCAAAAACGTAACTCCGTCCTATCTCCTCCATTGATTCTTCAAGCCCGCAAATATTACCAGTGCTAAAATTGATAGTCAATTGCAAATGTTCATGTAGTCCACAATTGCCTTCAAACCCGTAAATGGCAAATGTATCAAAATATTTTATGAGTACTAGATAGGACCCGCAAGTGGGTTAAACACCTATTCGTAACACTGCAAAAGCAAATAAACACACACTACTGTACTTTAAAATACAGGGAAAGCAAGGAAAGGCATTAGAATTATTAATTAACAAAAGTCTCAAGCTCACAAATCTGCAATACAAAATAATTTGTTTTTAACTTTGATTTCCGTCTTATATTGATTCCAGGAATCAAGGGGTTATTACATATCATGGAACCTGCATGGACTAGAACAGTTGCTTTAATGATTGCGAGTCCGATCACAAATTTTACTTCTAAGCACTAATTAATTGTAGTATATACTCCATGTTTTACTGATGTAATGATGACGATCTCATTTACTATTGGCTCTGTCTAAAAAGTGTATTACGGGCTTGGCTAATTATCACATGATCATGCCCCCTTAAATCCTATTTACGAGTGCATGGTTTGCATGTGGAAGCTGTGAGACGGCAGTTGCAAGTTAGAGACAACTGAATATGTATTATCTAAAAGTTTCTAAAGAATATACCGTATATACTCGAGTATAAGCCGACCCGAGTATAAGCCAAGGCACCTATTTTACCACAAAATACTGGGAAAACGTAGTGACTTGAGTATAAGCCGAGGGTGGGAAATAGGCTGCCCCCTGTGTCCCTCTTGTGCCCTCTGTGTCCCCCTCTTGTGTGCCCTCTGTGCCACTTTCTTGTGCCCCCCTCTGTCCCCTGTGTCTCTTCTCCCCTCTCCCTCCCCTGTGTCTCTCCACCACTCTCCCTCCCCTGTGTCTCTTCCCCTCCTCTCCCTCCCCTGTGTCTCTCCCCCTCTCCCTTCCCTGTGTTTCTTACCCCCTCTCTCTTCCCTGTATCCTCATCCTCAACCCCCATCCTCAAACCCCCTCATCATCCTCAACCCCCCATCCTCATCCTCAACCCCCCTCCTCATCCTAAACCCCCCTCCTCAACCTCAACCCCCCAATCCTCATCCTCAACCCCCATCCTCATCCTAAACCCCCATCCTCATCTCCCCTCCTCATCCTAAAACCCCCTCCTCACTTTACCCCTCTAAATACGTCCCCCTCTCCCTTTCCCCTCACTTACCTCCATCTGCAGCTGCTCCTCCATGCTCCTTCCGGCTGCGCCTTGACCCGACCAATGCTAATGACGTGGCGCGACGCAGACAGATGGAGCGCGGAGGAGCGAAGGAGCAGCTGCAGATGCAGGTAGGTGAGGGTAGAGGCTCTTTATCTCCCCAATTGGTAATAGAGGTATAGATAATGAGAAGTATTTTGGAGTACAGTTGGATATTAATTACTAGTTTTGGACATATATAATTTAACTGTATTGTTGAAAGGGGTCGGTCTCTTCCCTCTGAAATTGCCAAAAAGCCTTGTGCAGCCCCTGGGCAACCTGTTGTCCACACTCCTCTATATCTTAGTGAGTTTAACCCAATGATCTTCCTACCAATTCCCATATTATATATATTAAAACAGTTTAATGTTGCATTAAGATTAAAAAAACATTACAGAATTTAAACTCACCAAAATGACCATCCAGATGAATGTAGAGATCAAAAACACTAAAAGCAATAGTTGTGTGTGCTGGAAAAACGATAGCTTTGTCTCGTCCTTTATGATTCTGGTCATCAATAATATGAAACTGAGATTTAAAAAAACAAAAATTAACATTTGTGAAAACATTGATCCTGTTTAGTAAAAAGATTGTGTAATATACAAGAATGTGCTACGGTCTGATATAAGTACTATCAAGGCTAAATGCCCCAAAACACCAACAAGACTAACACAGCAGAAAATCAAGGTGCATCAGGCAAGAGGGATACCGACATTCGTAACCATTTTTTTTTGTCTTTCCCCTCTATCTCCTTCTCTGTCCACCATTTGCATTCAATTCTCACTTCTTTAACACGTCTTCTTTATCATTCCCTCTTTTGCCTCTGCTTACTTTAATGTTTTCCTTCCTTTAATTCCATTAACCTTCTAGGAATTATCTTTCCATCCTTTATGTCTCACCTCTCATTTTAGTAACTCACTGTCCATGTCCATATTCTTCTCTCCATACCTGCTCTTTTGCTCCTTTAACTCCTTTTTTTCACCTCTCCCAAAATGCCTTCTTGTCCCACTGTCCTATGAACAAGAACTGGAAATCTCTTGATAGGATGATGTGAAAATCACTTAGGATGGAGAAATAGTTAAATCCAGCCCCGAAAATAACCAGTAGTCTAGGGTAGAATATTATATACAAGGGAACTAGGAAATAATCATACTTTTTATTTTTTTCTGGAGGAATATCTTATTAATATCTTATTCAGAAGCACACTCATTTTAATAGGATCCATCAACATTCAACATGGAGTATGTTGTTGGCTATTGACAAGTGTGAATGCCATCACATATTTGGGAATTCTACTTTTGTGATGAGAAAGTAGTCAATTTTAACAAACGCGGGGTTTGGTGCCATAGGATGAATGTATTCCTCTGGAAACTATACATTGAAAGAATCAATAATAATTTTTTAATCTAATTCGATATAGAGTTATACATTTAATTTAGTTTAATTCTGCTTATATTAGGTATAGTAAGGAATAGTAACATTTGATTAACTATTTAGCTGCTTTTTGTGGATATTTTGTGCTATATACAAAATGGGAAAATTATGTCAAAAATTATTTTTAATCATTATATATATCACAACGGCGACGATAAAAACAAATAAAAAAATCCTGGATTAACACACAAATTAAAAGAGGACTAGATTGTATGGGAAAACTGAATACCTCTTAATTATCAGTACAATGAATATTAAAGACCCTTTAATAGGGGGGTAAACATTGTCCCATTCTGCAGTGTAGTGTCTTTTTTTAGGGAGAAATTACTCCATTGTAAGTGTACTCCAAACCATAATATAGTCCTAATAGAAACCCCAATTATATTTCTTCCTTATAAGGGATTGTGGCGAGAAAACAGGCCTTGTTTATAAGGGATAGAGTTTTATATCCTGGCAAAAGAACAGGCCTACTTTGTTTCTTGATAGAAACCTCTTTCAGAGATAAGAGAAATTCAATTTCATAAATTCAAAGTGTCAAGCTTGAAATAAATTGCAGCTAAATCTCCAGCTATAGTTTGATAATGGCCAGTCTCGAGTTAGATATGCTGTAATACACACTGATGTTCACTATCAGCAAATATAAGCTGATAGACTCTAAGTCACTATGTCTGAAATGGTAAATATTATAAGCCACCAATCGCAAGACACATGCATAAATATTGGGTTAGGACAGGTAAGGGCACACAGACACTCTCACACACTGCTAGCACGCGACCTCTGCATGCTCCAACGGAAGGACGCACGCAGCATCGCACGCCTGACGTGTTTCTACGTCACTTAACGTCTTCCTCAAAGGCAAACCTGGATATTTTTTGGCAAAATGAGTCTGGGAAAATGTGGCATCAATAAGAAGTTTTAATTATTTTTTTTTAATTTGTATTGTTAGCTATGTAATGATTTAAATTGTACTTAATCTATTACATTTAATAAAATAGATAAAAGTGATCATATTTTAGCTACTACTATGCCCTACACATGCTTTACAATTGTAAGATGATAAAATAGTACTAAAAAGACTCACTCTCATGGTCTCTCCCCTCATGCCGGCATGAACAGATAAAGAACATTGACGTGTTGTCCGGATGCTCTCCATGACCACACATAACACCTCCTTCCCACTTTCTCTGGCCTGGCGGATTAAACAGTGGTCAAGGTCAATTGTTCTGTAAATGAAGAACAGAAAATGGTTGTTTTCAGAAGAAGAATTAGACAAGCAGCCGTGTTAAGATGTTTTAACTATTTCACTTTAATTAAACAAGTCAGAAAGCACAAAAGTCAATATCCAATATTATACACATAAAATACAAGCTATATGGCAAATTTATATAAAGGAAGCATATAAGTATGCTTCAAGGCCTTACGTAGACAGCCACTGAAAGGATATTTTTTTAACCTACCAGTAATCACTATAAAAACACAAAAAAATTGCATATTTTCAAGACAGTGCATTCCCAAAATTGACGTAATACTAACACATCCAATAGTTTCCAATCTGTATTTCCCAATTAAAATACATCTAGCCAACTTGGCACCACCTTAGCATCATCACTCACCCCATTATTACTACTTCACTATTTATCGTACAATACAATGGTTCCATATCGCAATTATCCAGAGGCCTCTGGTCCATGTACTACCTGTCATGAATCAGCCAGTGGCCATATTGGATTTGGCCTGAATAGCCGGTGGCCATGTTGTGACTGGTACAGCCAGGTTGTGACTAGCAGCAATGGTCACATTTAAAAGCCATTTGTTATATTGTATATGATAACTGGGGGGTTTGGGGCTCACAGACCCACTGTTATACTGTATATTGTTATGCTGTGGGCTAGGGGGAGGAGCAGGGTTTTCTCATCACCATTAATAAAGTCATCATAATGCATAAAATGGATTGATGGAGAAAGCCCTGTCCCAACCCTAAATATCATAACTCCCATGTTTAGGCTCAGTGTAATGAGTGTCCTGTAAGAGAGCTAATGGGAGATATTAGCTATACGTGGGGGCAACATTGAGGGTTATATTTGTAAATATATAACTGTATATTTAGAGTAGAGAGTAACCCTATTGTACATATTACACATACATCTTGTCATAGGAGTCTGTTGACCACAGAGGCTAATCCCTTGTGTACTTTCACTTAAGGGATAGGAGCCATAAACAATGGGATCTCCACAGACACAGAGGCACCATAACTCCAGGGGGTCTACAGCTTGTCCCCTCCCAACTATCAGAGCAGGGAGCAGAGCAAAAGGACATGTGTCTCTCCTGAGAGCTAGAAGCCAAGTGAATCAGGTAGCCACACCTAGTCGGCGGACCTGGGAGGAGTCTCATGTTTCCCACGGTGTAACACTACGTGATTGGCCAGAGGCCATTAGGGGCTGACCTCAGGTAGCCCCTCCCTCTACTATGTTGACAAGAGTTTATATACGTGTGTTTTCCAAATAAAGGTGGTTCTTAATTTTCATACTTTGACTAAGCATGTATTATTGACAGGAGGCATATGCTTGTAGAGGAGCTCGTTCTGACTCCCTACCAAGGTGCTCCCAGGTGCACTACCAAAGCAGCTGGGACTTATGCCTTTGTACCGACAAAGACTGTCCATAGGTCTAGAGTCACCCAAACTTAGGTCTAAACCTACTGGGAATAAGAGTACTAGGATACTCTAGATCCCATCATCATAGTAGGTTGTGACACTACCTTATTACAAGTAATATCCCATGACCTTCTATCATGTACGCTCATACCTTGTAGATTGTGAGCTTGCAGGGTCAGGGCCCTCACAGCCTTCCATACTAGTTAGTTGACTTCTAAATGTAATTGTAGCCATCACCAACTGTATAGTGCTGATTACAATGTTGGTGATGTAAATATACTCAATAAAATGATATAGATGCTGACAACATTATTCAAACTAGTATTATAAACTATCCCCTTAAGATCTGGGACTAGATAGACTATGTAGCTACTTACCCTTGGCAAAGTCTTAGCAAACATTGGTCTGCCATGCAAATTGAAAAGGTCTGCTAAAAACAATAGGCCCAATTCAATTGAGCAATCGTAAGTTACCGGAGCCCAGACGTGAGGCCATAAGTTAATTTGCTTTTTTTGCGGGCTCCAAACGGTTTACAGGTTAAAGGCTTGAAAACTTTGAAAACTTACAGCCTCACAAAGTTTTTGATCTTTCCCGTCCGCAAGAGTTACGAGCGTTAAAATCGAAAATCGTTATTCAATTGCTCCAATTGCCCAAGGCTGCAAATGTTTTTACACCGGTAAACGGCAAATGTAGGAGAAAATCCTACGAGTGCTAGAGAGGACCCGCAAGGGGGTTTAACCCCTGTCCTCGTGACTGTAAATGCAAAAAATAATCAATATTGCACTGTAAATAACGGGGAAAGCAATGAAAGAAATTAGATTTAATTGCACAACAGTCTCAAGCTCGCAATCGGCAGTAAAAAACATTTATTCTTATGTTTAATTTTGGGGTTATATCGATCTCGGGAATCAATGAGTTAATACATATCAGGCTACCCCCATGGACTAGAACAGTATTGGCATACATTTTTATAATTTTGTATTTGCGAGTCTGATCGCATTTTGGACCCCCAAACCTAATTGATTGACATGTAACCTCCATGTTTTAAGCCGAAATGATGACCGTCTCACTTACTATTGTAATTGCTGTTTCTAAATGGGAGGTTATGGTGTTACTTAATTGATCATGTTCCCCACCTGAACTGCTACGCACGAATGCATCGTTTACGGCTTCGTCGTTCGGCCCGTAACTTGAATAGCACCAGAATCAGAGATGAACGGGAGCCCGCAAAATACCCACTGTAAGGGTCTGGCCAGCAAGCTATAAAACTCCATATTGCTGTTAACCTTTCAGAAGGTGCTCCTTGACAGCAACTGCGGACCTCGCAAAATTTACGGACTTACAAGAAACAAATATGAGACGCGGAACTTAGAAAAAAAAACATTATGACCTCGCAAAAATACGACCTTACCGCCCGAAACCCGCACACATGAAAATATTAAAAACACAATAAATACACACAACAAATACATAAAAAGCTTACCTACAGCAAGGGGGGGGGGCACCCAGTACCTCGAAAACTGAAGTTACACCTCAATTTCACTCGAAATAGAAGAGTTTAGACACCAGAAAATTCCCTAAGCAAGAGAAAAAATGGCCGCCGAAAAAAACGAAAACGAGGCTACAGGACTCTAAAGATGCAAAACACCTCCAAACACCTACAGATTTTCCGAAAAAGACGGATGCGATCCAAGAACAAGGATGCAAAATCAGCCACAGACATGTACCACACCTTAGGCGCCATTTTACAACACTAACTTACACAATGCGGAAGTACACAGCTACCCTAACGGCTTCCCCTCGCTCACGCAGCCTATTTACACTACACACTGCACACATTGCTGACACTTACACAGAAGCTCCACAACACTCAAAACACACATCGTATGCTGCAGCAACATCAAAACAGATTGTCAGCTCTTCTGCACAATGCTTCTTGCATATATTATTTAAAAATAGGTCAAGTATATTCATGTATTTTTTTATTAATTATTTCATTAGCATACAAAAAAAAAAATAACAATGCTCATAGCACACAAATAACCAACAGCCTCGCAATGAGCGCCGAAGCATCTTGGAACACCAACAAAATTAATGTCTCAAACAAACACCATTACCTGCCTTACAATCTTATTGCCGTATTTTTTGACGGGCAAGTCGCTAGTATATTATAGTTGTGTACTACAGATTAAAATGCAATTTACCTGGAAATGAGCTCCTTTAGCATTGCTGATACCTCAACCTCATGTTTCGTGACAATACCGAATGAAGAATTAACCGCTACAGAGTCGGACCCATAAATATTAATTCCCACGTCACTCATGATTTGATTTCCATGTCTTCTGTTTAGTGATACATCGGATTTATCTTCGTAATTCAGTAACTGGTATGAACTGACACCTGAGGAAATTAGGGAAGAAGAAATAATTAAATCAGATTTTATAACACGGTATAAAAGCTACTCTGCTGTTGAGGCGCCAGCTTTAGAAACTGGAGATTCAGGAAATATTTTATTCCAGCTGAAATGGAAAGTTAATACTTTGTATTTCATGCTTAACCTTTGCATACAACAGGAATCACATATTTTAATATAGCATATCACATATATAGTTGTCAGCAGTGCGGGTTGGCAAAAGTTGTTGCTAACGCTGCCGCAACGCAGTTGCTGGCACGGAGCGCCAAAGGCGCTCCTTGCGCTGCCGATGAGCGCAGTAGGCGCTCATTCCTACGACGAGACTTACACCGCAATATATACTGACTTAGCATCCACAAAAACTAGCCGCGGGACTTAGAATAAAAAATCGCAAAAATACGACCTTAGCGCTCGAGCCCTGTGCACATGAAAACATTAAAAACACAATAAATACACACAACAAATACATAAAAAGCTTACCCACAGCAAGGGGGGCACCCAGGACCTCTACAAGTGAAGTTACACCTCCATTTAAGTACAAATTCAAGAGTTTAGACACCCGAAAATCACCTAAGTGAGAGAAAAAATGGGCACCAAAAAAAACGAAAACGAGGCTACAGGACCCTAAACATGCAAAACACCCCCAAACACCTACAGATTTTCCGAAAAAGCCATACGAGGTCCAAGAACAAGGACGCGAAATCAGCCACAGCCGCGTACCACACACATTAGGTGCCATTTTACAACACAATGCGGAAGTACACAGCTACCCTAACAGATTTTCCTCATGCACGCAGCCTATTTACACTACACAATGCACACATTGCTGACACTTACACACCAGCTCCACAACAGTAAAAACCAACATTGTATGCTGCAGGAACAACAAAACAGATTGTCAGCTCTTCAACACAATGTTTCCTGCATATATTACTTAAAAATAGGTAAAGTATATTGATTTATTCATTTATTAATTATTTCATTAGCATACAAAAAACCACCACCAATGCAGCTCATAGCACACAAACAACAAACAGCCTCGAAATGAGCGCCTAAGGCGCAAGGCACGCAATAAGCGCCGAAGGATCTCAGAACACCAACAAAATTAATGTCTCAACCAAACACCATTACCTGCCTTACAATCTTATTGCCGTCATTTTTTGACAGTCAAGTCGCTAGTGTTAATAGGGTCTTCCATTATTTTCATTGTGGGGTATTGTTTATACTTGTACCTAACCCCTGTATTGCGTGCGGAATATGTTGGCGCGTTACAAATAAAGGATAATAATAAAACTGTCTTCGCTAATAGTTCCCATCAGGCGCACAGCCCAGGATTTTTATTAGCCATACTGAAGAGGATTAGAGTCATATGAAGCGACTGTCACTGTAAAATTAAGTTCTTCTGAAAATCCCGAAATTTGCCTATGCATTGTACAAGCCATTGTTCCCTACAGAGAACAGTTTTACAGTATATTAAAGGCATATGTAAATTCCCTGGATTATAAATGCATCTGAGGAGAATCCGTAGTGTATGAAAAAATCCCAAAATATAGATTAACAAACTCCCTCTGATGTCTGCTAAATCTCTTGTGTCATGAACGATTTGGGTCCATGATGGGACCCCTTGCAACCCACAAGTAACTCTGCTATTTGGAATGCTGGCACGCTGGGTGTTAATGTCAAGAACTATTACAACGGACCTGAAACTTGTTGTGAGGACTGATTAGATTGTTTTTGTGTGTAGTATGGACCACAATAATTCATTTGGTGGTTACTAGATCATGTTATATGCACTGTAATAATGCATCTGTGATAGAAGTAGGCCCTAGGATGCTAGAATTATCTAAAAAATACTGCAGCCACTTATGTGACAAATGATTAATCTTCTATAGAATCTTTATGGCCCTGCAATCGGCCACGTGTGAAGGCTCTGGCTTTATTCATGAAAGGGGGAACTAGTTTTATGGCTCTGTAAGAGGAGAAACAAAAGGTGTAATTAGAAGAAAGCCAGATGTCTCTATACATCTGGAAATCATGTGGGTGAGGGGGGATAGCAAGCTATTTGCCTAGGAGGATGGGCTAGAACTGGGGGCAGTCTTTGGTGTTTTGTGTCATCTTTCTGTTTTTTTATATATCTTGGTAACAATAAAAAAGTGGCCAGTCTGACTTTGGACACACTAACGAAAGGTTGTGTCAGAGTCTGCTTGTACTAATCCAAGGTACATGGTGTGTGATTCTTAGATCCTAAGAATAGTGGTCTGATGGTGCCTGTCTCTGCAGTAATGATGCTGTCATCTGAAGTGTCTGCTGGTGTCGAGATCTGAACAAAAAGTTGCGACCGTAGAGAGAGAGAGATTTGGGGTTAGCGTGGTCCCCCAAAGCTGGTGGTCGTGACAGCTGGTGGCAGCGGTGGGAGATCTCAAGCATTTTTACCAGCAGCAAGGATGGCTACTTACAAAGGCAGAGAGAAAGAGAGCCAGGTGACAGAGGCAAAGGACTGCAGTGGAATGTCCCTTCTAAAGCAATGGATGGCGTTCCTGGGATTGTGGCAGGAGAAACAGTATCATGCCAGGATAGGGCCAGTTGGTGCCCTTGAAGAGGATCTCTATGTTCAATTGGAGCTAATAGATGGGCTCTGGGAGAGCGTCTATGGTGATCCTGAATGTGGCATGGGGACTGTAAGGAGGAAAAATAACTTATTTCTTAAACGCTGTCATGGTCTGGGACTAGAACCATGGTCCCCGGAGGCTAATTTGCTGGAACCCCTGATTCAGCAAAAGCTGCAGCTGGAGGCTGAGTATGTTGAATTGCTGGATGAGGCATCCATGGAGGGGTTTTGGCCATCCAGTTGGGAGGAACCCTGTCAGGCGGACAGGGAGGAAGAGGATTGGTTACCAGAGGTCTAGGGAGAGGATATTGTGGACTCTGACCAGGACAATACCAATGTGGAGGTACAAATGGGCCAGGCCCAGTTAATTTTTGCTACAACTGGGACAGATGAGGAGGGTACCATACATTATGGGTACATCTCAAAACCAGTGAAGTCTGAGTCTCAGACAGGAATAGCAGGCCAGATGGAGTTCTGGAATGAACCAGAGATGGATTGTGAACCTACCATGGGGTTCCCGTGGATAACTACAGTCCAGGAACCAGCCATGGGTACAGGGGCGAACACTGAGAACAACCTTGGGACTGTGTCAGACCAAGGAGGCCAGCCAGACCCAAATGGCTGGGGCACAATTGCTAATAACAAGGTAGTTGAGAAGACAGAGAATGTTAGTAAAACTGATGGCCCAAGGGGATGTCTGGATGAAAGCTGTGAGGTCCTGCCAGGGAACACAGTGACCAAAGATCCCAAGAGAGGTGAGTGCTGTGCCCAAGCGGTGGTTCCAGAGAGAGGGGGATGTGATGTGCTGATCCAGATACCTCATAGATATTTGGAGTCTTTAGACCAGACCACAACAGTGGGTGCCGGCTTCCAGATCCGTCCAGTAAATTCCCCCTTGGAATTACTTTTTTTTTCTGGGCACCCCAGGGGAGTGTTTTACCCATGCAGTGGGGCAGAAGAGTGTATGGGCCCTGGTTATTGAGGGGTAGGCTGACAATGACACCCTTGGGCTGTATTGATTCCCCTTGCACAGAGGACTGTTGGCAGAACCCAGGCCAAGCAAACAGTCTGGATAGGAGCAGCTATGTTCACTGTGCCCTGGGAATGGACTTGGGCCTATCATGGAGCTCCCACTGATATAAAATGTCAGAGAGCTAGCCACAGACAAGGGGGCAGGTGAGGTTATGATCCCTGAGATCCTGCCAAACATAAACACTGCAAATCATTTAAAGAGGGACCACATTCCTTATTGTGTGCCCAATCCAGGCGAGATGGAATACAGCACACCAACTGTGGTCCAAGGAGATGGAGAAATGGAGTCCCATGCCCAGACCATTGCTCCAGGTGAGAGGGGTTACTGTGCCCAGACTGCAGTGCAGGGGAAAGTGGGGTACAGTGCTCAGGTCATGTGTCAACACAGGGGGTGTGAAGGCTACACCCAAGGCTCAGGTTTCTAATGCCAGCCAGTACATACTAGCAATGCCTGCTTTTGTTCCAAAGGAAAATGACTATGCTCCTGGCCTAATAGCCAGGGATGAGTACTTGCCCTGGCCTGTTGAGGTTTTGCTGGCCAGGAATCCACAGGTCTTTCCCCTGGGTTTCAATTCTTCCCTGGAGTTGGTAGAGGGGAATAATGACAAGAATCTGCCATGCACACCCAGGATCAGGCCCCGTGCTGGTGGAGGTCTGAAGAAATTATTTTCCACATTGGCCCAAATGGAGTTGGGTGGTCCTCTTGTTTCAGCCGGACAGATGGGGTTACTGCGCAAGATTGGGGGGGTTGTACCGGTATTTGACACTTCAAGATGCCTGCTAGCCTGGATGTATCACGTTCTATGGATTATAATAGGGGTTTACAGGATGCTTTTTCCTGCCCACCCCACTACTTGTTACTTCCTGCAGCCGCAGGAAAGGGGGGAACCACAGAATGCTTCTCCTGGGATGGTATCTCTAAGCCGCAGAAATGCCGGCATCCATCCGATTAAAGATGGACGCCGGGATTCTGCATTTTAAAATGGGGGCAAGCTGTCATGAACGATTTGGGGCCATGATGGGACCCCTTGCAACCCACAAGTAACTCTGCTATTTGGAATGCTGGCACGCTGGGTGATAATGTCAAGAACTATTACAACGGATCTGAAACTTGTTGTGAGGACTAACTTGATTGTTTTTGTGTGTAGTATGGACCACAATAATTAATTTGGTGGTTACTAAATCATGTTATATGCACTGTAATAATGCATCTGTGATAGAAGTAGGTCCTAGGATGCTAGAATTATCTAAAAAATACTGCAGTCACTTATGTGACAAATGATTAATCTTCTATAGAATCTTTATGGCCCTGCCGTTGGCCACGTGTGAAGGCTCTGGCTTTATTCATGAAAGGGGGAACAAATGTTATGGCTCTGTAAGAGGAGAAACAAAAGATGTAATTAGAAGAAAGCCAGATGCCTCTATACATCTGGAAATCATGTGGGTGAGGGGGGATAGCAAGCTATTTGCCTAGGAGGATGGGCTAGAACTGGGGGCAGTCTTTGGTGTTTTGTGTCATCTTTCTGTTTTTTTATATATCTTGGTAACAATAAAAAAGTGGCCAGTCTGACTTTGGACACACTAATGAAAGGTTGTGTCAGAGTCTGCTTGTACTAATCCAATCATGGTGTGTGATTCTTAGATCCTAAGAATAGGGGTCTGATGGTGCCTGTCTCTGCAGTAATGATGCTGTCATCTGAAGTGTCTGCTGGTGTCGAGATCTGAACAAAAAGTTGCGACCGTAGAGAGAGAGAGATTTGGGGTGAGTGTGGTCCCCCAAAGCTGGCGGTCGTGACATCTTGAGTTTGCAAGCAGTTGCTTTTCAGAGTTAACAACCCTTGATGTCCCTGCTAAAATTAGCAAACAATTCATTATTTGTTTTTAGCAAATCACAGGCAGCTAATACATTGTATCAATCGGTACAGCCAGTTTGTGCATCAAAAAATCATAGGATGTGTTGTCCTGTTTTCACTTGGGAACATGAAGTAAGGAGGAGCCAGGCACTGATCTGCAGATCTCTGCATTGCGCTTCTATTGGCTTGAAGGTTAACAAAGAGTTAAAATATATACCGTATATACTCGAGTATAAGCCGACCCGAGTATAAGCCGAGGCACCTATTTTACTACAAAATACTGGGTAAAATGAGTGACTCGAGTATAAGCCAAGGGTGGGAAATGTGCTGCCCCCTGTGTCCCTCTTGTGCACTCTGTGTCCCCCCTCTCTCTCCCGTGTCTCTCCTCCCCTCTCCCTTGCCTGTGTCTCTTCCCCCTCTCCCTTCCCTGTGTCTCTTCCCCTCTCCCTTATCACCCTGCTCAACCACCCTCCTCATTCTCAACCTCCCTCCTCAACCCCACTCCTCATCCTCAACCTCCCTCCTCATCCTCCCTCCTCATCCTCAGCCTCCCTTCTCAACCCCCTCATCCTCAACCCACCATCCTCAACCCCCCCTCCTCAACCTCAACCCCCTCCTCAACCTCAACCCCCTCCTCATCCTCAACCTCCCTCCTCAACCCCCTCATCCTCAACCACCCATCCTCAACCCCCCTCCTCATCCTCAACCCCCTCCTCATCCTCAACCTCCCTCCTCAACCTCCCTTCTCATCCTCAACCTCCCTCCTCATCCTCCCTCCTAAACCCCCTATCCTCAACCCCCTCCTCAACCGCCCTCCTCAACCTCCCTCCTCAACCTCCCCTCAACCTCCCTCCTCAACCTTCCTTCTCATCCTCAACCTCCCTCCTCATCCTCCCTCCTAAACCCCCCTATCCTCAACCCCCTCCTCATCCTCCCTCCTCAACCCCCCTCCTCAACCTTCCTCCTCAACCTCCCTCTTCCTCCTCAACCTCTCTCCTCATCCTCAACCCCCTCCTCAACCTCCCTCCTCATCCTCAACCCCCCTCAACCCCCCTCCTCATCCTCCCTCCTCAACCCCCATCCTCATCCTCCCTCCTCAACCCCCCCATCCTCAACCCCTCCATCCTCAACCCCCTCCTCAACCTCAACCACCCTCCTCAACCTCTCTCCTCATACTCAACCCCCTCCTCAACCTCCCTCCTCATCCTCAACCTCCCTCCTCAACCCCCCATCCTCAACCCCCTCCTCAACCCCCCATACTCAGCCGCCCTCCTCAACCTCCCTCCTCAACCTCCCCTCAACCTCCCTCCTCAACCCCCCATCCTCATCCTCCCTCCTCAGCCCCCCTTCCTCATCCTCAACCCCCCCATCCTCAACCCCCTCCTCAACCCCATCCTCAACCTCCCTCCTCAACCTCCCTCCTCAACCTCCCTCCTCAACCCCCCTCCTCAACCTCTCTCCTCAACCCCCCTCCTCAACCTCCCTCCTCATTCTAAACCCCCCTAAATACCTCCCCCTCTCCCCTCACTTACGTGTTTCAGCTCCGGCCTCCGGCCTCCGGCACCTGGTATATGGTAATGACGTGGCGCGCACGTGAGGTCACCTGCGCGCCGTGTCAAGAAGGAGCGGAGGCCGGAGCAGAAGCAGGTAAGTGAGGGAAAAGGGAGAGGTGGAGGTATTTAGGGGGTTTTAGAATGAGGAGAGGGTTTTAGAATGAGGAGGGGGGGTTTAGAATGAGGAGGGGGAGTTGAGGATGAGGAGGGGGGAGGGAGGGAAAGAGACACAGGGGTTAGAGAGACACAGGGTGGTAGAGAGACATGGGAGGGTAGAGAGACACGGGGGGGTTAGAGAGACACAGGGGGGTTAGAGAGACACGGGGGAGAGTGACTCGAGTATAAGCTGAGGGGGCCCTTTTTTAGCCTTAAAAAAAGGGCTGAAAAACTTGGCTTATACTCGAGTATATACAGTACTTAAATACAGTGTTTCCATTGGTAGGTACAATGTGCCTATGTAAGCAGCTCTGGGGGTGTGGAAAACAATTTTTTATTTTTAAATAAAATCAATTTGTATGTGTATAGACTGACCCCCTGTAATGTGTGTGTCTGATATAAGCAGCAGGTGTTAGATTAGAGAGAGGGAGGCTTAGATATACCGGCAAAAATGGTGTACGTCAAGGATACCCTCTCTCCCCAGTCATTTTTACTGTCATAAATGAATAAATGTTCAAATGATATTAAGGAAATAATTATGATAAAATAAAAGCTTTATAAAAGAATATTATTTGCGGATGATGTAGTAATAATGATTAGCAGCCTTATTAAATTGCGATTCGGCCAATTGAATAGGGCTCTATATAAACACACAGCATTTTTTTACAGAAGTTTTTTTGTGATCTTCTTTCCAAAAGCAAGACCTTCACTTACTAAAAACTTATGTAAAAAATATGCTATGTGCTCATATAGAGCACTATTCAATTGGCCAAATCACAATTTAATAAGGCTGTAGATCTATTCTCTCTGCATGCAACTCTAAGCTAGAAAACATGAGAGAGCCACATAGTTACATAGTATTTGAGGTTGAGAAAAAGATATTTAGTCCATCAAGTTCAACCTTTTTAGATCTTCTCTGATCTGCAATGTGCAGATTAATTGTTATTTGATCCAGAGGAAGGCAAAAAGAAAAGAAAAAAAACAAGTGAAACATTGCCAATTGTCTCAAAAGGGAAAAAAAACCCTTCCTGATCCCAGATACTGGTGACTGGATTCCTCCCTGGATCAATACTCCTTCTGTAGTTAACCAGGATAACCCTGAATGACATTTTTTATAAAAAAATAAATATCCAGTCCCTTTTTTAAAGTTATCTGTCAAATCTGCTGTCACCACCTCCTTTGGTAGAGAATTCCACAGATTAACCACCCTAACGAACCATTTCCTTTCTTTAAGGTGAAATATTTTTACTTCTAATCTCAAAGGATGTCCTCTTGTCAGTTGAAAATCTCTTGGCACAAAAAGTTTACCTGACAAAGCCTTGTATCTGGATATATTTATAAAATTACATTTGGAAGATAATAATTTCCCACTATAAATAATATGTGACACTAAAGCACTTTGCAAAGTATAAAAAACAGGGGAAATGGATTTATTCTATCATGGCAAAATCAGGATTGCCTTATGTTATGCAAAAGACATGCAACCACTACCTTAGCCACCACGTCATGAGATAAAGCACCATTAGAGACGAGCCATTAAGCCATGAGATAATGCACCAACAGAGACGAGCCACCATGTCATGAAATAATGCACCATTAGAGACGAGCCATTAAGCCATGAGATAATGCACCAACAGAGACAAGCCACCAAGCCATGAGATAATGCACCATCAGAGATGAGCTATCAAGCCATGAGATAATGCACCACAGAGACGAGCCACCAAGCCATGAGATAAAGCACCATCAGAGATGAGCCACCAAGGCATGAGATAATGCACCATCAGAGACGAGCCACCAAGGCATGAGATAATGCACCAACAGAGACGAGCCACCAAGGCATGAGATAAAGCACCATCAGAGATGAGCTATCAAGCCATGAGATAATGCACCACAGAGACGAGCCACCAAGCCATGAGATAAAGCACCATCAGAGATGAGCCACCAAGGCATGAGATAATGCACCATCAGAGACGAGCCACCAAGGCATGAGATAATGCACCATCAGAGACGAGCCACCAAGGCATGAGATAATGCACCAACAGAGACGAGCCACCAAGGCATGAGATAATGCACCAACAGAGACGAGCCACCAAGCCATGAGATAATGCACCATCAGAGATGAGCCATCAAGTCATGAGATAATGCACCAACAGAGACGAGCCACCAAGCCATGAGATAATGCACCATCAGAGGCGAGCCACCAAGCCATGAGATAATTGCACCAACAGAGACGAGCCATCAAGCCATGAGATAATGCACCATCAGAGGCGAGCCATTAAGGCATGAGATAAAGCACCATCAGAGATGAGCCACCAAGGCATGAGATAATGCAAAAATCAGAGACGAGCCACCAAGGCATGAGATAATGCACCAACAGAGACGAGCCACCAAGCCATGAGATAATGCACCATCAGAGATGAGCCATCAAGTCATGAGATAATGCACCAACAGAGACGAGCCACCAAGCCATGAGATAATTGCACCAACAGAGACGAGCCATCAAGCCATGAGATAATGCACCATCAGAGGCGAGCCACTAAGCCATAAGATAACACATCATATAATGATGCGACCCATTAGTTATAGCAGCATACAGACCCAACTTGGTAATCCTCCTCTGTGTCCAGTGACTGCCCACCTCCCCTATTCCGGGACAAACACCTTGTTGTTTTGGAACTGTTTCCTACGACACCTGCACACTTCTATATACCAACAAGCTATTGGCTAATTCTGATGCCATATCAGAATCACCATCAATATATTATGAATCAAATTAAAATGTAATGCTACGCCCTGCTCCTTGCATGTAATGATCTCCAGTCTAGTAGCAGCCTTGCTTTTTGTCCAGCATTTTACTAAAGTATACAATCCTGGGATATTACTCCTATGTTACGTTCCGTAAGCTGTGTTGTTCATTCAACTAGCCGATTAATATTTCAACAGGAGGCCAAAGTCCAGAAATAACACAAGGGCTAATCAAGAGAATAACCCAACAAGCAAGGATGTGGGGCCGGTGGATTTCATGCAACTACTGTTCCAAACACTGGAACAAAGGGAACCTGATCCTGCACACTAAGGAATACTAATATCAAACAATGAATTAATGAAATTGTACGTACAAATAGTCAACAGGGGATTGGCTGACTCAGGGGCAGGCTTTTCCAAATTAGAGCTCTCGCACACTTGCGCTCTCTAGATCCTATTAGAGCACCTTTGGTGTAATAAAACATGGAGACAAGCAAGTTAGAGTGGGGGTACCAGACAGCATCCCTCCAGTTATAAGGTTACTACACATGCATGTATGGATGGCCATCATAAAAGATATAGAGTACCATCTATAAGGCCATTTATATTCATACCCTATGAGCACATACTCTACATTACATACATTTGCCTACTTAACTCATGATCATACACCCCTATGTTGATTTGAGTAAATGCTAGAGCAGTAATAGAAAACTCAGAGCACAGCAGAATCTTAATTATGGCTCTGCTGTGTTCTTATCTAAACCTGATCTACAGACTCACAGGGCATTATTTATGGTGCTTGTCTGTGTCCCATCCTAATCTCTGAACAGATACTTTGCTTTTTTTGGTGCATCCATTTAGTATTGCTTTTTACTTGATAAAGAGAGGTTATTTCTTGAAAGCTCATCATAATAATTATAAATATGTTGTTACAATAAAAAAGGTATCACTATATACTGCAACATATATATATATCACATATATAGTTCTCAGCAGCGCGACCTTGCCAAAATCCGTTGGTAATGAGACATTAAAAGTGCGGGCTCACAAAGTGAGGGCCGGGGTTGCACCTAGGCAAGGAGCTCTGAAGGCCAAATAAGCGCCATAGCCCCTTATCCCTATGACCCCGTACGACTTAGGCAGGAAGCGCCGAAGGCGCTTACTGTGCTGGTGGAGATGAGCGCCATAGGCGCTCATCCCTACGACCCCGCACGACTTGCGCATCATACCTACAACTTGCGGAACTACACATCAACACAAAACTCAAACACACAATTCACAGTGCGAGACCCGTAGCACTTTGAAAAAACGATAAAAAATTAAGGCCCGTAACACTTACAAGGAAACTGCCACTTAGAAAGAAAAATATGACCGGCAAAAAATACGAACTTAATGACCGCACTACGCACAGTGAAAAACATGAAAAACACACAAAATACAAACTCAAATTTAAAAAAAATACACGCACAGCAAGGGGGGACAGCCACGACGTCTTGGAATGAGGTTACACACCAAATTAAATGAAATTTAAAAACTTTCGCCACTCGAAAATCCCCTAAGCGAGAGAACAATTGGCCGCCGAAAAAAAACAAAACAAGGCTACACGACCCCTAAGGACGCAAAACACCGACTTTTACACAGACCTGTACAAACTACTAAATACACTATTAGGAAGGACGCTAAATGCTCCACACCCGCGCAACACATACACAATCGCAGCCATTTTACTACACTAACTGCAAACTAATAACATTACCATTACAAAATGCTTAATTCCATACAGTGGATATAAAAAGTCCTACACACCCCTGTTAAAATGTCAGGTTTCTGTGCTGTAAAAAAATGAGACAAAGATAAATCATTTGAGAACTTTTTCCACCTTTAATGTGACCTATAAACTGTACAACTCAATTAAAAAACAAACTGAAATCTTTTAGGTAGAGGGAAGAAAAAATATAAAAATAAAATAATATGGTTGCATAAGTATGCACACCCTTAAACTAATACTTTGTTGAAGCACCTTTGATTTTATTACAGCACTCAGTCTTTTGGGGTATGAGTATATCAGCATGGCACATTTTGACTTGGCTAGATTTGCCCACTCTTCTTTGCAAAAACACTCCAAATCTGTCAGATTGCGAGGGCATCTCCTGTGCACAGCCCTCTTCAGATCACCCCACAGATTTTCAATTGGATTCAGGTCTGGGCTCTGGCTGGGCCATTCCAAAACTTTAATCTTCTTCTGGTGAAGCCATTCCTTTGTTGATTTGGATGTATGCTTTGGGTCGTTGTCATGCTGAAAGATGAAGTTCCTCTTCATGTTCAGCTTTCTAGCAGAAGCCTGACGGTTTTGTGCCAATATTGACTGGTATTTGGAACTGTTCATAATTCCCTCTATCTTAACTAAGGACCCAGTTCCAGCTGAAGAAAAACAGCCCCAAAGCATGATGCTGCCACCACCATGCTTCACTGTGGGTATGGTGTTCTTTTGGTGATGTGCAGTGTTGTTTTTGCGCCAAACATATCTTTTGGAATTATGGCCAAAAAGTTCAACCTTGGTTTCATCAGACCAGAACACCTTTTCTCACATGCTTTTGGGAGTTTTCAGATGTGTTTTTGCAAATTGTAGCCTGGCTTGGATGTTTTTCTTCGTAAGAAAAGGCTTTCGTCTTGCCACTCTACCCTATAGCCCAGACATATGAAGAATACAGGAGATTGTTGTCACATGTACCACACAGCCAGTACTTGCCAGATATTCCTGCAGCTCCTTTAATGTTGCTGTAGGCCTCTTGGTAGCCTCCCAGACCAGTTTTCTTCTCGTCTTTTCATCAATTTTGGAGGGAGCTCCAGTTCTTGGTAATGTCACTGTTGTGCCATATTTTCTCCACTTGATGATGACTGTCTTCACTGTGTTCCATGGTACATCTAATGCCTTGGAAATTATTTTGTACCCTTCTCCTGACTGATACCTTTTAACAATGAGATCCCTCTGATGCTTTGGAAGCTCTCTGAGGACCATGGCTTTTGCTGTGGGATGCGACTAAGAAAATTTCAGGAAAGATCAAGTAGAGTAGCTGAACTTTATTTGGGGTTAATCAGAGGCACTTTAAATAATGGCAGGTGTATGCTGACTCCTATTTAACACAATTTGGAATGTGATTGCTTAATTATGAACACAGCTACATCCCCAGTTATAAGAGGGTGTGCAGACTTATGTAAACACATTATTTTTATTTTTTATTTTTCTTTCCTCCACCTAAAAGATTTCAGTTTGTTTTTCAATTGAGTTGTACAGTTTATAGGTCACATTAAAGGTGGAAAAAGTTCTGAAATGATTTATCTTTGTCTCATTTTTTTACAGCACAGAAACCTGACAACAGGGGTGTGTAGACTTTTTATATCCACTGCTAAACAAAAGGTTTCCCCTCGCGCACGCAGCCTATTTACACTACACACTGCACACATTGTTGACACTTACACCTCAAGTCACCAACACTGCAAATCTACATTATATGCTGCAGGAACATCAAAACAGATTGTCAGCTCTTCAGCACATTGCTTCCTGCATATATTAATTCCAAATAGGTAAACTATATTAATTTATTAATTTTACTAATTAATTAATTAACATTACAAAATACATAGAAAAAAAAAACAGAATCACAATAAACACCAAAGGCGCTCAGCGTGCGCCTCACATGGAGCGCCAACGGTGTTTACGACTCACAATGTGCGCCAAAGGGACATCAGCGCAAACCTTGCACTGAGCACCAAAGGAGTTTTGATAACCAAAAATACACCAACCAAGAGGCTCGCAATGAGCGCCGAAAGTACTCACACAACCAAAAGACTTCCTTTGTGTAGCAAACAGCATTACCTGCCGTACAATTCTATTGCCGTCATTTTTTGACGGGCAAGTTGCAAGTAAATATATATATATTTTTTTTTATTGGAAGAGCAAACTATATAAGGATGCTAATGAATATGATGCAAAGCATTAATTATAGAATCATTAATAAGTAAAGCAAAGTAACATGACAAGCTAATACACTTCTTACTTTCTTCTGTTATTGCTTAAACAGATGAAACTAAATTCAAATATAAACATTATTCTGTACTAGTCCATTTTGTTGTTGTTTAGTCGTTCTGTATAGTCCGACTTTCCGTGACTCTATGGGCCCCAGCACGTCAGGCACATCTATTGTTATGTTTCTAGTTATGCTGATCCATAAGGTTATCTTGGCAAAGATACTGGGGTGAGTTGTCAGTTCCTTCTCCAGTGGACCGTGATTTCTGTGACCTGCCCATCTTGGTATAGCTCACAGCTTAATTGGAGTACCCAAGCTAATTCCCCATGACAAGATAGGAATCCAGAAGGGGTACTAGGCCATAGCTTGGTTATAAGCACTAATTAAGGCATGTTTAAGTGTCCTGGGTTATGAATGCATCTGATAGAGGAAAATCTGTAGTCTATGGAAAACATTTTTTGCATGAAAAAATACCAAAATAAACATTTACAACCTCAACCTGATGTTAGCTAAATCTTTTCAGTTTGCAAGCTGACTCACATGAAAATCCCTGCTATGATTAGCAGAATTTGTTTTGGCCAATCAGGAGAAAGCAGATACATTTGTATCATACTCTGGGGTTGCTGTGTTGCAACGAAGCCTGGGATATGTAGTCAATTTCTCTATATATCCTTGTGATCTGATTCAGTTGTAAACTCAGACCCCACCCAACCAGCACCAAGCATTTCCTTTGAAAGATCAAACTCCATACCTAGAGAAATTTCTTCTGCATACTTGGTAACATCAATTTCCTCTGGGCCGGCAAAGCTGGAATTTACTCTCCTGCCTATAACCTTGCAAGTACACTAAACTTATCTATATTCTTCTTAAAGTGTAAATCTAGAGTCTTGTGTACAAAGTCCTGGGGATTAACATTATACAGAAATCCAGAAATCGGCAGATGACCTGTGTTGAGAGACTGTAAGTGGAATCATCCAAGCGAGAGGTGTCATGGGGTGTCAGGGATGCTGTCCTATGTCCTCACAAAAGCATTAATCTCTATTGTCCATGTCTATAACAGCACATTGTATGCTATGAAGCTGCTACCCTGATGTATTGATAATGCTAGATGAGTATTTAAGAGTGATGGGTTAATACACACTATCATATAATTTGCCTCAGCGGATTAGTTTTCGTCTAGCTTCCTTTGCTTGTTGATATCACCGTCTCCCCTTGTATGCAAAGCACTTCAAATGGTTTCTATGAAAGGCAGGGATTGGTCGCCCTTAAGGTCATTCCTTGGTGGTGATTGTGTTGCACGTGTTTGCGTCACTCAGTTGTGTCCGACACTCTGTGACCTCATGGACCATAATACAACATGTTGATCCACTTGGTGTTCATGATAGAGATACAGGGGTGGGTTGCCAGTTCCTTCTCCAGTAAGCCAAAGGATACAGCTTCTGGTATTCCTGTAAGTACTGACCAGGTCCAACCCTGTTTGGCTTCAGGGTGGTGTGACCTCTTGATTCCCTGACTGGAATCGAACCCAGTGGTGAAAGCACTGAATCCATACCACTGGACCCTCAGGGAACCCATTGGTGGTGATTAGCGGCAGTATATAAATCACCACCAAACCTCCCTCACCACATTGCAGATCTGTACCCTTGCAGCTGGGTGTGGATTAAGCTGTAAAGTATTTAAATATTCTGTGATTGCTTCTCGCTGACCTGTGGCAGAGGGATTTTGCAATGAGCTGTATCCCCCCCCAGAATTATTCTGGCTCCTACACCCCTGCCCAGAGGACCCTGCATGACAATGCTCTCAAAGCCTCAGTCCCTCCCTGAAGGAAGCCGTGAGCAATAGGCACCACCCCTAGTTTGTATAACACATATGTATTGACTTGAATACAAAATGGAGTGTGTATTATATACCTCATTAGTTAAAATATGTACCTGTATGTTTATCTTATTTTAAAATTATGCATGTAGGAAAATATATCATTTTAAACACATATTTAATGTATGCTATTAAATATTTGCTTGCATTGCTTTTTTTCAGAATGATATCCCTATGGTTATGTTGGATGATGAACATGTACTTAAAGGACCCCAAAAGTGCAATATGGAAATATATAGTCTTGAAGAAATACATATGAAAATAGGCAAAATGTGTTACTATGTAAATCACTGCCAATGAAATCTATCATTTTGATTTCTGCTGATCAGCACCCTGAGGTGGCAAAATGTGAATACAAGGACACCCCTCAGTGAGGAAGAAGCAGATAGAATTAGCTCAGTAAGGAATCATTTCATAGGAAAGTTAGCATCATAAAGGCAATTTTTTTTTTGTTTGTTACTGTCCTTGATGGGCAAAATGTATATATATGTGTATATAGAAAGCATGGCGCCAGATACTCTTGCCAACTTTCCAGCATCTTATTGACTCAGGATATTAGCTGGCGGTCATAATAATGTGACTTGATCGTGATAGATTTGTACTTTCTGTGTAAAGTAACAGAATGCATATACAATTAATCTTGAGGTCACCGTGGTTTTACTGATTTAGTACACTTGCTGTTTATTTTTTGTTTTTTTTAAGCATATTGATTGGTATGCAAACATTATATACCCCTATAATAAAATGTCAGACAGAACCATTTTTGTCTGTAGTTTCTCTCTTCATCAAGCCACAGGAACATGGGGTCTCATTCAAATGTGATTTGGCTAATTGAATAGGGATCTATATAAGCACACAGCATTTTTTTTTTTTTTACAGAAGTTTTTAGTTAGGTCGTCACTAACTAAAAACTTCTGTAAAAAAATATGCTCTGTGCTTATATAGAGCCCTATTCAATTGGCCAAATCGCATTTGAATGAGGCCCATTGTGTCCGAGTCTGATTGTATGGTAGTATCAGTTATGCAATTAAGAGCATCCATTGTGGTTGTGGATGGCGGACAAAATATTGCCAACAAAATGTTATAGATATAAATTATTTTAGATATAATAATGTGACGAGCCCAGTAGACTGTATATATATATATATATATATATATATATATATATATATATATATATAGTTGTGGACCAAGAACGCTGTCTGTAACGTTTGCGATGTTGGTCACGTAGTTGCGACCAAGCAAAGCAAGGTCGCAACTGAGAGCCAAGCGAAGAGTGGAGAGCCCTGTGCGGATTTAGGCTGGATGAGCGCCAAAGGCGCTCATTTGTGAAGCCTCACGAAGCGAGGCGAGCCGTATACGGCGCAGGAATTAGGCTCATGGTTAAAATGCGTAAAGAGGGTTGGAACTGCAAACAAAACGTGTAACTCTAATCAATATAATAACATACTCACACACAGCACAGGAAGCCTGGGAGTGAGGTTGTAAGCGATTTTGAGCCATATTTGGGGGTCTTCGTTACCGAAACCTGCAATGAGCAGCCCGTACAGTAGGCGGGGGGAAAGGCTCGCAATGAGCGCCAAAGGCGCACATTGTAAACCACGAGATGAGCACCAAAGGCGCTCATCACGGAGCTCACGATTAGCACCGCGAGCGGGAGAGGCTCACGATGAGCGCCAAAGGTGATCAGTGCAAAACAGGAAAGTTGAAGTACACGGGGGAGAGGCTCGAATGAGCGCTGAAGGAGCTCAGAGGAGCAAAAGCCTCACATTGTGTGTCAAACAGCATTGTCAGCCATACAATTTTAATCCTGTCATTTTTTACGGGAAATTTCCTAATATATATATATATATATATAGTGATATAGTGGAACCTCTGTTCATGAGCCCCTTTATTCCTCAACATTAGTCACATTTTGTAGCAAACAAAATACTCCTATATTCTTCCAAAAATCCAATATTGGTCACAAAATGCTTGAGTACTGAATTGTCAGGAAGGATGACAAAAAAATAAATAACCAGATCTGAAGTTTTTGTGTGTGTTGCCCTGTGTTGTTTCCAAGTTTCCATGACCTCATGGACCATAACACAACAGGACATCTTTATGCCCATGGTTATGCTGATCCACTTGGTATTCATGACCTTAGATACTGGAGTGGGTTGCCAGTTCCTTCTCCAGTGGGCCACAGCATACAGCTCCTGGTATTCCTAGGTGTTCTCCCACCCAAGTACTGACCAGGCCCAACCCTGATCAGCTTCAGGGTGTTGTGACTTCTTGGTTCCCTGACTGGAATCAAACCCAGGTCACAGCAGTGAAAGCACCGAATCCTAACCACTGGACCACCAGGGAACCCTAGTATTAAATTTGTATTTATTTATATATCAGATTTTGGGCTGGGAACAGATTATTCCTTTTGAAGAAATGGATTCTATATTCATCCAATTCAGTATCTGTCCATCCCTCGGGATCGGATTAATGACGAATATAGAGGTTCCACTGAGTTGATAACGGAGGGGGCCTAGGGCACTCCATTCTCTAGCTCCGCCATTGCCTTAAACAATACAGTTCTATATACATTTCCAAAAACATTGTGCTCATTAGAAAGCCCAGTACTTCAAAAGAACATACTTTGTCCCTTAATCCCTTAAACATCAGTATTCTCAGCATAAGGTTTAAGGGTATGCCATATAAGAAAACCTATGACCGGAACGTATAAGAATCAAAGTCATGGGCTTGTTTTCAAGATGAAATAAACATAAAGTAAAGTGTATAGTTATCCTCAGTGTATCCTCTAGTTTCTTTATTTTACTCTAATTCAATCTCATAAGCATTCAAGCCTTAGATGTTGTCCAATGTTCTTTTTTCTTTTGTTTTACATGACCATTTGAGGGAAAAAAGAATAAAAAATACAGTAGACCCAAACTCAAGAAACCAGAAAAAAATGTGCATGGCTCAATAAATGCCAGGAGCCAGGTTCTCATTCCTGAAATCCAATATTAGTCACTTTTTGTAAGGAAAAAAATAATCCAATATGGTCATAAAATGCTCAAAAACAGACAGCATTGCTAAATCGAGTACTGAATTGTCAGGAAGGATGACAAAAAAAGACACTGGAACACCAGAAATGACGTTTTTTTTTTTTGTATCACTCAGTTGTTTCCAAGTTTCCATGACCTCATGGACTGTAACACACCAGGACATCTTTATGGCCATGGTCATGCTGATCCAGTTGGTATTCATGGCCATAGATACTGGAGAGGGTTGCCAGTTTCTTCTCCAGTTGGTCACAGCATACAGCTCCTGGTATTCCTAGGTGGTTTCCGACCCAAGTACAGACCAGGCCCAACCCTGATCAGTTTCAGGGTGGTGTGACCTCCTGGAATCAAACCCAGGTCATAGCAGTGAAAGCACTGAACCCGAAACACTGGACCACCAGGGAATCCTAGTATTACATTTCTATTTATTTATGTATCAAATTTGGGGCTGGGAACAGATTATTCCAATGTTAGTCAAATTGATTCTATATTCATCCAATTCAGTATCTGACTGAGCCAGTGTTGGCGTTACATTCCCCGGGTTCAGCACTGAACCCTCCAGCCGAGCGTATCTGTGTGTAAGTGAGGAGTGAAAGCTGCTGCTGCTAGAACAGCCCTCACTGATAAATATACTGAGCAGAGCATCCTATGTGCAACTAATCTAGGCCTCTTTTAAAAGTAACTCTAAAGCAACCAGAAACTGCATTTATCCGGCATCTACCAATCCCCATTGGTGCCGGATAACTGGGCGTCTACTGTGTATTCAACACATGAAAATGTACGTGGTTGATAAGTGAGCTTTTCATATATAATTATGCAAACATTATGTATTCTTTATTCACTGCACTTTTAATATGATTTTATGTATATAATGACACAATTTATTTACATTGAGTAGTGATGCATGTGACTATTGAATAATTGTAGTTTATATTGTTGTTTACTTGGGACAATATAGCTAATTTATTATCACTAATATTAATATAGCAAAGTATCACTGTTGATGCAACACATTTTATCACTTGTAGAGAACGCTTGAATTCTTTTACATCGGCGTCAATGCTACTCCACCCTTCTTTACATTAGTGCTTCTACACAACCCACCTAAATCATCTAAATAATAGATTATGACCTCCAGTGTACAAGTACATTAGATAGAAGTAAAAAGATATTAAATTGCAATTCAGCCAATTGAATAGGGCTCTATATAAGCACACAGCATATTTTTTTACAGAAGTTTTTAGTTAGTGAACTTCTATCCAAAAGCAAGTTCTTCGCTAACTAAAAACTCCCGTGTTTATATAGAGCCCTATTCAATTGGCTGAATCACAATTTAATAAGGCTGATGGTTTGCAGCTGGATCGCTCAGCTAATTACTGTATATACTCAAGTATAAACCGAGGCACCTAATTTTACCACAAAAAAGCTGTGAAAACGTATTGACTCGAGTATAAGCCAAGGGTGCAAAAGAGGATCGTTCCCCCCTGATTATCATCCTCCTCCTTCCCCCCCTTATCATCCTCCTCCTTCCCCCCTTATCATCCTCCTCCTTCCCCCTTTATCATCCTCCTCCTTCCCCCCTTATCATCCTCCTCCTTCCCCCTTTATCATCCTCCTCTTTCCCCCTTCTAATCCTCCTCCCATCCTTATTATCCTCCTCCTCCCCCCCTTATCATCCTCCTCCTTCCCCCCTTTATCATCCTCCTCCTTCCACCCTTATCATCCTCCTCTTTCACCCCTTATCATCCTCCCCCCCTATAAGCCTCCTCCTTCCCCCCTTATCATCCTCCTTCTTCCCTCCATCATCCTCCTCCTTACCCCCTTATCATCCTCCTCCTTACCCCCCTTATCATCCTCCTCCTTCCCCCTTATTATCCTTCTCCTCCCCCCCCTTATCATCATTCTCCTCCTTCCCCCTTATCATCCTCCTCCTTCCCCCTTTTATCGTCCTCCTCCTTCCCCCCTTATCATCCTCCTCCTTCCCCCCTTATCATCCTACTTCCCCTATTATCCTCCTCCTTCCCCCCATAATCCTCCTCCTTCCCCCTTATCATCCTCCTTTCACCCCTTATCATCCTCCCCCATATAAGCCTCCTCCTTCCCCCCCTTATCATCCTCCTCCTTCCCTCCATCATCCTCCTCCTTACCCCCCTTATCATCCTCCTCCTTCCCCCCTTATTATCCTTCTCCTCCCCCCCTTATCATCATCCTCCACCTTCCCCCTTATCATCCTCCTCCTTCCCCCTTTTATCGTCCTCCTCCTTCCCCCTCTTATCATCCTCCCCCCTATAAGCCTCCTCCTTCCCCCCCTTATCATCCTCCTCCTTCCCCCCCTTATCATCCTCCTCCTTACCCCTCTTATCATCCTCCTCCTTCCCCCCTTATTATCCTTCTCCTCCCCCCTTATCATCATTCTCCTCCTTCCCCCTTATCATCCTCCTCCTTCCCCCTTTTATCGTCCTCCTCCTTCCCCCCCTTATCATCCTCCTCCTTCCCCCCCTTATCATCCTACTTCTCCTATTATCCTCCTCCTTCCCCCAACTTCCTCCTCCTTCCCCCCTTATCATCCTCCTACTTCTCCCTTTATTATCCCCCCCCCCCCCACTTATCATCATCCCCCTCCTTCTCCTCCTTCCCCCCCTTATCATCATCTTGTGACGTCACGTCATTAGCATATGCCGGTACGGAAGAGGTGCTGCGGTGTCAGGTTCGGTATAAGCTCATCGGCGCATAGTAGCAAGTAGGGAGAGAGGGGGATAGGGATTGGAGAGGGTGCAGTAAGGAGGAGGTTATGGGGGAAAGAAGATGATGATAAGGAGGGGGGAAAGGAGGAGAAGGAGGAGGAGGATGATAAGGAGTGGAGGAGGAGGATGATAAGGGGACAGGAGGAGGATGATATTGGGGGAAGGAGGAGGTTTTTTTTTTGACTGGAGTATAAGCCGAGGGGGGCTTTTTCAGCATAAAAAAAATGTGCTGAAAAAGCTGGCTTATACTCGAGTATATACAGTATATATTTCCAAGACACCCTTCCACTTGACAATATAAATAAAAAAGCCTTTCGAAATCTTAAAAGTGGTAAAGGAACTCTATAGCACTGAATTTAATAGGTAATACGTTAAAGGCTGTATATTTTACCTAAACTTTCCAAGACGACTGTATGTTATCAGTTCTATTTCTGCATAATAATATAGTGCATATATGGGCTGCTATGTTGCTTTATGTAAGTCATTAGGGGCCTACTTTTGAGGCAAATAATAAATATCCAATTTGAAATTGTTCCTTAGAATCCAAGGGCCTCATTCAATTGTAATTTGGCCAATTGAATAGGGCTCTATATAAGCACATAGCATATTTTTTTACAGAAGTTTTTAGTTAGTGAAGACCTTGCTTTTGGATAGAAGTTCACTAACTAAAATCTCCTGTAAAAAAAATATTGCAATTAAATGAGGCCCCAAGTTTGAGATAATAAACATATTATCTACTGTCATATCTTCACTTCTTACCTACTGTTGACATAACCTTTTCATACTATTCATACTCCCGAATATTAGAGGTCTCATGTCTTTATTTGTTGTTTTTTGTATGGAGGATTGTCCTCTACTCCACCATAATTACTATCAAACTAAAGTGAGATGACCCGATCAGGTATAGCCATACTAGCATACTCTATAGCTTCATTGGCATTGGTCTGGTATTCCGCTGCTTGCTTGGTTTCAGACTTCCTCTTTGATGATGATGTTTACTACCTGCCCTGACCTGCAATTGGATTTTGACTTGAACTCAGTCTGAAGTTCAGCCTGGCTACTAAGTCAGCATGTGGGCTGCCTGCTTTGTCCTGGTTCTGTGTTCTAAAATATTCTTACTCACCATATGGTGGTCTTTAACTCCATAGTTTAGTCCAGTTGGCATTGGTGTATACCCAGAGTCACATGCAGACCTGTGAATACTTGAGGTGTGACATTATGACTTAGGGCTTTAGTTAACTTTTAAGTTATTGTTAAATCTCCTAAGTTTGGAAAGCTATGCACAATATCACCATTTATCCTTTTCTTGTGGACTGTTAATTAACCTGAAAATGGCACTCTCTAGTGAATTCTATACTTGTCCCTCTTGAGAATGCTAAGACATGGACAGCTTTTATCTCCCCGACCTGAAAAATGGCTTCATAGTATAACACTGAAAATCTCCAGAAACTCAACCCTTACACAATATAAATACCTTATATAAATACATCCAGGGTCAATATAAGGGTTTGGCAAGTGAACTTTTTGTGTCAAGAGGTTTTCAACTGACAAGAGGACATCCCTTGAGGTTAGAAGTAAAAAGATTTCACCTTAAAGAAATAAAAGGGTTCTTCACAGTAAGGGTGGTTAATCTGTGGAATTTTCTACCAAAGGAGGTGGTGATTAGAGAGGGAGTATTGATCCAGGGAGGAATCCGATCACCAGTATCTGGGGTCAGGAAGGATTTTTTGGCAAATTTTCAAAGTTTTTTTTTCTGTTTGCTTCCTCTGGATCAATTCACAATTAATCCACATGTTACAAAGGTCAGAGGAGATCTAAAAAGGTTGAACTTGATGGACTACAAGTCTATTTTCAACCTCAATTGCTACGAGACTATGTAACAATGAGCCTGATTCAATTAGAAGCTCACATCTCGCAGTATACAGGCCGTATGTCTGCGGCGCTTGAACTCTGCCACAATTCCGGTGCTATTCAATTGAACAAGCCCGTAAGTTACAGGCCGAAAGCCGAAATTGTAAACCATGCATGATCAGTTAAGCAAGGCCGTAATTACCCATTTCTAAACAGCCAATAGACAATGAGACCATCATCATTACGGCAGTAAAACATGGAGGTTACATGTCAATCAGTTAGCGTTTGGGAGTCCATTATGGTATCGGACTTGCTAACCCGCTAAATACAAAATGATAAAAATGAATGCCAATACTGTACTAGTCCATATGGGTGGCCTGATATGTATTAACTCATTGATGCCCGAGATCCATATAACCCCAAAATGAAACATAAAAAATAGATTTCTCATTGCCGATTTGCGACTTTGATACTGTTGTGCAATTAATTCTAATGTCTATCATCGCTTTCCCCATCATTTACAGTGCAGTAGTGATTTTTTATTTGCATTTACAGTGCGGCGGACAGGGGTTACACCCCCTTGCGGGTCCTCTCTAGCACTCGTAGGATTTTCTCCTACATTTGCCATTTACGGGTGTGAAACCATTTGCGGCCTTGGGGGAATTGGAGCGATTGAACATCGATTTGCGATTTTAGCCATCGTAACTCATGTGGACGGGAAAGATCAAAGGCTTCGGGAGGCTGTAATTTACGGGTTTAACAACCGCAGAGTTTTCAAGCCCTGTAACCCATTTGGAGCCCGCAAAAATACGCCAATTGAATAGCAAATTAACTTACGGCCTCACTTATGGGCTCCAGTAACTTACGATTGCTCAATTGAATCGAGCTCATTGTGGTAAAAATATAAAATCCCTTACCTGCAGATATCTCCTTGTCTCCATTCAGAATATCTTTCAGAGTAAGAGGTGTTGACACAAACTTCGTCTTCCTAGACAGAAAACAACTCTTCTTTCTTATTACAATGCTCAGCGGCTGGAACTTATCTGCCTCACTTAGGCTGGGCACGGGGACCAGTCTTCCACCATCCCCTACTTGTTTAACAAAATTCTTCGTAGCAGCAGCAAACATAGTAATGTATTAATTACACCAAATAATAGGTTTGTAACCTTTACCAAAATCTAGTTGTGATACATTCTAGAATAGTTGTATTTGCATTGAGAAATGCAAGGAGAGGCATCCTTAGAGATCAGTGTCCGCAGCATATGCCGTGTTGTTGGAAGTATCTTGAATGTGTTCATTTCTTCCAGCCAACCCAAGCCAATGCATAATTGATAGTGTAAAGTAATAGGGGTTTTTGTTACTGTTGTTAGGAACATACCAGTTACGCACTGTGAAGGATGCCACCCTTTAAAAAATTATGATTGTAAGGCAGATCAACACACAGCGAATCACGAAGAAAAGCATAATCACCTGCCCTGGCTAAAGACCCTTTGGGTCAAATACCGGTGAAATATAGTCATAGAGAATATGAATTCAGTAATCATTCTGTTCTGTCCAATATGTGGGATCTTTATTGGGTCCTTTCCTGTAATGAGTACTCCGGCACCCCCCCAGCGGTGAGCATCCCCTGGATGCCGCTGCAAAGGGTAGCTTTAATGGTTTAAGCTTGGTAATTGTGTATGATCTCAGCAGCCCCTACAAACTGTGTACAATTTAGTCAGCGCCATCTAACAGCTCCTTGCTGCAACTGCTGGAGTGCTCATAAAAGGAAAGATCCCTTTATTGTTTTAATTTACATTATCCACTCGTTTTTGAAGAATAATTTGTCATTTATTCAGTATTGCCTTTTGGTTAAAAAAGAGAGGTCCATCGCTCAAAAGCTTGACACCCTAGATAAAATGTTTATCTAAAAAAAACCTGCAATACTCTTATTTTGCATATGTATTCCTGGATATTTATGTTTATTCCAATCTATAGACATTTAAAAGTGCATATTTTACTCATTAGAAAATATTTTTTGTATGAAAACGGATATAAGTGCTACATCATACTGCATGGCAGGAAATACAAGTACATTAACAAAGTTATATTTTATTACTATCCTTTTGAATGTGTAAAAAGCTAAACTAAGACTGATAAACTTCCTCTCCGGACTGTAAACTTTAACTTTCAGAACAATCATTTAATTTATGGTGGGCAAAAAAGTGATAGAAGCCTCCACCGTACAGTAGTACAGTAAAAAGCACATTTGTGTTCATATTTAATGTCTAAAAAAAGTTGAGAAAACGTGTTTCCTGCTCATAATTCAGAGAAATACAGTTATTACATTGCATTCTGGGAGCCTGGGCAGGGACATGCAAATATAACCACAAAGGCTTCACTCTTGTAATCCATTACCATTTGGATTGCAAGAGCGAAGCCTTTGTGGGCATATTTACATGTCCCTGCCCAGGTTCCCAGAGTGCAATGTAATAACTTTATTTCTTGGAATCATAAGCAGGAAACGCTTGTTTTAGACATCCAAATGTGAGAACAGTGAATGCAAACATTCAGCAGCAATATATGCGTTACTTTAAAGTTATTTATTATTATCATTATTATTATTAGTAATAATAATAATAATAATAATTCATTTAAATACAGCTTTTCTGTCACCATGCACTCAAAGAGCTTGGGGATGCGGAGTGTACTTTTTTGGTAACATGCATTTAAAAAGGCAAGTTTTTAACATTACAAAACTTGTGCAAACATATAAAGTAAATCTTGTCTAATTTTGGGCCTTTCCCTTTTGAAATTCGCCAAAAAGTGTCAGCAGCAGTGTCGCCCACCAACCGTTAGATGGCGCTGCCGATTTTCAGTGCCCATACCATAGAGTTAGGATTAGATAAACCTTTAGGGTTACGATGAGGGTTAGTTTAAGGGTTAGGGTAACCGTCTAAGATTACAACTTGTATGAAATATTGGCAGTGCCATCTAGCAGCCACTGAAAGGAAAAGTAGATCTCCCTGGCTGACAAAGGGCAAGTCTCCAAGAGCTGTTAAAAATCTGAAGAAACCTTGGAGCTGTGAGAACTTCATTACTGATGCAACAAAGAAAAAAAACATTTTCATGTTCCTTTAAGAGACAATATACATATAAGCAACACTGTTTCGCTTTTATTCTTGTGCCTATTATTGTATTTGTAAATTCAGTAGTTCAGATGGGATCTTAAATCAGCCCATCAAACTTATATATTTGTCCAGCACATTGTAACTTTGTTGCTCTGTCTTTCAGTCGTGTCCGACTCTCGGTGACCATATGGATGCAGCATGCCCGGTACATCTGTCTGTGTTTCTGGGTGTGCTCATTATTATTATTATCTAATATTTATAATGTGCCAACATATTCCACTCCGCCATATTGTTTTCATGGCAAAGATACTGGAGTGGGTTGCCGGTTTCTTCTGACCTCCCTGCAATGGCCTGCCCATTTTGGATGACCCTACATGGTATAGCTCACAGCTTAATTGAGGTATACAAGCCCCTCCACCACAATTCGGTAGTAATCCAAAAAATCATAGGATAATAAAATATTTGTTTTCCTTCCTTGGCAGGAAGACCCCCATTTTCCCAATGCTGCAACAACAAAAGTCCACCCACACACCTGTGTATTTCAATTGCAGGGGTGGGTATGTTCGGTCCTGGAGGGCCACACACAGGCCTGTATTTGATGTTATCCCTGCTGCTCACAGATGAGTCAATCATTTATTCAGTCATCCTGATTGACTCACCTGTGCACAGAAAGGATATCTTCAAATCCAGGCCTGTGTGTGGCCCTCCAGGGCCGAACTTACCCACCGCTGCACTAGTGTCAACATTAAATATATATATATATATATTCCCTTGGTTGAATGGTTGCGCACATGTAGTGTTTTTCCTTTATCATAATAATGCAGTAATATAAATAAACATATTATAAAGTGAAATGTTGATTAAATTAACATGTTCTTCTGGCCCTTTACAGCCCTTCGTTTTTACGGAACGTACATAATTTCATATTTGCATCTTTTCTACGGCAACAGAACCTGAAGATTCTCTGACCAGTGGACATGTCGCAAGAACTGACGGCGGCAATAATGGAGCCGCACTGCGTCTCGGATTTGCAATACCGCAACCCACTCCCGAATTCATTATGGGACCAGACTAACCGCTTGTTATTAAATTCATATATTCTGCAATGGTATCAGCTTTACAAAAATGCAGCAAGGTAGGTCGTAAAAATGTAGGGGTGGGGTAGATTAATGGAACAGTAGTATGGCAAACAAATGAAAAGCAAGCAACACTGTTTCAAATATATGTCTGTATTTTAAGAAAACATTACGAGAACTCTAAAATGTAATCCTTATTGTATAGTACGTCACCATGTTTGTGGATTGTGATATAAACCTGAGAGTCTACATGTAAAGAATACAGAGACCAATCATCCCAAGACAATCAGATATCAAAGGGATAGCACAAAAATCAGGCCTATGACCTTGGTGGATCCTCCTGCCTGGAAGGCTCACTAGCAGCTTCCCTGTTTTTAATCCTATACAGAGCTGAATCTGACTAAAGACTTTAAGTAGTCTTAACCTTCTATACTTATACTTCCTGTTTCTTCCTATTTATTGTAGACATTTTAGTCAGCTTTAGGGCTGCTGATGGAGAGCCTACCAGGCAGGAGGACGTATCCAGCTCATAGGACTGATCTCTATGCTATCCCTTTGATATATGATTGACTTGGGATGATTGGTATCTATATTTTTACATATAAGCTCACAGTTTTATATCACAATCCATAAATTTTAATGGCGGTGTATCACATATATAGTTGTCAGCTTCTGGGAACGTTTGTGATGTTGGTCACGCTTTTGCGTCCCTAACACATCGAGGGATGCCTTTGAGCCTTGCAAAGCGAGGAGTGCAGTGACTTAGCCTTCATTGATCGCCGAAGGCGCTCATTGCACTGCGAGCCGAGGCACACAGTTGGCTCAAACACGTAACTCAAACACACTGAAAAACAACCAAAATAATAATAAAAAAATAATAACAAACTCACACACAGCACAGGGGAGACCCAGGAAGCCTGGGAGTAAAGTTGAAAAACTAATTAGAGACATATTTTTAGTCGAAAATCTGCTAAGCGAGGGAAAAAATGGTGGACGAAAAACGTAAAAATTCTGAAACAGGATGAAAATGAGGCTCTGCAACGCCAGGCACGCAGAACTTACAATGACGCCGAAGACAGTAACACACACTAACAACGCCAGGGACGCAGGGGCTCAGAGGAGCAAAAGCCTCATATTGTATGACAAACAGCATTGCCAGCCTTACAATTTTTTCCCTGTCATTTTTGGCAGGTAATTTCCTAGTTTGACTTAATTAAGTTTCATGGGAGTAGGAGCCCCAAAAAATCTGAGGGGGATAATTCAACTCTACTCCTAGGACAGGAAGCAGTGGTGGATCTACCGGTGCAATATATGGTAATTAAAAATGAAAATATTAATATAAAAAAAAAAAAAAAATATATATATATATCATCTTATACATATATATATATATATATATATATATATATATATATATATAAAATACATTTTGGGTCAAAGTTTTCATAAGACAAATCTTGTAATGCATTATTAAGTTTAATTTTGCTATTTTTGTGTGTCCCCTATTCATTTAATCTGGGGGGGATTTGTTCCCCCCAGTTCCTACGCCCCTGTTAAGAATACATTTTAGAGTTCTCATAATGTTTTCTTAAAATTAACATTTAAGTGATGTAAGGCACCGGGAATTTCAGATTCAATTACAAAATAGATGTCTGTATTGACTAAAGTTACAATCCTTATGTTATTTCATACAACTATTTACAAGTTGGCGAGATCACATAAAGCATTCCTCTCAACATTCCAAAATGACAAAGAGGAACACTTAGGTGTGCAGGCTTTGTGGAATCGTAAGTGCGGGGGTTGTGCGTAGGTGGGTGTAAACATTACAAAACATTGTAAAGATTTGTTAAACTGAATAACTCTAGATGGTCAGTTACATTCAAGCTTCCAAAAAGACATAAGATGAACATGGAACACAACTGTTTTTTTAATGCATGTAAAAGAGCATGTGTTAACAATTATGTTGTTTTTTTCATGAAAAAAATATACCGCATATACTCAAGTATAAGCCGAGGCACCTATTTTACCACAAAATACTGGGTAAAATGAGTGACTCGAGTATAAGCCGAGGGTGGGAAATGTGCTGCCCCCTGTGTCCCTCTTGTGCCCTCTGTGTCCCCCTCTTGTGTGCCCTTTTCTTGTGTCCCCCTCTCTCTCCCGTGTCTCTTCCCCCCTCTCCCTTCCCTGTGTCTCTTTCCCCCCTCCTCATTCTCAACCTCCCTCCTCAACCCCACTCCTCATCCTCAACCTACCTCCTCACCCCCCTCATCCTCAACCCCCCATCCTCAACCTCAACCCCCTCCTCATCCTCAACCCCCTCAACCTCCCTCCTCATCCTCAACCCCCTCCTCATCCTCAACCTCCCTCCTCATCCTCAACCCCCTGCTCAACCTCCCTCCTCAACCTCAACCCCCCTCCTCATCCTCCCTCCTCATCCTCAACCTCCCTCCTCATCCTCAACCCCCTCATCCTCAACCCCCTCCTCAACCTCCCTCCTCATCCTCAACCTCCCTCCTCAACCCCCCTCCTCATCCTCAACCCCCATCCTCAACCCCCTCCTCAACCTCAACCCCCCCATCCTCAACCCCCTCCTCAACCTCAACCCCCCTCCTCAACCTCCCTCGAGTAGGGAGAGTGTCTCGAGTATAAGCCGAGGGGGCCCTTTTTAGCCTTAAAAAAAGGGCTGAAAAACTTGGCTTATACTCGAGTATATACGGTAGATTAAAACCAGTTTAAAATTAATTGAAACTAAAAGAAAATGCAGAGAGCATACTTAGGTCTGAAGATCTCATTGGCTGGTAGAAGACAAGCTTTCAATAGCAGGTGAACTTCTGAATATGGTTTTGTGTTCTGAGACCAGAGGTAGGACCAGCGGGAGAGACCTCTGGGTTTAGTATGAGGAAGAGGAGAGGCCCCAGGACTCAGGGTCAGGTCACAGCGTAATGCAGGGATGCTGTATAAGGAACCAGACAGTGGACACGTGTTGTAAGCAGGTAGGAGCAGGCCTCAGCAATATAGCCAGGCCTCAGGACAGGTATCACAGCAGGACAGCTGGTGGCTACTGGTATGCTGTACAAGGAGCAAGACACTGGAAAGGTGTCGTAAGCAGGCAAGAGCTTAATAGGATGCTTTGTAGAAATCCAACAGGAATCAGAGTAATAAAGCAAAAAAAAAAAACAGGATTGCCAAAGATGTTACAGGATAGACAGACCAGGATAACCAGTCAGAATGACCAGGATAACCAGTCAGAATGACCAGGATAACCAATCAGAATGGCCAGGATAACCAGTCAGAATGACCAGGATAACCAATCAGAATGGCCAGGATAACCAGAAAGGAACAAGGTTAACCAGTCAGAGTGGCCAGAATCTGTATACACAACAGAAGCTCACAGGGATACAAGAGTATACAAATAGAAGGCAGGGAGATTCTGGAAAAGTTGTATATAGCTTGTGTGTAAATTAGGCCTGTCACAACATAGTCTTCTGATGGGGCTTGAACGATTTAGCAACCAGTCCTGTCCCCAGGTCTTCTTCTGCAGTTTAGTAGTATCACCCTTTTATTCAATAAACACACCGTGGTTATGTGTTCAAACAGTACTCAAACTTTATTTTATTTTCCACAACTCCACTTAATACTCCACAGACCAAAATACAACAACAGTAACTTTTACATAAACAAACATGGTTGCACAATTTTGGAAATTTGTAATAGCCTCCCCCCCCCCCCCCCATGCAGCCTGTCATTTATTCTGTGGGTGAAGTATCAACATCAATGCCTCTTGTGCCTCCTCTAGTTCCATTTCCTGTATCCCTCCATCGTTCTGCTTGTTCTGGGCTGCTTAGATGTTCCTATACTCGGTCAGAGCCTCTAGTCTGTCTTGAAAGGCTAGGACATATGGAACCACTGGCATCTGCTCATACACCCCCTACCGTGCCTCTCTGATATATTCATAATGAACTACCCCCAGGTCCTTTGGGTGCTACTCAGATCAGCTACTCAGGTTCCTCACTTGGTGCTCAGATTACTGCAGCTTGAACCCTGGTCACAATGTTAATGTAACAGCACTGCATTAAGCCCAAGTCATTGCCCAACAATACATGTGCAAGTAATCCAGGCATTACCCCCCCTCCCCCCTTGCTTTAACCCCTTTCTATTCCCCAATCAATTTGCACTCGGGCCGCCAGGATGAAAAATGTTCGGCCACCAGCAACCACAACATTTTTTTCATTAACAAGGCTACTGTGCTAAAGAAATCCAGTGAGGGCTGCTCCAGTGTCCCGGAATCCTTGCACGACTTGACCATCTACGTTAACAGGCTGAAGGTGCTGCAGAAGTTTGTGGTCTTGAAATAACTGCATGGCCTTGATGGAGGGATAACTGACCCAGTCATCAAAACAATCATGGAATTGTGGTCCAGTTTTTTCACTTGTAACACAACTTGCCTTGCTTCTTCCAGGGTGCGTATCTCTTAACCTTTCCACCATTCCTCACAGGCATGCTGCAGTCCCCATACTAGCTCAGAATAAATATCACCCTGAGCTTTGGTCATGGTCCAAAACTGTTGGCCATATATTTCTGCTGTTATGGCTTAATAATCCAGAATAACCTTCTTGACCTTCTCATAATCCTCTGCTAGGTCCCTTGGGATCCCCAGATAGATGGTGCTGGTATGGCCACTCAGTTGCCTCACCAGTAGTTTCAACCACTTTGTTGAAACTACTCATACTACCACTCAAAAACAATCCTGGAGAAAACCATCTATATCCTTGTTAAGCCACTTAAAGCTGCTGGTATGGGATGTTATGCATTAGCTGACAGGTATGGGATTCTCCAGCATTATCCTGGGAATCTGAAGTTCCTCTCACTCTAAATACCCTGGTTAATCTAATCTATCAATCCAAGGGCTTGATCAGTGGTCTGCTCCCCGAGCTAGAGGGCGACCATGGCCTGGTACTTCCACTGGATCTCAACATCCTCCTTGGTCTGTTCGCCAACCCAGCCTGCAGCTGATGTACTACCGCTTTCGGCCTTCCTAGCTGCTGGTAAACGTCACTGGCTCGTCATGTAGTTCTGCTGCAGACAGCTCTTGGTACTTGGGAATCCTTTGTCTGGAAAGGGGATCCCACCAATACCACCATTTTGTCATCACCTAGTCTTCTGATGTGGTTTGAACTGATTTAACAACCAGTCCTATCCCCTAGGTCATCTGTGGTTCAATTTTCCTGCATGATAATGGCTGGATAGTACCCCAACACTTCCCATGCTTTTACTCAATAAACACACCATTATTGCATGTTCAGAGTGCTCAAACTTTATTTTCCACAACCCCAATTTATACCCCCACAGAATACAATACATTAATTGTAACTTTACATAAAGAAACATGGTTGCACAAATCTGGGAATCCATAAGTCCCTAGAGATAGCTAGGTGCCACCAAATCTATCCCTAATAATAGGCGGACAACCTGACCCTCTTATCAACAGTAACTCAATTAATAATGCAATGAGTGCTTGATTGTTTCTGCTTAGCAGACAGAAGTATTCGCCAGTTCTATTGGACCGCAATTTGTCTGACCTCTCCACTATGACCTGCCTGTTTTAGTTGACCCTACATGGTTTATCTCACAGCTTCACTGAACTACACAAGCCCCTTCACCACAAGGTAACGGTCCAGAAGGGGAGAGGTCTTCAGGGATTTCTAAAAACAGAGGTTTATGTAAGGTGCCATAGGGGTCAATAAGGACCATTATACCTATACAAGTTAATATTAGGTGCCATGGGGATTCATAAGGAACCTCATGTGTATAGGATTTTATAAGTGTTAAGTGCTATGGGGGTCCATAAGGACCACGTGGTTATAGTATAGTATACTATGAGGGTCCATCAGGACCCCGGTGGTTATAGGGGTTTATGTAAGTTATCATGTGGGTCCACAGGGACCTCAATGAATGTGGTAGTATTAGGCGCCATGGGAGTTCATAGAGCCCCCTACGGTTATAGAGGTTTATATTAGGTGTCATGTGCGTCCATAGGGATAAACATGGTTATAGTGGTTAATATGAGGTGGCATGGAGAATCATAGGCCAACATGGTTATATCAAAAAGATCGAGGAAGAAGCTTGGAAAGGGGACCGATTAAACCTAGATTCAATGAGAAACGTGACTGTGAGTCATGTCTATGAGCAAACTGCTTTGTGGACCTCTTTAATGATAAAAGAGCTGTAATACAGAAGATAATGAAGCACAACGTTTGGAGAAGAGGGTGGTCCACAATGTCAAAAGCATCAGATAGATCCAGATAAGTTCAAAGACATAAAATTAGACTTGATTTAGGGTGTCACTTGTTAGTAATGTAGCTGTTGAGTTTAGGTAGTTAGTAATAATGAAGAAGATGATATATAAATAAATCCAATTTGTGAAAATAAGGTAAAAATAGCTGGTAGTTAGGTCAGGTTAGAAGAATGGGTGGGACTGCATGTTTGAGGAGCAATGCAAACCTGAAGAGATAAGGAACAGGCATCACCAGGGTCCCCTGTTGGCCCAGTGGTTAGGATTCAGTGTTTTCACTGCTGCAACCTGGGTTTGATTTCAGTCAGGGAACCAAAAGGTCACACCCCACCTGAAGCTGAGAGGGTCTGGATCTGGTCAGTACTTGGATGGAAGACCTAGGAATACAAGAAGCTGTATACTGTGGCCCACTGGAGAAGGAACTGGCAACTCACTTCAGTATCTCTGCCATGAAAACCAAGTGGATCAGCATGACCACTTGGCCATAAAGATGTACCTGGTGTGTTATGGTCCATGAGGTTAAGGAGGGTTGGACATGATTGAATGACACAAGTACATCAGAGAGGGAGGGGAGTATACATGAAGCAAAATGGTCCAGGGAACAGGTGATAATGTGAGAGGATGATGGAAGTGCAGACATCCCATATTCACGTAAAGAAGCGTAACAGCGCACTGCATTTGTTCAGTGAGGCAGTGGATGATGGGAAATGTAGATAATTAAAAGTAATGATCTGATATTTGGGGATGGAAAAGAGAGAGTAGATCTCTGTGATGAAAAAAGCAGAAGGCGCGCTCCATGCACTCTTAGTACTACGGGAGATATTCATTTAGCATTTTTGATAACAGGTTAGATGTGTTGTTAAGTAACCTGATGAGGACTCAATATTGAAAATGAGGACAAAAATGTTTTATATGGCGATGGTTAATTTTTGAGGATCTAGGTTTTGGTGGGATATTTATTTCCTTTTACTTGGAATGAAGAACTTTTATATTGTAGTGGCAGGTGGTACTTAAATTATGTTCAAATTATTTTTATTAACTTGATCCTTTACCATGATATCAAAATGTGCCTGTAATATTTGTTGTTTAGTTCTTCAGTCATGTCCAACTCTTCATGGACCTATGGACAGCAACACGCCAGGCGCATTTATCATCTGCCACTACCCTAACCCTAACCTATATCCCTAAACTTTAACCAAAAGCCTAACACCTAACCCTATCCATAAGCCTAACCTCTATCCCTAAACTCTAACCTTATCCTCTAAGCCTAAACTCAAACCTTAAGCCTAACCCTAAACTCCAACCCTACCCCTAAACTCTAACGCTAAACATAACACCTAACCCTAAACTCTAACCCTAACACCTTATGCCTAACCACTAACCTAAAACTCCAACCCTATCGCTAAACATAACACCTAACCCTAAACTCAAACCTTAATTCCTAACCACTAACCCTAAACTCCAACCCTATCCCTGAACTTGAACCCTATACATAACACCTAACCCTAACCTCTATTCCTAAACTCTAACCCTATCCCTTAAACTCTAACCCTAAACATAACCCCTAAATCTAATCCCTAACCCTAAACTCTAACAATAAATTCAACAAAGTCCCTGCGCGACACGATGCGCCACCTCATGGCTGCTGCAAGCTACTGCGCTGGCGGGGACATTTTCACGAAAGGTCCCCACAGAAGTCCTTTAAAGACAACTCATTGTGGAAACTCTTTCAAGACAAATGAATAGAGACCTACCTACAGCAAAGGTCTCTCCCATGTGACTAACCAAGTTAGGAAAAAGCAATGTCTGCCTCCAGTAATACATAATTGCACCCTACTCTTCAATCTTTTTCATTAAAACATTTTACTTATTATAAATAACTCAAAAATTATAAACACCCACCCTGTATATAGAACATGTCAGTGGCCCTTTAATATTCCAATTCTACACCAGCCCATTCCCAGGAATATTTGTTCCTCAGCTTCTATATAACAGTGAATATGACTCCTCCTACTGACACGCCCACTCAATGAATTTCCGGTACGGCCCACCCACAAAAGGCGGTTCTCACGATAACCACGCCCCATATCATTGACTACCACGCCCTTCATTCGTGAATGTCAGACCCCTTGTCAATCACATTATGTGGGCGTATCCTGACGCTCGGTTCTTAAACCATGAATAGATATAAAGTTCTCCCGGTTACTTAAGTTGATATAAGGCACTTCCTGTCCGCACTTTCTCCTCAATCACTGCTGGTAAATCGCTCCCTCTGTTACAGCACCCTCGCCCCGCCTTTTCCGCCCCGTGGCCACTCCCCCGGAAGGCCGGAGCAAGCGGTGAGATGATGCTGAGGCTCCGCCCCTGCAGCAGATAGTACCACAGAGCTGACCGGCAGCGCTCACTCGGAGAGCCTTTTTTGCGCGGCTTCAATCCTCACACAGCACCTACAGCCATGTCCCAGGAGAGGTTTCCAGCCGCGCCCAAAAGGAGCTCCGACAAAACCGTCAGGTGCGAGATGTGGGAGGGGGAGAGGTGACTATAAACTGTATGTGCTGTACTGGGGATCCCTCCTACCTAGGCAGCACAGGGGATCCCTCCTACCTGGGCATCACTGGGGATCCATCTTACCTGGCGACCACTGGGGATCCCTCCTACCTGGCGACCACAGGGGATCCCTCCTACCTGGGCAGCACTGGGGATCCCTCCTACCTGGCGACCACTGGGGATCCCCTCCTACCTGGGCAGCACCGGGCATCCCCCTCCTACCTGGGCAGCACCGGGCATCCCCCTCCTACCTGGGCAGCACCGGGCATCCCCCTCCTACCTGGGCAGCACCGGGGATCCCCCCTCCTACCTGGGCAGCACCGGGGATCCCCCTCCTACCTGGGCAGCACCGGGCATCCCCCTCCTACCTGGGCAGCACCGGGCATCCCCCTCCTACCTGGGCAGCACCGGGCATCCCCCTCCTACCTGGGCAGCACCGGGGATCCCCCTCCTACCTGGGCAGCACCGGGGATCCCCCTCCTACCTGGGCAGCACCGGGGATCCCCCTCCTACCTGGGCAGCACCGGGCATCCCCCTCCTACCTGGGCAGCACCGGGGATCCCCCTCCTACCTGGGCAGCACCGGGGATCCCCCTCCTACCTGGGCAGCACCGGGGATCCCCCTCCTACCTGGGCAGCACCGGGGATCCCCCTCCTACCTGGGCAGCACCGGGGATCCCCCTCCTACCTGGCCACCACTGGGGATCCCCCTCCTACCTGGCCACCACTGGGGGATCCCCTCCTACCTGGGCAGCACTGGGGGATCCCCTCCTACCTGGGCAGCACTGGGGGATCCCCTCCTACCTGGGCAGCACTGAGGGGGAGGTGCATCCTACCCGGGCAGCACTGAGGGGGAGGTGCATCCTACCCGGGCAGCACTGAGGGGGAGGTGCATCCTACCCGGGCAGCACTGAGGGGGAGGTGCATCCTACCCGGGCAGCACTGAGGGGGAGGTGCATCCTACCCGGGCAGCACTGAGGGGGAGGTGCATCCTACCCGGGCAGCACTGAGGGGGAGGTGCATCCTACCCGGGCAGCACTGAGGGGGAGGTGCATCCTACCCGGGCAGCACTGAGGGGGAGGTGCATCCTACCCGGGCAGCACTGAGGGGGAGGTGCATCCTACCCGGGCAGCACTGAGGGGGAGGTGCATCCTACCCGGGCAGCACTGAGGGGGAGGTGCATCCTACCCGGGCAGCACTGAGGGGGAGGTGCATCCTACCCGGGCAGCACTGAGGGGGAGGTGCATCCTACCCGGGCAGCACTGAGGGGGAGGAATCTTGAATTCAGTTACATTGCATGCAATATATATAAATATATATATGTAATGAGATTTGGTTATTTGTAACGCGCCAAAATATTCTATAGCCCTATACATGCATTGTGATTAAGGCAAAACAGTGTTAACACATTGCACAAAAAGCCCTGTATTTGAACTTAGAATCATAAATATGTACATTTGGGTTCACACTATTCCTGCTCAGAATTCTGATAAATACAGTTATTACACTGCATTCTGGGAAGCTGAGCTGGGATATGTAACTGTGCCTACAAATGCCTCGCTCTTCAATCCATAGCCATTATCAAACATGGCTTCCTTTAAGCTTATGCCTGCTGTATTACACAGCTTTTATGCAAAGCCAAGGTTGGATTATACACAAGCTGAGAATCCTATCCATGTACAGCTGGCTCAAGCTTTTTGGCTATCATCAGCATGGAGCGGGATCTCAGCCTGTGTTGTGGAAATTATGAGTAGGTAGTTCACCACGACAATCATTTAATATATGGTAGGCAAAAGAGCGATAGAAGCCCTCCACTGTACAGTAAATAAATAGTTAATCTGCGTTCACATTTGAATGTCTAAAACAAGTTTAAAAACCACAGGCGCTCATCGCAAGGCCCATGGGACTTGGGCTGCAGTAAGCGCCAAAGGTGCTCATTGTAGGGCCGGCGCTCATCTCGAGCCCTGCAAACGGAGGCATGCAGTTGCTGGGCCGCAATAAACTACGAATTTAACAGCCGAACCGCAGAACTGGGAAGACTAGCAAAAAAGCACAAATGTGCCTCAAATTAACTCACACAAAGCATAGAGGGAGAACGAACCCACCTTAAAAGGTAATTTCTATGGCCATGATAAGCCACTCTGAGAGCAACTTCTTTTAGCTCACTTGTGCCCTTCTATTAAGGTTGGTTCGTTCTCTGATGAGCACCTCTGACTTACCTGTTTTTGTTTATGCAAATTACTCTTAGGGTTTAGTCTCCCTAAGGGTAATAGGGGAATCCAGACATAGACCCCTTGCTCACTGTGCCTTAGGGAGTTCAGCTGCATCTCACTGACAAGGCCCATAAAGGCCGAAACACGTCTGGGGTTTGCTGTTTCTCCTGTTCAGGGTAGAATTGCCTGGTATTTCGGGGCTGGGTCACTCTTCTGAGTGGGACCAGACTGATATACTACAGGATATTTCTCCCTGTGAAGGGCACAAGTGAGCTAAAAGAGGTTGTTCTCAGAGTGGCTTATCATGGTCATAGAACTAACCTATTAAGGTTGGTTTGTTCTCTGATGAGCACCTCTGACTTACCTGTTTTTCTTTATTTAATAAACAACACCACTTATTAAAATATAAAGTGCATTTAAGAATTGTAATGATATATTTATGGAAATCAAAATCCCTTGGTTCCATGAGGGTTCCTCCTCACTGGAAGGTGATGTAAACTGTCAATCCAAAGCGGTCTCAATCCCTATGTTAAAGGTATATCTAAGTGAGCTGGATTAATAAAAAAAACAGCCTATATGTATACAGCACATCTCATAAAACATTTTATTTTTATCTATATCTAAAAATCCCTCTGATTCCTGATCCGCACGTAATCGGCATCCGGGTAGCAATATTAACCCACTATTTACCTGCTCTTACTTGCTCAGCCAATAGTAGAGCTGTGTTGTCAGCCTTCCAGTCACTGCTGGGATATGACACCTCCCTCCTTCCTGTATATGTTGTGTCGTGTTACCATAGCAACTAACATAGTGCTATGTCTCAAATCTTTCATCAAACTGGATTGGCCAAAACAAATTATGGAGGACGTGTTAACCTTAATTTTAAACTGTCAGAAATTACAATAGACTTTGCTAACGTCAGGGTAAGTGTTTAAATGTTTATTTTGATATTTTTCTTAATATACTTTTTCTTTATATACTATTAATTCTCCTCTATCGGATGCATTCATAATCCAGGAAACTTACATATCCCTTTTAACCTATATTGCTGGCACTAGAGGTTGCACAGCCACTTCACTTTCTACATTGCTAAAGGTCCAATATGGTTATATTTAAAAAAAAACATGTATTTGAAATAATGGTTAAAAATATGCCATGTTTTTAGAATGTAAAAAATAATACAGCCACTAACTTATCTTTTATATGCAACTAGCGACTTGCCCGTCAAAAATGACGGCAATAAAAACTGAAGCCTGGCAATGCTGTTTGCCACACAATGTAAGCCTCTCCCCCTCTACTTTACTGGCCTTGTGATGAGCGCCTCTCCCCCCCCCCCCCATTTCTCTCCCCACTCTGTGTCTTCCACCCTCTCCCTCTGTGCCTCTTCCCCCGCCTCTCTCTGTGTGTCTCGCCACTGTGTCTCTTCACCCCCTTCCTCTGTCCCCCCCCCCCTCTGTGCCTCTTTCCCCCTCTCTCTGTACCTCTTCCCCCCTCTCCCTCTGTGCCTCTTCCCCCCTGGCCTGTGTCTCTTTCCCCCTTCCCCCTGTGTCTGTTCCCCTCTCCCCCCCCCCCCATTTCCCTCCCATGTGTATCTTCCCCATGTTCTCCCTCCCGTGTGTCTTTTTCCCCCTCCTCTACCTCCCCTGTGTCTCTTTCCCACCTATCCCTCTGTGTCTCTCCCCCCTCCCTCTGTGTCTCTTCCCCACTCTCCCTCTGTGCCTCTTCCCCACTCTCCCTCTGTGCCGTGCCTCTCCCCCCCTCTTCCTCTTCCCCACTCTCCCTCTGTGACTCTCCCCCCCCCCCTCTTCCCCACTCTCCCTCTGTGACTCTCCCCCCCCCCTGGCCTGTGTCTCTTTCCCCCCTTCCCCCTGTGTCTGTTCCCCTCTCCCCCCCCCCCATTTCTCTCCCATGTGTATCTTCCCCATGTTCTCCCTCCCGTGTGTCTTTTTCCCCTCCTCTACCTCCTCTGTGTCTCTTTCCCACCTATCCCTCTGTGTCTCTCCCCCCTCCCTCTGTGTCTCTTCCCCACTCTCCCTCTGTGCCTCTTCCCCACTCTCACCCCGGTGTGCCGTGCCTCTCCACCCCTCTTCCTCTTCCCCACTGTCCCTCTTCCCCACT
>CM050173.1:10345502-10423311 GCA_027410445.1 Discoglossus pictus | reverse complement strand
GGGAGCGAGCGAGGAGGGAGCGAGGGATGCGAGGGCGGGGTGCGAGCGAGGATGGGGGGAGCGAGCGAGGAGGGTGGAGCGAGGAGTGGGGGAGCGAGGAGGATGGGAGGCGAGGGAGCGAGGAGGGGGCGAGAGCGAAAGCGAGGGGGGAGGGCGGGGCGATCGAGCGAGGAGGGGGGAGCGAGGAGGGGGGAGCGAGCGAGGAGGGGGGGAGCGAGGAGGAGGGAGGAGGGGGGAGGGAGCGAGGAGGGGGGAGCGAGGAGGAGGGAGCGAGGAGGGGGGAGCTGAGCGCGAGGAGGGGGTGAGGGGGGGAGCGATCGAAGGAAGGGGGGAGCGAAGGAGGGGGCGAGCGAGCGAGGAGGGGGGAGCGAGGCAGGAGGAGAGCGAGGAGGGGGCGAGGGAGCGAGGAGGGGGAGGGAGCGAGGAGGGGGGAGGGAGCGAGGAGGGGGGAGCGAGGAGGGGGGAGCGAGGAGGGGGGAGCGAGGAGGAGGGAGCGAGGGAGCGAGGAGGGGGGAGCGAGCGAGGAGGGGGGAGCGAGCGAGGAGGGGGGAGGAGCGAGCGAGGAGGGGGGAGCGAGCGAGCGAGGAGGAGGGGGGAGCGAGCGAGCGAGAGAGGAGGAGGGGGGAGCGAGCGAGAGAGGAGGAGGGGGGGGAGCGAGCGAGCGAGAGAGGAGGAGGGGGGAGCGAGCGAGCGAGAGAGGAGGAGGGGGGAGCGAGCGAGCGAGAGAGGAGGAGGGGGGAGCGAGCGAGCGAGAGAGGAGGGGGGAGCGAGCGAGCGAGAGAGAGTGGGCGCAGAGAGCAGAGAGACAACACAGGCAATTGAATATAACAAATTTACCCTCATTTATGACCGGTGTGTCACTAGTAGACAAAAGAGCACTTATCCTATAATTTGTTACTTAAGATACTACAGTGTTTCTTTAACAAAGAAGTTTGCAGAAATGAGTGTTTTAAGACCTTGTCATGGCTGCTTTCTTCTAAATGCACAATTTATAACCTGCCACTCTGGCCATATCATTGATCTATGTAATGATAATTTATATAAATTAACAAAATTGCATCAAACATTTTTTTTCCGTGTTTGTAGAAAGATAATTTAAGCTTTGACTTCAGGGTTTGTCCAACCTAATTGTTCTAACAGTCTGAGCCATCGTCCTGTTTTATGACCAGTGTTTTGCATATACTTCCATGTTCGTATATTTCACGTATTCGCCATTCTTTTGGTGGCATTACTGATATTTAGTATTTGTTTGCTGACTTTTCTTTCCATTTTTACAGCTTGGATGAAATGATCAGCGCTAATCCTTGCAAGACTCCCATCCAGCTTCTGCATGAATTTGGAATAAAGACCGGAAATCCCCCGGTGTATCATTTTGAGAAAGCTGAAGGACAAGCGCATCACCCACATTTCACTTTCAGCGTTGTCATCGGTGAAATAACCTGCTCAGGTAAATGAGACCAAGAAGCTACAGCTCAGACATCTGAAATACTAAGGATGTGCTCCTAATGCAAACACTTGATGAAATTGTCTTGTTTCTGATTATCTTGTAAATGCCTCGAGACTAACACACTTAGAGACATATTGGATGGTCCAAATAAGGAGTAATTTAAACTATAGGTAATAATGTTATTAACAAATAATTTCTCAACAATAAACTTACATTGATGTTTGCAATCTGTACCTGTTAATCAGTCTTTTTGATCCTCCCACTAAGGTCTGTGTGATATCTCTTTGCTAATGACCGAGCATTGCTAGTGATTGCTAATTACCGACTGGAGCTTTCAATCTATTGTCTCTAGTGTACAGCCATGTGAAAACAGACTAAGGGCCTCATTCAATTGTTATTTGGCCAATTGAATAGGGCTCTAAATAAGCACATAACCTATTTTTTTTAAAGAAGTTTTTAGTTCGTAAACATCTATCCAAAAGCAAGGTTTTCACTAACTAAAAACTTCTTTAAAAAAATATGCTATGTGCTTATTTAGACCCCTATTCAATTGGCCAAATTGCAATTGAATGAGGGCCTAAGTATGCTCAGACCCCAGGGAGTACTCCGAGCTTAGAGCGTGCCCAGTATATTCTCTACAATGGAGACCATAGATACAGCATTAATTGCAATAATCCAATATTTGCAAGAGTTATAAGACTACTAGAATATTGCCCGTCAAAAAATGACGGCAATGAAATTGTAAGTGAGCTAATGCTGTTTGGTGTATGGTAATCAAATAAATAATATATTAATAAATGAATATACTTTACCTATTGTGAAGTAATATATGCAGGAAGCATTGTGTTGAAGAGCTGGCAATCTGTTTTCATGTTGCTGCAGCATCAGTGCTGTGGAGCTGCTGTGTAAGTGTCATGAATGTGTGCAGTGTGTAGTGTAAATAGGCTGCGTGCGCGAGAGTGATCCGTTAGGGTACCGGTGTACTTCCGGATTGTGTAAGTTAGTGTTGTAAAATGGCGCCTAATGTGTGGTACGCGTCTATGGCTGATTTTGCGTCCTTGTTCTTGGATCTCGTACGTCTTTTTGTAAAAGCTGTAGGTGTTTGGTGGTGTTTTGCGTGTTTAGGGTCCTGTAGCCTCGTTTTTGTTTTTTGGCGGCCATTTTTTCTCTTGCTTAGGGGATTTTTTAGTGTCTAAACTCTTTTATTTGGAGTGAAATCAAGGTGTAACTTCATTTTTTGAGTTCTTGGATGCTCCCTATTGCTGTAGGTAAGCTTTTTATGTATGTGTTGTGTGTATTTATTGTTTTTCATTTTTTCTTGTCCGCGGACGATTTTTGCGAGGTCGTAATGTGTGGTAACGTGTCTCGTATGTTGTTTGCGTTATGACGTGAAAATTGCGAGGGTCTGCGGCGCTCCTTGCCAGCAACTGCAGCCCTCGCTATGCGAGTCCGCAATCGTTGGCAACAACCCGCTTGCTCACAACTATATATGTGATTCTTAATGGGTAGATTAGAAAGGCTTATTGACAGGTAAAAATGGCAACCATTGGTAAGTTTACATAATTCAATTGATATAGTACTTATTTGCTTTGTTTTAAGACTCCCTTCTACCACGCCTTTCATAACCAAATGGTTCATTATGGGAAATAGTATGAAGTGGATGTGAGATTGCACACTGATTTGAGCAGTCCGCAAAGCTCCTAATAACACGGCTGCCATGCTCTTGACATGTTCTTTCCATGTTAGTCATTAGATTTGCTGGTCACAGTGAGATATCGTAATGCAGAAACACAATGAAACTCTAAAGAATCACTGAAATGCTTCTGAAAAACATGGAAAATTGTTCTTGGCCAAGAAAAAAAGTAACGCAGCATCTCAATAGTAAGATTTGCAGAAATTTAGATCCCATCCCTACTCGATAAACCTTGCGACTCTGTGCAGGTCACAATTGTATATAGTAATGCATTAAATATCCCTGCGTTGGCAATGATGTGCTCATTAAAATGGTTCAGCCACTTTTGGACCAATCTGCCTTTAGTAAGGGCATTTTTAAATAGTGGTCCTTTAGCAAACTCTTCTAAGGAATTTTTAATCCCCCTAAATCCGGGCTTGATAAATCCTGGTAGCTAAGGTATATGGTTAAATAACCACCACAGCCCAATGACTCCACCCTAGTATTTCTGGGGATAAAAAAGTATATATCACTTATCTATGAACGGTCAGTCTGATAGATTACCTTGTAGCTGCTTTCACTTTTAGTTCTTAGCTTTGTGCATTTAATTTTTTGTAAATTATTCTTTATTTATTCACAATAAGAATGACTTTGTTTTGAATCCGGGTTTCTTTAAAATGTTTTTTTTATTTCAATATATACTCTTTTTGTTCCTTTAGGGGATGGACCTAGTAAGAAAATTGCTAAACATAAGGCAGCAGAATCGGCTCTTAATATATTGAGAGGAGAACCAGGAATAAAGTGAGTGATGGTTTCTTTTTCCATTTTGCGTTGAGAGCGGTTATCTCCTTTCTTTGTGCGTACAGTTTTTATATTTTCTTTTGCGCTAGCATAAAAACAATCCTAAAAAACTGCCATTGCTATTTCTCATAATACATCTATTGGAATATCTTGATATAAGTAAGGTTTTTCTTATCTTGTCTCTTCGATACAGCTTGCCCACAGCTGAGCCCGTTATAAGAGATACTTCCAAGTCCCCACCAAATCAAAACCAAGGCAATCCTGTTGGCACACTACAGGTATGATTGTTTTATACTAAGATTAAATAACCTTTTTCGGTAAATTTATTATGTTTTATAGAAATAATTTACCCAGGTTTAAATATTTAAGTTTATCCTTCTCATTGTAACTGACATATTTAATGTACATTTCACACAATACTTAGAAACCCACAGAGTGATCTTTTTCTTAGCTTCTGGAATGTCCTCCTTTCTTCATATTCACTCTCATGCATGCTGCCACCTTGCCCCTACAGGAAGGGGCCTCGCACTACCAGTGCCATGCTACTGCAAGCAGTCAATCACATGCAACGAGACACTGGGCGTGACCTTGGGATAGAGATCTGAAAGATGGTATCAATCAGAGTATAAGCATAAAAAGTGGGGAGATTCCAGAAACTGAGAAAATGTTTCTCTGCGGGATTCCTAAAAAAAAACAAAAAACAAACAAAGTCAGAGGCGCTCATCGGAGAATGAACCAACCTTAATAGGTTAGTTCTATAGCCATCATAAGCCACTCTGGGAGCAACCTCTTTTAGCCACTTGTGCCCTTCGCAGGGAGAAATATCCTGTAGTATATCAGTCTGGTCCCACTCAAAAGAGTGACCCCGCCCCGAAATACCAGGCAATTCTACCCTGAATAGGAGAAACAGCCAACCGCAGACGCGTTTCGGCCTTTATGGGCCTCGTCAGTGAGGTGCTGCTGAACTCCCTAAGGCACAGTGAGCAAGGGGTCCACGTCTGGAGTCCCCTATTACCCTTAGGGGGACTAAACACTAAGGAAAATGTGCTTAACCAAAAAAAAAACGAAGTCAGAGGTGCTCATCAGAGAAAAATTTCTTAGAAGTCAAGTTCAACTTTTTTTTTTTATTTTTTATTTTTTTTTTTGTTTGTTTTTGTTTAAGGAGCCCCTTTAAGTCTACATGTATGTTGTTTCCATTACATTTGCATAATTGCAGCCTTATATGAGGATATCTAATCTTCACCAATCCTCTACACTTTTAGTCTAAATTTCCATTAGCAGATTTGTCTGACACAAACAAGAACAAACTCTACAGTTTCCCATTAGATTAAAAAAAATGTCTGTGTTCACTCAACCAGAGGCACAAAGACACCAAACTGCTTCTTCATTTGAAAGGGTCCTGTGTAGACTACATAATACTCTCATATTCTCAACAGCTGGTCCCGGGGCTAGTTCTTGGTACCTTAGAAAATGAGGGATGGGTTGAAGAACATTCATGAATGGCATAATGAGGAGATATTGCCACTTACAGAGTAATAAATAGATTGAATATCTGGTCTCATACCAAGGGTTTGGATCTCAAAGGCGCTCTTTGGAAATTTCGGTTGGTCTGCAATCTGTGTCTTCAAGAGGATACCCTATATGTAATTTTGGGACCCATGAGGTTGTTTGCTTTCAATAGGATTAATACAAAGCGTATTAATTTCTTTACTAATACAGTAAAGTAACAGACAGTATCAGCCAGGAAAAAGAAATGGATACCAAAGAGTATTTTGATATAAAATGTAAAAGTTGTGTTTTATTTAATTACTTTCCTTTTTTGGCCATTATTTTAAAGACTGTATAGAAACATATAACCACACTGGTCCTTTAATATGGATTATATAATGTAAAGCTTTTAATGTAAGATTATATATGGTGAGGTATGCCCAGCTTGCTGTTGCACGACATGTTTGCATCGTTTATAGACCCACTACAGTACGACCATATTTAATTAGGCATTCATCATTAATGAAATTCACATTCAATGACCTAATGTCAAAGTTCAAACTCGGCTCCTGCTGGTATCCACCCACTATAAGGTAAGAGCGGGGCCATGGCTAGAAGGTAGCCGATTAACTTCTCAGACTTTTAGTCCCTTGGCAGAAAGCTTTTGCAGTTAAGGCAGACGATAAATTATTGTTTGTTCTCTTAACAAATCTGATTGTTAGCCAACCCCCTTACTCTACCCTTAATGACCTTATTGCACTTAATATTGACTATTGCTATTATAAATGATTAAATAGCAATGTTTTCATGATCAGCACATTTGGCAGAGGATGATTTTTTTTATTTATTTTTTCTTGTTCCTAGGAACTTGCTGTACAAAAGGGATGGCGACTTCCAGAATTTACCCTGGCGCAAGAGTCTGGACCACCTCATAAGCGGGAGTTTACTATGACCTGCCGAGTGGAATCTTATGTAGAGACTGGTAAGTTACATCTGAGAAGATTTACAGTATATGAGGATCTGGAAAATGTACGTGGTTTAGATAGAAAAAAAAACATTTATTATGTTTTTGACAATGTTTATATTGAGCATAACTTTATATTGTCAATAATTAACATTCCGGATTCTACCTTAAGTTCTAATATTGCTTATATATGCAGCCATCTGAGAAAATAGTTTAGTTGAATGTATAAGGAAAATGTGCAAACAAATAATTGAAAAAAAATAAAAAAAAAAACCTTTTTGATGTTTCTGCTGGACACTGGAGCTGTTCTTGATACTTTGAGTTGTGTAAATGAGGGGCACTTACATTTGTAATGCTTGCATATGCTTGGACCTGTGAGGGGAAAAGATGTGGTGTCAATTTCAAATAAATATACTTTTAGACATGTTTGCATTGTTTATAGACCCACTATAGTACGACCACCTCATAAAACCATTTAAACATGTCTAAAATAAATCATCTAACAAATAAATCATCTAAAAAAAGCCTCATGCCCTCTACCTGTTCCCTTTTCCCCAACCACTCCCTCTGCTGATAAAGTAAAAAACACAACCTCATGAATGAAATAAGTGATGTAACAAAGAAAAGGTTCCATTATTTATAAAATAACTCGTAAAAACAAACAAAAAAAATTGTGTAATATTATAGAACTATATACCCACCGACTACTCCTTCATGCCACTCGACTGGTAAAGCCTGTGGCGAACACTGTTGCTGGCTACATACTTCACAAACAAGCTACGTCTTTCCTGAAATACAGTGGTCTTTTAATATTACGTATAAGTATTGCAAATGGAAGAATCCATTATGTTCATAAGGTAGAGGTACTATTATGGCATAATTTAAAAACTACCGTATTTTTCGCCCTATAAGACGCACCTGCAGATAAGACGCACCTAGTTTTGAGAGGAGGAAAACATGGAAAAAAAAAATCTGAATCAAACACAAATATACTTCACACACAGATACACACCTACATTACACACAAATATATATATATATATATATATATATATATATATATATATATATATATATATATATATATATATATATATATATATATATATATATATATATATATATATATATATACACACATACACATACACATACACATACACATACACATACACATACACATACACATACACATACACACACATACACATACTGCAGCATTTGGGAGCCCTTGACCCTCCCTGACCCTCCTGATCCTCACCTTTCTTCTGATCTCAGCCCATCTTGATCTCACCCCAGCGCTTCCTACCAGCACTCCTCGTGTACTGCAGCGTCGTGTGTGTGACGTCACTAGGATGCACCGGCCGACGCGATGCATGCTGCTGGTGCTGTAGGAAGCGCCAATCAGGAGTGGTAAGAGATCAAGAGGACAGAGAGGCAGTTTTAAAAGGTATATTCGCCGTATAAGACGCACCAACTTTCCTCCCCCAGTTTTGGGGAAGAAAAAGTGCGTCTTATACGGCGAAAAATACGGTATAGATAATAACAAGTACTTTATCTGTTAAAAAATATATAGTTTCCATATAAGAATAGAAAAATGCCCATGGAAAGTGTAACGGAACCCATCACTGTTTTACTCTGTGTTATGGTTATTTAATTATTATGGTTAAAATATAATCCTACTGTTATACTGTATGTATGTTGGTTTATGCCCAGACTATTGCAGACCTTGGCATAATAGATAATCCTATTACAGAGACTCCTCATAAGATAAGGAAGTCTATTGTATAAAGTGTTTTCATTATCAGACATAAGAACAAAGAAGTATAATCTGATCAATGTCTGATTGTATCAAAGTAGCCAGGGAGCCTCAGGGAGGTGTGACCACACCTATTGTCTCTCTATGTGTATTGTGTGGCCAACTATGGGGAATGTGTATTGCCTGTGGGAATAGATGTGTATATATATTTTTGCACAACAAAATAAAGACAGTATTCTTTTGACTCCCAATTGAGTGTCGTCCAATATGGGAGGTCGGGGATGGTGAGACTGTAGTGCTTCTTGGATATTTTACCGTATACCAGCGGAGATATTTGATTCATGTTCCAACTCCGTTACAGAAAGCATACCAAAAGTGATGAAAATGTGCCCAAGACCGCAACTCAACCCCTACTGCACCTCCCATGTTTTCTTTTTTTCCCAATGCAGGATCTGGAACGTCTAAAAAGTTGGCAAAGAGGATCGCTGCAGAGAAATTACTTGCCAAATTTCATAGCCTCCCAGCTGATAAAGTGAATATTTCATTGGTAAGTGTACCCGTTTAGAAATCACTGCTTGGATATGGATCATATATCTAGTCATTTTCACTTACTTTATAGCAATGTGTCTTATGGCTGAGATTGTATTCTACAGAACCTAGCCAAGGAAGTTCATTTATTTAAACATGGTTTATTAAAATTCAAGACAACATGGAAATAATTATATATTTTTTTTAAAGAGTCAAACTTAACACCATAAAACCCCCGTTATCCGGCACCTACGGGGACTCCCTATTGCTCGATAAGGGTAGTTGCCGGTTAATTCGAGAGTCCCTGAATTAAAGGGTATAAATGACCCTTAAACCCCTCAAAATGCCTTTAAAAAGGCATTAGCACCTAAACTGGGCCATTTAGGGCCAGAAAAAACAATTAGAAAAAAGTTCGTTTTTTTGCAGTCTCGAACCACCGGTTATGCAGGTTTAGTGGGAGTTTTTTGAAAATGGGGAATTGGTGCCGGCTGCTTGAGAGTCCCGGTTAGTTGGGTGCCGGATAACACGGATTCTGCTGTATAAGGCTAGTTCTCTAGATGGACTGTCATTTATCAATTTGTTAGTAAAATGCAATCTATTGAACAAAATGCATCCTGAATTTTGCAATGATTATCTGCCCGTTTAGCTCTTATCTTTAATTAGTCCCTGACTGTTCATCTATTCTCAGGATAATTCAGGAAATTAGCAGCTGAAAAATTGGAAATATATATAGAATAAATAGTACATTTGTGTTGACATTTGAATGTCTAAAACAAATAAAAAAAAACTGTTTCCAGCTCAGAATTCCGCGAAATACAGTTATTACACTGCATTCTGGGAAGCTGAGCAGCGACATGCAAATGTGCCCACAAATTCCTCGCTCTTCAATCCATAAACCATTTTAAACTTGGCTCCTTTTTTAAGCTTATACCTGCTGTATTACACAGCTTTTATGTATATACATATACTTATGTAGGAAATGAGGGACCCAAAAGGATTCATTATACAAGTAAAAGTTGTGTGACAACTCCTGCTGGCCATTGTTTGTTTGTTGTAGTTCGTAAAATAAGAGTTCTAAATATATTTATAGCTTAAGACTACATGTAATAACAAGCACTTTATACATTACATGTTATGAAAACCATGCATTTTCCTGCAGTAAACGGACAACCCAGTATTGCAATCTTCATTGTTAGTCAGCTGATATATAGCTCTATAAAATAACATCACAGAAGACAGGCTGTCCGTTTTTTCTGAGAGCCGGGACCACCAGGAAGCCCAAGGAGGGTTGCGCCGGCAAAGGGATAAAGTAATTAAAGAAAAATGACTATCCCCAAGGAGGGTTAATGAGAGATCATTGTCTTAATTTCTAATTAGCCCTTGAGTCATTGGGTTCATTGTCTTGAGTCCAATCACCTGGGTCTGAGCATGACTAGTTTTTTTTGTGTGCAAGTAATTTAATGCAGTAATGAGTGCACTAATTAATGGCAAAGATCTGTCATTAACAAAAGATGAGATAATGTGGGTGGATCATAAAGGCTGAGTGACAGCTCAAAATGGCAAACTTCAATGTTTGTTTACTGTGGGGCAAAAGCATTTAAAAAAAGTAACCTGCTGTCGTTGATAATGTAATATATTAACTTTTTACTAGCTTGTCCAGACTTGCCATAGTTTTCCTCCCCAGAAGCAAAAATATTTTAAATTCATAGCTGCAGTCACCATCTGAAGTGATCTTGTATCTCAGTAAAAAAATTGTCACTGCTTCCAATTCTTCCCCATATATTTGGTGGGAACTGAGATTGCCGTTTGCCATAATCTTAATCATCTACAACAGTGTCTGTCTCATTTCTTTCCCAATATAGAACCATTCTCTTCCATGTTTGGTTCTGATCGTGGCTTCTTGACCCACATATAGATTTCTCAGGAAGCAGACACAGCACATTTTGTTGTGATCCACACAGTCACAGGCTTTAGAATAGTCTATAAAGCAGAAGTAAATGTATTTCTGGAACTTTCTTGCTTTCTCTATTATCCAGTGGACATTGGCAATTTGATCTCTTGTGCCTCTTCCTCTGCAGAACCCGGCTTGCACATCTGTTGGTTCTTGGTCCATATATTGTTGGAGCAGAGATTGCAGGATCTTAAGCATCACCTTGCCATGTGAAATGAGTTCAGTCACCAATGATGCTTAGATCCTCCCTGTATAGATCTTCAGTGTATTCCTGCCACGTCTTCTTTATCTGATATTCTTCTGATATACCATTTTTATCTTATCACGACCACTTTGGTATGAAAGGTGTCTTTGGGATTCCCAGCTTTCTTGAAGAGATCTCTTGATTTACCCATTTGGTTATCTTCTTCCATCCCTTTACATTGCTCCTTGTCGCTTCTTGCTATCCTCTGGAATTCTGCATTCAGATGGACAAATCTTGTCCGGTCTCCACTACCTTTTTTCTTTCCTGGACTACTTTCGACGTCTGTTTTTTTTTCTTTTGTGGATAATCTTTGTTGCGGTTTCCTGGATAATTTCTCAAACTTTTGTCCAAAGATCTTGAGGTATTCTGTCTTCCATGAGTCCCATAAATCTATTCTTTACTTTCACTACATATTCATAAGGGATACTTATTTTATGTCTTTCATGAAGTTTGTAAGACAGGTCAGTTGCATTTCTTGTTTACACGGCACACATTGTGATAAATCTTTCCACAAGCCCAGTAAGCAGGTTGACACATTTTCCACAGAGGAAAAATACAGTTTTATACTTTATTTAAAATAACTTCAATGAATGAAGTGGACCATATTATAACTTTGATGCATAATATGCCCTTCATATTGTATTCTCATTTTTAGGACAAATTCATTGGAAATAATCTTGGCTGCACTTGGGACTGTCTGAAGAATTCAGCTGGAGAAAAAATAAGCTTGCTTAAAAGAAGTCCGCTCAGTATCCCCAACACGGACTACGTGAAAATGCTCAGTGAGGTGGCAGACGAGCAAGAATTCCACGTCGCGTACTTGGATATAGGTTTGTATTAACATTATCTGTTGTGTAGTTTAAATCAAAGTAAAATACAAGACCTGATATATTTTATTGCCTTAGGGCGGTGGTTCTCAACCCTCTCCTCAGGAGCCCACAGACATGCAAAGATTTATATTTAACAGTGTGTGAACACATGCGAGTCTGACAATCTAATCTGTTGCTTTTACCACACTAGGATGCATTCATAGATTCCTAAAAACAAATCAATTAGCTTATTTTTTTTTATATATATATTTGGCAATTTGATTAAAATGGATTTACATATATATATATACTATATATATATATATATATATATATACTATATATATATATATATATATATATATATATATATATATATATATATATATATATATATATATATATATATATATATATATATATATAATTTTTTGTTTATTATACTACCCAGAGCTACCATTTGCATCTAAGCCTATCATCTGCAATGTAACAAACTAATGGCTGTCGATTTTCACCACCAAACAATATTTTTCTTGCACTATAGCGGCTCTTACGATGCTTTCATTGTCTCGGATATATTTACAAAGTACAGTCTGATGCCAAAGTAGTACATGTTACATGTCAACTTCCAAACCAAATGATGTTCATGGCACCGTTTTATTTTTGTGATAGAAAATAATCTACCACTGTCTTGTAGCAAGGTTCCTTTATCCACACTAATCAAGCATATTGTGCAACCATTATCTAGTAAAGGAATAACCAATGTATATAATGCTTCCTGAACAGAACCCATGTTGTTTTGGGGTGAGGTTTGAAGTTATTCAAACTAACTGGAAATGCAGAGAGCCGTCTGTTTTGGGGAAAACACCTTATCAAATATCCTCTTTCTAGTGTAAGAAATAATAATTATTTCCATGCACCCTTAAACTAGTAATGTGCTTGACTTCCAAATGAAAGTATATTGAGTGATCACTTGTGACTTATTTACAAACTACCTACTGTTTTCCGATTTACATTTTTAAATGTATTTTTCAGAGGAGCTGAGTGTGAATGGACAGTACCAGTGTCTTTCTGAACTATCCACAAATCCTGTGACTGTGTGCCATGGAACTGGGATCTCTTGTGGCAATGCTCACAATGATGCTGCACATAATGCACTTCAGTATCTAAAAATTATGGCAGGAAGCAAGTAAAATTGTGGCAGCATGTGGCGCAGACCTATTCCCATAAAATCCACCCCAATGATTGAAAAACGAATATTGATTTACTTTGCTACTCAGAAGGAATGTATTGGCATGGTCCCATCACTGAAATAAGTCCGTGCTATGACACTTTTTGTTCTTGGATTGCTTTATTGGGAAAATTAACTCGCCGTGAACATTGAATTTAATTGTGATAAATACAAGATTCTTTAAGATCTCAATTTTTTTTTATTTTTTTTATACATTTCTTTTTTTTTCTTCAAGAATACTTGGACACATGCATTTCATTAAGATCTTAAGGGCACATAAGTACACTTGCGGAAAAGCTTTAATTACGGCCATGATTTTAAGTTATTCATTTTACGTTGTGGGAATAGTGTCCTTTTTAAAAAAAACAAACAAGCAAAATACATTTTAAAGGACTCCTGAATGTAATTAGCCATTCTTTAATAAATTGAAAATGATTGGTTATTTGTCATGTGGTTTTTGTGTAGCTTACTGCATTATGTTTGCTTCTCGGACGTTTTGCGCCTAACATGCCAACATCCATCCAGTCCATGGAGCAGAAAATGTGACCCGTCGGTGAAGGTAATCCTGTGCCAATCAGAAGAGGTCTAATTTTGGTACTGTTGTGCAAATAGAAGTGGTTTCTGACGATGAACCCTCATCAGCATGAGTTTGCTTCAGAGCCCCATACACAACCAGGTTCGCTGTACTGTTGTTTTAGAGACACATCTGATAGCCCTCTGATTCGTTTGGATGGTGAGTTGTTAAACTGTAGCAAAGTCGATTGGTCCTCACACCTTTGCAGCCGACGTTCACCTCCGACATCAATGGCACGTGGTGATCCGTAGTTTCCATGCCGTATATTTGCAATTGTGTCATTTGTCCAGTCGCGGTACACTTTAACCACAGCAGTATGCGAACAGGTCACAAACTGCGCGGTTTCAGAAAAGCTGACACCCTTGGCCTGTAAGCCAACGATCATCCCCTTTCCAAAGTCAGATATATTACCCGTTTTACTCCTGACAGTGGATGATTGATCAGAATACCCGCCAATCCAGCACACGACACGTGCTGTGTTTCATTGGCTACCCGCTGCTAACGTCAGAAGTAGATGGTGGTCTATGGTGGTCTGTATAAAGTTATACTAAATTTAAAACCTCCACTGTGTCACTTCAGGCAAAAAAGAAAAGCTGTATCCATTATTTTACTTTTCCACATACTGCTACATATGAAATATCCCTTTCAATAAATAGATTACTGTATATACTCGAGTATAAGCCAACCGGAGTATAAGCCGAGGCACCTATTTTACCACAAAATACTGGGAAAAATTAGTGACTCGAGTATAAGCCGAGGGCGGGAAATGTGCTGCCCCCTGTGTCCCCCTCTTCTGTGTCCCCCTCTCCCTCCCCTGTGTCTCTTTCCCCTATCCCTTCCATGTGTCTCTTCCCCCCCCTCTCCGTCTTCACCCTTCTCAACCCCCCTCCTCAACCTCCCCCTCCTCCTCCTCAACGAGGGGGGGGGGGTGAGAGAGACACAGTGGGGAGAGTGACTCGAGTATAAGCCAAGGGGGCCCTTTTTAGCCTTAAAAAAGGGCTGAAAAACTCAACTTATACTCAAGTATATACGGTACCTTGGATTACTCTTGACCATACCTGCCTATAGGAACAGCACCTAGAGCTTAAACTGAAGTTGCCCACCAGGTATAAATGTTTAAAGAGTTTTTATGTGGTGTTTAGTGATCATAAGAATGTACCTGTTTTGTACTCATATAATATACTTTTCTTGATTGTTTTAAGTTAATTAACTGGGACAGGCATGTCATTTTTATCAAGTAGAATAGGAGGTTCAGCTACTTTCCTTACCAGTCTGGCCTCTAGTTCCTCTGCAGAAACAAGAAGTCTCCTGTCAATTCTTATTGACTTTTGGTAGCTACTGGTTTGGAAAGGCTGTTGCGAGCTCTTATAGGCAGCATGGCGCTAATCCAATTAGTGTTGTATCTGATTACATCATCTTTCTATTTCTAAAAAGAAGCCTGTGTGCATTTAGTCAAAATACAAGATTGTAGACTGTGTCCTTTGACACTTGAAAATCAGCAATTCCTTTTTTAGGATTATTGCTTCCATCTGGAAGTTCCTGTAAATTAGGTCTAGAACAGTTGTACTTCCTATGGCGCAGCAGATCCATTATGTCCGATATTAATGTACTGGTTTCCAAGCAGCGGTTGTTTAATATTTCAAGGAGAAAGGTGTTTGTTTGTTGTGTGTTTTTTTTTTAGTGTCTCGAGGCATCTACAATTTTGTCCTTCAGTATCTAAAGCTATCAAGCTTTGAAGGTTAAAAGCTCATGTTACCATTTTAGCTGCATTTAAGCGACTTCGGATCTGTTCTTGATGTACAGTTTTAACTCCATTTGTTCTTCCCTTGTCTTACACAGTTGGAATTCCATTCCTTTTAGTTTTGGAATAATGTTGTTTCCCTCATCAGGATAGCTGTCTTCATCCATTTAGTCAAAACTCATAAATGTACCTGCTTCTACACGTCTGGGAAAGAATATACATTATTTAGGCACTATCTATTCTATGGAGTTTTGAGAAGACAACCTAACCTATTTCTGGGCTTCATTTATAACTTCTGAAGGTTTTTGGCAGTAGGAGGTGGACTCAACCTATATTCTGTACCATTTAGTGATGAGGACAAATCACAATGGCTATCTTCTAGGATTGAATAATAAACTATTAAGCACCAACATTTATGAAATCTGCAATTCTCAAGAGATCAGAGATAATCATTTTTCTCCCCTGTTACCACCAAGAAAAACATGTTTAAATTATCTTGATTTAATTTGCCCAATTACACTATTTTTATATTACATATACCAAAATGTATGTTGCTAAAAGTTAAATAACTACTGAAAGCTTAATTTGGTAAGAGGACAGAAGAAAGACTAGATCATCATCAAACTTCCTTAACATCATCTGAAAAGACAATACTCATTTTATAATCAAGAGACCTAAATTAATTGTAACTAAACTTAAGTTATTGTCTAACACGGATCTGATTAAATACATCAATATGGATCCAGCTTAAGTGTGATGAACAAGTCTTTTATGAAGGAAATATAACTGACCATTTTGAATTATATTAGGAAAATATTTAAATTTTTGAAGTTGGAACAACGGATTGTGTAGCACTTTGTGGAGACCGGACCGATAGTTGGAACTGACATTTCATGAGCCAGCTAAAAGACTTCAATTCATTGTGACAACAACATTTAAAATAAAAAACATACAGCTATGTCCTAGCTAGCATGCGTACCTGTGATGTACACCCACCTTTTACTTTCTCTAATTACTGCCAGCAACTATACATTTTATACAATCAAGGAACAATATTATAAGGAAAGATACCAATTATACATGCCTGCTTAAACAAAAAAGGAAAGGGAACGATACTCCCAAACCGATAACAATTGATATAAAAGGGAATTAAAGATGTCACAATATATACTTTTCTGACACAACTAAATAAAAAAAAAATCTGACATATTAAAACACAAAAGAGGGAAGACAGAAAAAAGGCAAATAAAAACTCAGAAACAAAAAAAAAAGTGAAAAACAAAAGAAAAGCTATTTAAATTCAAAATGATCAACCATTAGCAAGATCTCCATCACTGTACTAAAGATCTTGTTATCTATCCCTTCTACCTAAGATATAAAATAAATATATTTTATGAAGGGGAGACTGAACCCTAATATTAGTTGATCTAAATTATTCTATAGGGAGAGATACATTTTACCTGTTTAATATAAACCCTCTATATAGTACTCTATAAATACGAGGTCATATATTACTTCATCTATTGGACGGTTACAGCTGATTATGGAGCTGGTATACAATATGGTGATGGAAAAATACAAAACCAACAACCATGTGAAGGATTTCTACATACCAAAATAAACAATGCCACATTTGTCAACACAGACTTAATGTCTTAAGAAGCAAAAGAAGAAATTCTGAAGGCAGCCAGAGACAATCCAAAGGAATTAAGCAAGATATATGTCCAGATGTCTCTCTAATCACTTTACTTGAGCATAGGAGACCCATGCCTTACAGATCAACTAAGAATAGATAATAACCATTACAAATGGGCCTACCAATTTTGCCTCATTCTATAAAGAAATTGAATCATCAAGTCAGTGAAAAGTATAAGTGAAGGTAAAACTTTTCTGAACATAGTAGGCCTCAAGGTGCTTTCAACAGAAAGCGGCTCAACAGACTCACGTACAACTTATATATCGGACTGGACCAATATTTTAGTTTTGGAAAAAGAGAGCAGAGAATGAGAAAACACAAAAAATATCACAACTATGATACAGAGCGATATGACACTTTCACAAGAGAAGACAGCTGAAAAGTAAGATCTAATTTTTCTTTTTTAATTCTTAAATTTTTTAACTAGTTAACATTTTTTTTTTTGTAGTTGTTATTTTGTTTATTGATTATACAGTTATATCTATATTAACTATTTGCAATACAAATTATTTTACAGCTCAAAATAAGAAACTCAGGGAAGGGTACTTATGATTCATTTATCTTCAAATTCTAAAAACAACTAAAAGATTATGGCTAAGTTAAAGTGTTTATCACACAACGTGAAAGGTCTTAAGAATACCATCAAAAGAAAAATTGCTTTTATAAATTATACTAATAAAAGAACAAACACCCTTTTTCATATTCTCTTTTCCAAAATGTTTAGATAAAAACTTCCCTCCATACATTTTAGCTTGTGGAGGAACTCACAAAAACTGGAGCAGCAGTATTAATACATAAAAATACTAGAATCCACAACAAAAGACAAAAATGGCAGATTCATAATACTAGTGAGAACAATGTATATCCAAACTGTAACCATAGTAACTGATTGTGTACCAAACACAAACAGAAAATAATTACTCAATAGAATTGGTGAGAAAAATTAAGAGAGGCATGCTCATTAAGGAAGGTGATTTTAATGTAGCGTCTAAAGACCTATATAATAAACACCCAATAGTAATAGAGTCCACATGTTTATCATATTGGTTACAAATACTGTAAAACCATGATTCCAGTAGAAAGGGATTATACTTTTTATTCTCATGTACATAACAGCTATTCTGGGACAGATTATAGGATAGACCAATAATTATTGACACAAGTCATGAGTACTTATCTTCATAATATATAATGGATGGATCATGCTGTTATTGTGGCTTCATTAACTAACATTTAGCCACCAAATCAGCCTGGTAACTTGCACATTAATGAAAATATTATAAAAGCGCCCTGATATTTGAAAATTAAGAAATAAGGGAACCATATATCTATTTTTTAACATTAATGAAACCGTTAAATCCAATTATAATATGGGAATCGCATAAAGCTGGAATTTGAGGCAATCTAAGTATCATATCTTCCTATAAAAATAAATAAAAATGGCAAATTAGCTCAATCACTTAGCCATACAACATACAGTAGATAGATACTAAATTTCTATACTTTTAGCAAAAATCATTAAAACTAGAGGGTACTCAACTGATGATGTAATAATATAATTAAAGCACACACACCTTATGTATAGGCTAATAAGCCTAATACTATGTTGGCCAGATATTTACAGAAACAAAACAGATACATTTATTAAGTGCATTACATAAAAAAGGGTAACTTAACATGCTCAACTTGCCACAACAGATCTTAAAAAAACGTATATTTTTTCCAGAAAAAAAATATAGAGCACCAGAAGCTACAGAACAAAATATTTCTCAGTTTTTAAAATTTCCGAAATTACCAAAACTCACAGACCAGGATGATTAGTCAAGAAGAGATTGGTAACGGAATACAGAGCTTAAAAAATTGTAAATCTACAGGACCAGATTGGTACAGTTATAGCTACTACAAAATATACCAAAAATAATTGATTCTAAAACTCCATAACCAATTTCTAGCATTACAAAATGACACCAACTCTTTTCTGGAGTTCCTAAAGGCAATTATCATTATATTGCCTAAACAATGGAAAGATCCATCCCATAAAAAGAATAATAGGCTAAGATCCCCCTTAAAATATACTACAAAATTATAGCTTTGAAAATTAATAAAGTAATACAAACAATTATAAATTGCAGTTATACAATTATACATGTAGATCAAGACGGCTTTATACTGGGAATGCAAGCCCCAGACTATGTACCAAGATTATTACTTTACAACAAAATGTTATCAATAACACAGCCAAATCCTGTTATTATTAGATGCCAAGAAAACATTTGTCTAGAGAACAGGTCTTCTTTATTTACAGCTTTATCCCACTATAACTTCACAATTGAGATCATTATAGTTATTTCAACACTGTAACACAAACCTACTGCACATATATGCACAACGAGCCTTCATTCCACTCCAATATAAGAAGGGCACAAGACAAAAATGTCAGGAAAATGGACAGAACGTAGCTCTTTCAGGGAGAGGTTTTTAGGGGCGACCGGCAGTCTCCAAGCCCATTGTCACAATGAGTAAAGTTAAATAATAGTACAATGAAGTATACATTTTCCTAACAATACGTCAGTTGTGTCACTTTATCAGAAAACATGAGTGATCAAAGTGCTAACAAAGGGCCCCGGTGAAGATATAAAACACTTTATTTAAAAAAAAAGAAGGTTAGCTGCATAAAAATTACTCACTACGTTACTATCACCTATGTTTGATATAATTCAGCTAAAATTAATGATTTAAAGGTTATAGAATAAATACTATAGTAACATAATTACCTATTAAATGATACACAGTCCAAAGAAAGCCTGGTCAAATAGTCATGCTACTGTGGAATCTACCATTTTGATTTCTCCTGATAAACTTCCTAAGGTGGGAAGAGAATTTAAATACACAGGAAGCTTCCATCTGCACAAAGACCATCACAAAAAAAATGAATCCAGAAAGAAAATATGCATATAAAAGCTAAACAAAAATTTGTAAAAAAAGTTCTATTCGTTTTATTTATTTTTGCTTTCTAAGAAGGTTGCCTTGTATGAAATTGTAGGTATTCAAAACACCATATGGAATAAATATACACAGTGGTCCTTTAAGAGTGTTTATATAGCATACTGAGAATTCAGAAGGATCATTCAATAGCAGTTAAATGTACCAGAACTTCTGGCCAATTAATCCCATTATAGGTTAGGAGAAGAGGATAGTGTTATATTCCCTAAGTTAGTGTTACATATAGTGGTGGCTGGTGAAATTTTAATTTGGTGGGGGGAGGATTACAATCTGGCCACTTACCAGACTGCACCTTCTGCTAAACCCCATCATCAACCCATAGACAATGCCCATTGTATCCATGGGCCATTCCAACACATTTACATGTTTCCCCTTAAACCCCCCAAGTGTTGCTTTAGCAGTGTGTTTGGGGTCATTGTCCTGCTGGAAGGTGAACCTCAGTCCTAGCCGCAAATCACGCACAGAGTGGTACAGGTTTTGCTCAAGAATACTCCTGTATTTAGCACCATCCATCTTTCCCTCAACTCTGACCAGTTTCCCAGTCCCAGCTGCTGAAAAACATCCCCACAGCATGATGCTGCCACCACCATGTTTCACTGTGGGGATGGTGCTCTTTGGGTGATGTGATGTGTTGGGTTTGCGGCAGACATAGCGTTTTCTTTGATGGCCAAAAAGTTAAATTTTTGGCTCATCAGACCAGAGCACCTTCCTCCATACATTTTAGGAGTCTCCCACAGGCCTTTTCGCAGACTCAAAACGTGCCATTTTGTTTTTTGCTGAAAGTAATGGCTTTCTTCTGGCCACTCTGCCATAAAGCCCAACTCTATGGAGTGTACGGCTTATTATCGTCCTATGTACAGATACTCCAGTCTCTGCTGTGGAACTCTGTAGCTCCTCCAGGGTTACCTTAGGTCTCTGTGCTGCCTCTCAGATTAATGCCCTCCTTGCCCGGTCCGTGAGTTTTGGTCGGCGGCCATCTTTTGGCAGGTTTGCTGTTGTGCCATGTTTTTTCCATTTGGTTATGATAGATTTGATGGTGCTCCTGGGGATCATCAAAGATTTGGATATTTTTTTAAACACCTAACCCTAACTTGTACTTCTCGACAACATTGTCCCTTACTTGTTTGGAGAGTTCCTTGGTCTTCATGGCAGTGTTTGGTTAGTTGTGCCTCTTGCTTAGGTGTTGCAGCCTCTGGCGCCTTTCAAAAAAGGTGTGTATATGTAATGACAGATCATGTGACACTTAGATTGCACACAAGTGGACATCAATTCACTAATTATGTGACTTCTGAAGGTAATTGGTTGCACCAGAGCTTTTTATGGGCTTCATAACAAAGGGGGTGAATATATACGCACATGCCAATTTTCGTTTTTCTATTTCTAAAAAATAGTTTTATGTATATATTTTTCTCATTTCACTTCACCAACTTTGAATTTTATGGGATGGATCAGAACACAATAGTCTGATTAACAAAACATTGAACTTAAGGCTGTAATGTAACACAATAGGTAAAAAGTCAAGGCGGTGAATACTTTTGCAAGGCACTGTAGGTAGGGTTACTGTGTTGCCACAAAGGTCATGGGGTTCCTCAAATTATCCAATTGATACAATGTGAACCCTCTGTGACTTAATTAGCACTGAATCAAAATTGTGATATGACAATAATACTGTGTAGATACCACTTTACTATCAGTTAATTATAAACATGATACGGTATAGTCACAAACTAGTATTAGTACAAACTGATAAAATTACACATGTAGGATCCTCATGGACTAATGGCTCAAGTACATGCAGGCTTAAAGCAGTGAGAAATAGCTCTCTCGTAACTGCGGAAGCTTTTTTTTGTGTGCAAAGGAGCAATTATGTTGCGAGCCTCAAAAAATCCCTTCAAGGTAGGTGATTTGCTCTAAGGCTTTTCCCGTTCCTCTGTAGCCCTAACGTGTGTACTCAGCCAGCTTGCAGGAGATTCTAAGTCTGTAGCTCAGTAGTCTTCATAGCAATGCTGCTCAATGGTACCAAAAGCAGTGTACAACACTACCCTGAACATCTTCCGTTACCTATATATATATATATATATATATATATATATATATATATGAAATATTAATAGCCCGCTATAAATCTGGGGAACCCCTGGGATTTCTCCTTCCCACTCACTATGAGCAACTTAATACCAATCTCCTGCCACAAACAATCCTCTTTGCTCACCTTCTGTGTCCTCTGGAATGCACAATCTATCTGTAATAAACTCACTTTTATCCATGACCTATTCACTTCAAACTCCCTCCATCTACTGGCTCTTACAGAAACCTGTCCCTCTCCTTCAGACACTGCCTCCTATGCTAACAAAAGTCACTAATCACCTGCTCACCGACGAGTCAATGGGTTACTTTTCTATTCTGCGTCTCCTGGATCTCTCTGCTGCCTTTGATACAGTTGATCACCCTCTAAATATCCAAATTCTCCACTCCCTTGGAATCAAAAATAGTGCTCTCTCGAGATTCACATCATACCTACAAGATTGAACATTTAGTGTCTCCTTCTCTCTCTGGCACCTCTTCTTCTCCTCACCCTCTGTCTGTTTTCGTGCCCCAAGGTTCAGTCCTAGGCCCCCTCCTATTCTCCATCTATACATCCTCACTTGGAGCTCTAATAAAATATTTTGGATTTCAGTATCATCTCTATGCAGATGACACTCAAATCTACCTCTCAGTATCTGATATATCCCCCTCTCTTCTAGCACGTGTTTCGAACTGCCTCTCAAGCATATCCTCCTGGATGTCCACCAACCATCTCAAACTCAATATGTCTAAGACCAAACTCTTAATCTTCCCACCATCTACTACAGTGTCAATTCCTCACATCTCTCTCACTGTCAGCAACGCCATCATCACTCCCAAGGCCGTTGTCTTGGGGTTCTACTGGACCCGCCCTGCCTTTCATTCCCCACATACAGTCACTAACAAAATCTTGTCTTTTCAATTTAAAAAAATATTTCCAAAATATGTCACTACCTAACACAAGACACAACTAAGATTCTAATACATTCCCTCATCGTATCCTGTCTTGACTACTGCAACTCACTACTGGCTGGCCTACCCACCACCCGTCTATTCCCCCTTTAATCCATAATGATTTTTGGACAATCTAGTGGTTTACGAGCACTCAGAGCTTACGTGTATTACTCAGATTTTTGAATGTGATGGGATTTTGAAACATTAATGGGACAGATGCACGTTGATTTGCATGTAAATTTTGCTTGTAATTATTTCAACTTGGGCCATATACTGGAGCCCTAAGTATATCACGTTACAAAAAAACACCCCTTGATACATTTCAAATTGTATAGAATACACTAAAATACATTTATTACATTATTATCTACCATGTAATAAACTAACAGGCCGATATTATTTTAATTTGCTTTTTGCTTTCATTTCTTTACTAAAAAGTTATGTTTTAATATATCGTTCCCTCAAATATAACAAATATGAGATTCTACTGAATGCGTCCTGTCCCAAGACCCAGCCAACTGGACCAGCCAACTGGACCAGCAAGTCCTCTCAGAATCCATATAATGGGCTCCCCACTGAAACTAATCTTATGTTCCCTAGTAAGGGATTATAGCTCTAATGAGCATAGTCTTCCAAAAGGGTTCTCTCATTATTGCCTATATTAGGGGCTTTTATCAACCTTTTAAACAATAGGGTTGCAGTTAAACATTAACATAAGGAAAACATTTGATGAACAAGAAAATAAAAAGGGACTGTTATAAATATTGTATTTACACACATGGCAGGTCCCTTCTTTTGCTATATACGTAGGCATGCTGTAGAACATTATTGAATTATTATACCAATATACTTCTCAGATATAATCATCAAAAGTGTATTGTAATTGCGTTGAAAACCAGAGTGTTCCCACATTAAATCATTTTGCCCTTGTAACTCCACACTAGAGCTTTGTGACAAGGTGACTCTTCAATATTTCCCCTGTCCAATAATACTTCTTATGAAGCTTTATAAAAAAGAGACTTAAGGCCCAAGTGGTTTTAATAAAAAATGAGGCAGAAAATAAACTTCTACATAAACAAGCTTACAAGTTTAGTACATCTTATCTACTACAGGTAACAAAACATTGCAATCACAGTAAGTCTCTAGTGTCCTAATGCAGTTCTTGCTGTACTATCAGGGTCCAAAATCCTACCTGTAGTAGTCTGGGTAGTCATTTCTGCAGGGACTCAGTAACACTGGGCCTCTTACCATCCATTTAAGGAACTCTCAGTCTTGCAAAATACTTTGTATAAAAGTTTCATGTGTGTGATTGGTAGCTCAAGGGTATGGTTCTCAACTCCTTTTGTGTGTCAAATTTTGTATTATCATACCCATGTTTTTCTGTACCCCAGAGCTATGGAATGTGTTGGCACTATATAAACGAGAGATACTACTAATAATAATAATAATTCTGCAAGTGGGGGAGCCCTGGCCCACCCTTCTCTCCATATGCTCCACCCAGGGACACTGAAACATGGATCTTTTAATGTTGCCACTAATGCACAGTCCTTTACCTGGGGTTTATACTGCCAATTCTTTCACATGTACTTTATTAATAGCAGGAGAGCAGGTTAGACTCCTGTAGGGTTCTTCTCCTTATTCTGCACGTACGGTTTGTCTCTGCCTTGCTGCTTGCAGGCTTTTGATTTTTCAGGGCCAATTTCTCTCATGAATATTTCTAGTCACACAGAGTCTCTTTCTTAGATCTACTTATTTTGACAAATGTCCTCCTTCTGTCTCTCAAAGTTTCTCTTCAGGTTCAGCTACATCTGACCTTAGTATGACGGCCTAGCCTTTTCAGGTGCTGCCTCATTGTGATGAACCAGAACCTGCAGTCTCATTGTGATGCTACAGCTTGCAGTCTCATTATGATGCCAACATATTCCGTAGTGCTATACATAGGTTAAGTTCCAGGCAGAGACAAAAACAATATAAACACATTGCAAAGTTTCGAGGGCCCTGTCTTTGAGGTTATAATCCAGTGCCCATCGTGCTTTCCCCAAAGCACCTTGCAAGATTGAAAACTCACAAACTTACAATCTAAATACTGTACAAAATTCTGCCCCAGTTAATTAAAATTATATAGAATTGTTAGAAAATGAATTGTTTATTTTCAAAACCTTTCTAAAAATATGATGCCTGTAATCAGATGAAATTAGACAAAAGAGCATACTATGACACTTCAGTGGTGATCTATTAAATCCTCAGAACAGGCTTGGGTACACACAAGGCATGTCCATACCATGTTAATGCATTATAGAACAAGTACACTCTCTATGTCCCTTTAAATACTTCAGAAGGAGAGAAGGGCAGGTAAAACACATAATGCTCTAATACATTTCTCCTGCAAGAAAAGATCAGAGTGAAGTTCAGAGCTATCACATCACACTCGTAATCCTAACCTCCGAGACGTGCCATCCAAGTTTTCATAATATCACCACAAGGGGTAGGGGGAAGGGGTCCGAGAGTTACTGAGGGAGAATCCCAGAGGATACCTTTACTCATAGGAGATATTGAGATATTAAGGGGAAAATTTGGAGAGGTACCCATCTCATAGGAGACAATGGGTAGGTACACCCCATGCATTGTTTTATTTATTATTCAACTGTTCCCCTTCCATGGGAAAGGGGTATGGATAGATCCAATCTTGTAGCAGTGAGAAATGACTCCCTCGTAGCAGTGGAAGCTTTTTTTTCATCAACTAGGTAGCCATTCCACTTCTCTCGTAAAACTGCTCTTTGACGTAGGTGGCACGCATTATTATTATTATTATCTTTATTTATATCGCGCCAACATATTCCGTAGCGCTGTACAGGTGGTTAGTACATGGCAAAAAACAAACTTAACACCTTAAAGAATGGAGGGCCCTGTTTTTGAGCATATAATCAAATGTACATAGTGCTTGTTTCCAAGACGCATCTACTAAGTAAACACACTACACTAGCACACATCCTCCCATTCCCCTATATATATAACCCCCTTCCCATGGCATGGAAGGGGTTTATTATTAATACAAATTATGACCCCTCTGCCCATTATACCATACTTGGAAATTGCCCGTCCAAAATTACAGGATTAAAATTGTAAGGCTGGAAATGTTGTTTGCCACACAATATGAGGCTTTTGCTCCCCTGAACACCTTCAGCGCTCATTGCGAGCATCTCCCCCGTGTACTTCAACTTTCCTGCTTTGCACTGATCACCTTCGGTGCTCATTGTAAGCCTCTCCCTCTCGCAATGAGCTCATCTTGTGGCTCACAATGAGCGCCTTTGGCGCTCATTGCAAGCCTTTCCTCCTGCTTGCTGTACGGGACGTTCCTTGCAGGTTTCGGTAACCTGCAAGTCTTGTGCTTGGGAATGCCATGTGACTCTTTCCACCATCTCCCCCCTGTCCATTCCCTGTGTGTGTGTCTGCTGAATGTTTGCGTGTTAGGCGCTGAAGGCTGTTTGTTTTATTTTCAAAGACCTGTGTACCTGGCGTCGTTGGTGTAAGTGTTACTGTCTTTGTTATTGTGTATTTTCTAAGTCCTGCGTGCCTGGCCTCAGCCTCGTTTTCATCCAGTTTCAGATTTTTTTTACGTTTTTTGTCCGCCATTTTTTTCCTCGCTTAGCCGATTTTGGATTTGCAAAACCCCCCAAATATGGCTCAAAATCACTTGCAAGCTCACTACCAAGCTTCCTGGCTGTCCCCCTATGCTGTCTGTGAGAGTGTGTTATTATATTTGTTAAATTTCTTTGTTTTTAGGTTTTTTAGAAATACGAGCTTGGTTCTGCGCTCATCCAGTCTAAGTCCTGTGCCGTATACGGCTCGCCTAGCCTTGCGAGGCTTCGTAGATGACCGCCTTCGGCAATTATCTAGCCTTCGTCCTGCACCGTACACTGCTCGCCTCGCTTTGCGAGGCTTCGCAGATGACCGCCTTTGGCGCTCATCCAGCCTAAATAGTGTGTCGTACACAGCTTGCCTCACTTTGCGAGGCTCGCCAAGTGGCACCAACATCGTAAGCGTTCCCAACGCTGACAACTATATATGTGATAAGCCCTGGGATTCCCCCAACATCCGCTATGACCAGGGGAACCCAGAAGTTCCCCCTTCCTATGAGTCAGGGGAACTAAACAAGAACTATGAGCCATGAAAACCCAGGAAAAATTAACCTTTGCCATAGAGGTGCTTAACAGGACCGCATGGCACCTAATTTAACCCATATGTGCCTGGTACTTTCCACCACGGGTTCATATTGGATTCCCATGTAAACTAATCCCCCATTGGGGACTATAATAGTTCCCAATAGTACCTAAGTATACAGTCAACAAAAAAAAAATCATAAAATACAAAATTAAATTACTGAAAAGAAAAAATAAATAAAGAAAAAACTAAATAAATTACCTAAAATAAAAATTAAATAAAGAAAATAATAAAATACTCAGATAAAATAAAACAGTAAATAATCCTGTAAGGGGCTAAAAACATATTCACCTACCCTATGATACCCTCCAGGGTTGATCAACGATGTGCTTCATCTCAGACTTCTGCCCTGGATAAGCGACAGATAAACATGTTCCTAGTAAATTCTGGTCCTCTTCTTTCTTGATTGTATCTAGTAGTTACATAGTTACATAGTTACATAGTAATTAAGGTTGAAAAAAGACTTTCAGTCCATCAAGTTCAACCTGTTAAGATCTCCTCTGATCTGCAATATGCGGATTAGTTATTAATTAAATTATTGATTAAATAATTATTAATAGTATAGTATTGGAGAATGAATAAAGAGTTAGTCCATCAAGTTCAACCTTTTTAGATCTCTATTGATCTTTTTAATTTGGACTATTTATTATTATTGTTAATTGTTAATTATTGTTAATTGATCCAGAGGAAGGCAAACATAAAAAAAACCCCATTGAAACTTTGCCAATTGTCTCATAAGGGGAAAAAAAAGCAAAATTCCTTCCTGACCCCAGAAACTGGCGATCAAATTTCTCCCTGCATCAATATTCCTTCGCTAGTTATCTAGGATAGCCTTGAATGCCCTCTTTATTCAGAAATATATCTAACCCCTTTTTGAAGTTGTCTATCGAATTCGCTGTCACCACCTCCTTTGGTAGAGAATTCCACAGTTTAACCACCCTAACTGTGAAGAACCCTTTTCTTTGTTTAAGGTGAAATCTTTTTTCCTCTAACCTCAACGGATGTCCTCTTGTCAGTTGAAAATCTCTTGCTACAAAAAGCTCACTTGACAAAGCCTTATATGGACCCTGGATGTATTTAAATAACGTAATCATATCTCCTCTTAGACGCCTTTTTTCTAGCGAAAATAAGTTTAATTTTGCTAGTCTTTCTTCATAACTTAGCCCCTCCATTCCCCTTATTAGTTTTGTAGCCCTTCTCTGTACTTTTTCCAGCTCTAAGATGTCTTTTTTGTGAGGTGGTGCCCAAAATTGTACTCCATATTCCAAATGAGGGCGTACTAGAGATTTGTATAGTGGCAGAATTATATCTTCTTCCCTGGCTTCTATACCCTTCCTAATACATGCTAATATTTTATTTGCCTTTGCAGCCGCTGCTTGGCTTTGAGCGCTGTTACCTAGGTGGTTGTCCACTAGTACTCCCAAATCCCTTTCAATATCTGATACCCCTAGATTTGCTCCATTAAGATTATAGATTGCTTGGCTATTTTTCCTTCCCAAATGCATAACCTTACATTTATTTGTATTAAATCTCATCTGCCATTTAGCCGCCCATTTCTCTAATTTATGCAAATCCTTTTGTAGGGAAAGTACATCATTATCTGATTTTATTACCTTGCACAACTTAGTGTCATCAGCAAAAATGGAGACACTACATTCGAGTCCTACTTCAATGTCATTAATAAATATGTTAAAAAGGAGAGGACCCAATACTGAGCCCTGAGGAACCCCACTTATCACATTAGACCAATCGGAGTATGTTCCATTTACAACAACCCTTTGCTTCCTGTCTTTTAGCCAGCTCTCGATCCATGAGCAGATATTTACTGCAATTCCTGTATCCCTTAGTTTGCTCACTAGTCTTCCATGTGGCACTGTATCAAATGCCTTTGAAAAATCTAAAAAGACTACATCCACTGAGTTGCCCTGATCCAAGTTCCTACTAACCTCCTCATAAAAACTAATTAGATTGGTCTGACACGACCTTTCCTTCATAAATCCATGTTGACTGCTACCTATGATCCTGTTCAAATAGACATATTCTTGTATTCTGTCCCTTATTAACCCTTCTAAAAGCTTCCCAACTACAGAAGTGAGGCTCACTGGTCTATAATTCCCCGGATTTGCTCTAGATCCCTTCTTAAATATAGGTATCACCTCTGCTTTTCTCCAGTCATCTGGTAGAGACCCTGTAGTGAGCGAGTCTTTAAAGATTAGATATAATGGTTTGGCTATTACAGAACCCAGCTCCCTCAGTACCCTTGGATGTATTCCATCAGGACCTGGGGCTTTATTAACATTTATTTTCTCCAACCTCTTTTGTATTTCTTCCTGCGTTAACCAATTATTTAGTGAAGGTAGTGTAGCCCCATTATGTTGCAGTGTCCCAACCACTGGTACCTCCCTTGTGTAAACCGAAGAAAAGAACCTATTTAGCTCATCTGCCTTTTCCTGGTCACTAATTATCAGATGGCCTGTGTCACATTGTAATGGTCCTATCGATTCCTTCCTGGCCTTCTTCCCATTAATATATTTATAAAATATTTTAGGGTTAGTCTTACTTTCCATTGCAACTGACTTCTCATTTTCTATTTTAGCCAGTCTAATAGCCCTTTTGCAAGCCTTGTTGATTTCCTTATAGTCACATAAAGATGCCTCTGTTCCCTCCTTCTTGTATAATTTAAATGCATACTTCTTTTTCCTCATCATGATCTTTAAGTCATTGTTAAGCCACATGGGATGTGATTTACTCCTATTTATTTTATTTCCACATGGTACATGCTGATGAGTATGTTTATTTAGTAAGGATTTGAATGTTGTCCATTTATTTTCAGTATTCTTCCCTGTAAGTTCTTTGTCCCAGTCTATATGTTGTATTGCTGCCCGTAGCCCATTAAAGTTAGCCCTTTTAAAATTTAGAGTTTTTGTTGGCCCCTTACAACTCTGTTTTTTGTATTCAATCTCAAATGAGACTGTGTTGTGATCACTGTTCCCCAAGGGTTCCCCTATTTTTACATTTGATATTATATCAATATTACTTGTGATGACTAAATCCAAGATGGCCCCATTTCTAGTAGGTTCTTGTATTACCTGGGCTAGATAATGATCCCTGAGTGTACTCAAGAACCTGCTCCCCTTAGCTGAGCTGCTGGTCTCGTTTATCCAGTTTATATCAGGGTAATTAAAGTCTCCCATTATTAGAACTTGCCCATGCTTAGCTGCATTTCCAATCTGTAACAATAATTGTATTTCCTCACTTTCAGCTATATTTGGGGGTTTATAGCATACTCCCACCAATATGCATTTAGAATTAGCTCCTCCACTATTTAGCTCAACCCACAAGGATTCAATGATGCCGTTAGTGCCAGCATAAATATCTTCTCTAACTATAGGCTTAAATTCAGGCTTAACATAAAGACAGATCCCTCCTCCTCTTTTACCATTGCCCCTATCTTTCCTAAATAGGTTATAACCATCCAGATTAACAGTCCAGTCATGAGATTCATCCCACCATGTTTCCGTAATGCCTATTAAGCCCCATTTTTCTTGTACTGCTAATATTTCTAGCTCATCCATTTTCCCAGGCAAACTTCTTGCGTTTGCAATCATACACTTTATGTTGCTATGGCTCTGCTGATGTGAAGTGCCTGCCACTGTATTTGAGGCCCCTATTAATATCTCCCTACTTTCTATTGTAACCCTCCCCCCTTCTCCTCCCCCATGGGTAAATAATTCATTCCTTTCCCTCTCTACCCTATTTACCCCAATACTTCTATATAGTCCCTCCCCCCCACCTACAAGTTTAAAAACTCCCCCAGCCGTTCTACCATCCTATTCCCTAGCACAAAAGCGCCCTCATCATTAAGGTGCAATCCATCCCTGCTATAGAGATTGTACCCAAGTGAGAAGTCAGCCCAGTGCTCTAAAAACCCAAAACCCTCTGCACTGCACCACTTTTTTAGCCACGCATTAACCTCCCTAAGCTCCTTCTGCCTCCCTGGGCTAGCACGTGGCACTGGTAGTATCTCAGAAAATACTACCTTGGAGGTCCTTGCTTTAAGCTTATTCCCTAATTCTCTAAAATCATTCTTTAGGACGCTCCATCTTCCACTAACTTTGTCATTGGTACCAATGTGTACCAAGACCGCCGGTTCATTACCAGCCCCTCCCAATAATTTATCCACCCGATCCACAACATGACGAACCCGAGCACCCGGGAGACAGCAAACTGTTCGATTGCTGGGATCTGGGTGACAAATTACCCTGTCTACCTTCCTAATAATAGAGTCCCCTACCACCAAAACATGTCTGTTGCTCTGCCTATTCTGCCCTCCCTCTTCTCCAGTAGAGCTGTTCGCCCGGCTGTTAGCTCTATCTGGCATTGCCATTCCTGAATGGACATCGCCAACAGTTTCACTCAATCTGGCAAATCTGTTGGTGTTTGACAACTCAGAACTGGCCTGCCTCCTCCTGTTCCCCCTGCTTCCCCTTGTAACTGTAACCCAGCTACCTCCCTGGCCATCCTCCCTAGCCCCAGCTCCTCCCTCCATACTAGGCCCAGCTAAACTGTGCTCCGTGAGCACCAATTCCCTTTCCAGTGGAGCAATATCACTAAGTGCTGCAATTCTCCTCTCCAGATCTTCAATTTGAGCTTCCAAAGAGGCAACATGCTCACACCTGTCACAGAGGTATGGACCCTGGATCATATGTTCCAGTAGTGCATACATTTGACAGGATGTACACTGAATAAGGTTGCCACTGGACTGACTCATAATTATTATTATTGTCTACGTAATTTCAGTGGGAAAAATAAAGAATATAATATAATATATTTATATAAAGTTTTCCTCCTTTGCACTATAAATCTGCCCTCCCTTTTCTTTGAAGGCCCTCCTTTTATTTAAACTCCTAGGCTTTTACTAGAATTGCACTTGATACTGAAAATGTTCGCAAGCTCACAAGTTCCCCTTCTCCGGTTTCTATTAACTTCTGCCTTCTCGCCTGGGCACAATTAGTGCACTCTGCAATTTATCAGCCTTTACTTGTAAGGTAAATCCACTTGTAAACAGGCCCCAAACCAGCTCACAAACCTTTTATACAAGTTTAACAGTCAAGCCACACCCCTCTCACCTGGGCACAATTAGTGCACTCTGCAGTTTATTAGCCTTTACTTTTTAAGGTAAATCCACTTGTAAACAGACCCCAAACCAGCTCACAAACCTTTTATACAAGTTTAACAGTCAAGCCACACCCCTCTCACCTGGGCACAATTAGTGCACTCTGCAGTTTATTAGCCTTTACTTTTTAAGGTAAATCCACTTGTAAACAGACCCCAAACCAGCTCACAAACCTTTTATACAAGTTTAACAGTCAAGCCACACCCCTCTCACCTGGGCACAATTAGTGCACTCTGCAGTTTATTAGCCTTTACTTTTTAAGGTAAATCCACTTGCATCTGCATCTTAGGAGCAGCTCTGTTGACATTTTCTTATAGAGCAGCATATTTTATAGGTGCAGGTCCTTTTCAAGGGGGCAGAAGATGAGGATACATGGGTTTGCTTTTATTTTATGTGAATATTTTTATTATTTGATTTTTGTTTTCTAACAAATTTATTTTAGTGATCATGAAATATTGAAGCTGAGAGTGAGACGGAAACTGGACGTATTGCTAGTGCGTCTAGGCTAAACAGCACTTAGTCTACTGCAGACAGCTAAAGTTCTCTTTGCAACTGCCACTGTTACCATGCCAACCTACAACACCACAGTTTTGATGGAAAAGAATCTTGAGCTGAAGGCTGTCGTCACAATCACTCCCCCTCCAGTTAGCAGTCAATTCAAGATCCCATAGGGGTCATGGGCGATTGGAGATCTTCGATGTCGAATTGCATGGAGAGACCATTAGTGCTCTACCCTGCCTGTATCGCATAGTAAAGTTATAAATCTGCATGGCTAGGCTTCATCTCAACAGGCAACCATTGTCCCCGGGCCACCCTATTGAGCTAGCACAATAGGTTGTGGCCTGTAACAACCACAAACTATTTCCCAAAAAGTTAGGGCTGTAGCTTCTTTAGGACCCAGACGTCAATAGCTGATTACTCGGGTGCCGGCTTGTGGCTCAGATATGCAATGGAAAGCTCCTCTCCCTGGACATCATCCTGATTCAAAACAGCCCTGTGGAGGCATCTGTCTGGAGCAAGAAAGGGCAAGAGTAATTTGAGGCAAAGAACAAGATGGGAAGTTAGGGCAGCATTCAGATCCCGGAAGGCTTTGTCACTGTACCAGCAAGTGGGATCTGCCAGTAGCCCCTAGACAAGTCCAGAGTGGTCACATAGATTGCACATCATAGTCTGTCTAGCAGTTCATTTATTCTAGGCATAGGATAAGTGTCAGTAGTCGTCTTGTTATTTAGTCTCTGACAGGTATCACACAAGGCACGGAAACCTGAGCCAGGTGTTGGCAAGTGTGGTGGTTGCCCTGTTGCCCGGTTGTCATGGCATTGGCAGCAATGGGCTACCCGATAGCGCTTATTGAGGACTTGCTGTCGGAGTGCCCTGCAAGGCTGCCTGTCCCTCTGTGGTTCAATCTCCTTGTACAACAGTTTGTCCTCCCAAATATACCATTCCCCTCAGGTCCTGTCTACCCAGTCAGTGCGATAATCCCCTTTAAAGCAGGGTCCTGCTTTATCACCCACTTCAATTCAGTCAGGTCTGCCCATGGCCTTAGCCTTTTTCAGGATGGCATCTGGCTCCTTGGGTGGATCAAAGGTAAGGGGATGGATAGCTACTGACCCCCAGCTAGCACAATATCCACCCTCTTCTTCAGGATAGCACCAGGGCTCACAGGCCAGGGTGGATCAGGGTCAGGCATGATCCAGAGTGCCTAAAGCCCTCAATGGTCTTGTCATCCACTGTGATAGGCTGGACAGGGTGACTTTGGTAGTCCCCTAAGGATAACTGCATATAGGCTATAAAGTACTGCTCCTTGAACAGGACTAAATCCTCAGAGGAAGCACATAACTGATCATCTATTGTTGCAGCGTCAGCTACTCACTCACCTATACACAGGACTGTGTGTGTGGAACCCTGGTATTTCGTGGGCAAACATGGGGACGATCCCTTTTCAGATGCCCTAGGAACTAATGGGACAGTACTGATGGGCCAGGAAACAAAGGAGCACTATGGCCGGGGGTTGCCCTTCTGGTTGGAGCAGTGGTCCCGGCTGGGCTATTGAGCTAGAGAACACTGGTCTAGGTGGCCTAGCTGAGTGGAGACATTTGGATGTGGAGACACTTTAATTTCTACTTGAGTCTCCCTGTACTAGTCTGTTTGGTGACCAGCCTCTTCTGCAGTGGTGGGTCATCGGTCTTGGACCCATACTCTCATGGCTGGAAAGCAAAGGTGAAAGAATGTCCCCCCACACAACAACCTGTGCAGTCTCCTCAACAGTCTGGACCTGGTGTCCTTTGCAACACCCATCACAAGCATGGTGGAGCTTCCACACCAGCTCCCCATATGAGTCCTGGGCACCCCTGTACAGGTTCCGCAATTGCTTCCAGTAATGTTCAGAGGTCACCTGATATCGGACCTGCAGCACTTCCTTTACTTCGTAATAGCTTTCTGAGAGATAGTGGGGAATGGCTGTGCTAGCTTGCCCACTTAGCAAACCCACCAGGAGTCAGACTCAGTTGGTGCTGGGACTGCAGAAAGATGTCCATGTCCCCCTCCTGCATCACCAAATAGGTGAAAGTCTGTATATAGCAGCTTTCAGCAGAATCAGCTGAGCTCTGCCTGTGACGTGGTTGACTGGCTTGCCCCATGGTGACCTCCCATGATGTCTGTCCTCATCACCTCCATTTTGTGATCTGGGGACAGTCCTTCTGCCAGTAGGGTAATCCAGTGGCGGTACCTCCTCTCCACCTCTAGGTCCTTAGCATTGGACACGGAAGCCTTATTATACAGGCCTTCCCTGGGGCCACCCTGGAGCCTTTGGATACCCCTTGTTAGCTTTTGTTTATTTTAAACTGCAAACTGCTTTTAATAGTCTATGCCAAACAAATATATGAGCGTTCTTATAAATGCATTACAGTTGTACTTTAAAATTTTGTCCCCTTTTGATAACTTTTATAAAGCCATACTGCCACGCTATATTATCCTACACTTAAATCTATACCACATCTACATATATATCAAACTCATAGAACCTGATAGCAAATAGTTCTTCCTATGTACTTCAGTCCAGTATATGCCATAGAAGTCCACCTGAATGCAGTTTAAAGCAATCTAAGGTAATTTCAGAAGAACAGCTTCTCACCAGACCCATATCTACCTTTACTACGGACTATTTAATATTATTAATATCTGTGTTATGATAATTGCTGAGATAGACTTTTTACCGTTAGATTGTTCTGCTATTGTCTTGATATACTGTTGCTTATTTGTAAACCAGAAATGCTCTGTGTTCACTCATCCATTTTTACTGCCCAATATCTCCACCCACTCAAATATCTCCTTGTTCTGTCTTATAGATACTTTTAAAACATACTGCAGTCCAGCATATGCCATAGAAGTCCACCTGAATGCAGTCACCTCTGACCCTGACCCTCTACCCACCCACCCTTGTTTACACTTAATATATTGAGGCATAATATTTACCTGTACATGTTCAATCAGTGACATCTGCTTATTACCTCTAACCACCCACTTCAAGAATACTTGCTTACACAGTGTCATTATGTTTCCTCACACCATCTTCCTTATTATAACCTCCTGCCTCTTTCTCAGACTCTCTTATACTGTCTCTACACATCATGTCTCCAATAATATAACAATCTCACCTTCCCTGCTTTCCTCTCCTCTTCTCTGCTCCCACGAGCTCCTCTCCTTCCTCCAGTCACTATATCTTCCCTCCTCTAAAGCTGAAAAGCAGAAATGCTCCTGTAAGTCCTACTCCCAACTCCTTTTACTCTCTCTCCTTCTGATGGCTTGTGGGGATATATCCCCTAACCCAGGCCCCTCACTCATTCCCACCTGCTGTCAGCCACACAGAGTCCCCAGGGCAGCAAATGCCCAAAACACCCATAATCTAATACCCATCACTTGTCACAAACCATCTACTTTGCCCTTCTCCTGTGCCCTCTGGAATGCAAGGTCTGTTTGCAATAAACTTACCTCCATCCATGATCTCTTCATTTCCGACTCCCTCAATTTACTGGCTATCACAGAAACCTGGCTCACTCCATCGGACTCTGCCTACCCTGCCGCACTCTCTTATGGTGGTCTACCCTTCAGCCACACTCCTAGACCTGGGAACAAACAAGTTGGAGGTGTGGGCATACTACTATCCTCTCGCTGCACTTTTCACTGCATACCCCCTGTTCCCTCCATCCAATTCTCATCTTTTGAAGTCCACACTATCCGCATCTTCTCTCCCATCCCTCTGCGAGTAGCTGTGATCTATCACCCGCCTGGATCACCCTCTCAATTTCTGGACAACTTTGCCGCCTGGCTCCCTCACTTTCTCTCCTCCAATATACCTTCACTCATTCTTGGCGATTTCAACATAGCCTCTGACACCCCCACCTCCCCAGCAACTGCAAAATTACTTGCACTTACCTCTTCCCTTGGCCTCTCACAATGGACAGATTCTGCAACTCACAGTGGTGGACACTCCATTGACCTTATTTTTACTAATCTCTGCACTATCTCCGACCTTGACATCTCCTCACTTCCCCTATCTGATCACCACCTGCTAACTTGCAACCTCACCTCATCTTCCGTTCACCACCCTTCTTCAAATCCTGCCATCAGAACACGCAGAAACCTGCAAGCACTCAACCCACAACAATTTTGAAATGTACTAAAACCCCTTCTCAGCCCCCTCACCACCCTTGCCTGCCCTGGCATCGCCACTTCACAGTACAACGCTACTCTAACCTCCACCCTTGACTCTCTTGCCCCCATAATCACAAGCAAACGCCCTCGCTCTCGTCCACAACCATGGCACACTACACAAACACGCTATCTACAGAGATGCTCACGCACTGGAGAACGACTATGGAGGAAATCTCGCACTTCAGCAGACTTTCTCTACTACAAGTTTACCTTGCGCTCCTACTTGTCTGCCCTCAATCTTGCCCAACAACACTACTTCTCATCTTTAATATCAAACCTGTCCTCCAACCCTAAACGTTTATTTGCTACATTCAACACCCTCCTTTGCCCACCCCCACCTCCTGCCCCTTCCTGTCTAACTGCTGATGACTTTGTCAGCCACTTTAAAAATAAAATTTAAACCACCCGAAATGAGCTCTCCTCTCAGCTTGACCCTATCCCACCATCCTCTCCACAAACCGACAACACCCAACCCTTACCCTTCCCCAATCCCTCCTTCACTATGGATTCCTTTCAGCCTTTAACCGAGGATGAAGTATCTACGTTATTATTAACCTCTCACCTTACAACATGTCCACATGATCCTATTCCTTCACAGCTAATCCCTCCCCTATCCACCGCACTTATCCCAGCTCTCACACATCTATTCAACCTCTCCCTAAACACTGGCAGGTTTCCATCCTCCTTAAAACACGCCATAATTACACCCATTTTCAAGAAGCCCTCATCTGACCCAGCTTCTACCTCCAACTACCGCCCTATCTCACTACTTCCCCTGGCTTCTAAACTGCTTGAGCGGCTTGTTTACACTCGCCTCACTCAATTTATTTCCTCCAATTCCCTTCTTGACCCCTTCCAATCTGGTTTCCGTACCCAACACTCAACAGAAACAGCCCTCACAAAAGTCACCAATAACCGCCAAATCAAAGGGTCACTTCTCCATTCTAATTCTCCTGGATCTCTCTGCTGCCTTCAACACAGTTGACCATCCTCTTCTAATCCAAACTCTCCGCTCATTTGGCATCCAGGGCACAGCTCTTTCATGGTTCACATCCTATCTAAAAGATCGTACATTTAGCGTCTCCTTCTCTGGCATCTCTTCTTCACCTCTCCCTCTGTCTGTTGGCGTTCCCCAAGGTTCTGTCCTAGGCCCCCTCCTCTTCTCCATCTACACCTCCTCCCTTGGCACCCTCATAAAATCCTCTGGATTTCAGTATCATCTCTATGCAGATGATACTCAAATCTACCTCTCTGCACCCAATCTATCCCCCTCTCTTTTAGCTCAAGTTTCCAACTGCCTCTCTAGCATACCCTCCTGGATGTCTACCCGTCAACTCAAACTCAACATGTCTAAGACTGAACTCCTAATCTTTACACCCTCTACTACAGCTTCCACACCTCAAATATCTCTCACTGTTGACAACACCATCATCACTTCCACCTTCCACGCCCATTGTCTTTGGGTTCTACTGGATCCCGCCCTCTCTTTTATTCCTCACATCCAATCGATAACAAAATCTTGTCAGTTTCACCTAAAAAACATCTCCAAAATTCATCATTATCTTTATAGCTGTTGCGTAGCCCCAATGAGGTTCTGGCTTTAACAGTCTCAATATTAATATTTAGATTTATTGATTTTTACACTCAATATTTTTCAAGTAAAAAGAGGATACAGTTGTTTCTGTAAGTGTAGCTCCATTTTTTACATTAATATTTTAATTTAAATAAATCAAACGTGGGTTTGGTGATGCTAGGGTCCATATAAACATAGAATTAATAGCTGTAACTCTTGTATGCTTTTATCGTCACCAGGGGCGGGGATGGGGGGAGGGGAGAATCCCCCCCAGATTATATGAACAGGGGACACAAAAAATAGAATTAAATTTCATCATGCATTATCACATTTGGTCACTAGAGGACACCAGCTCTATGAAGCAGTATGTCTTTCCCATGAAAGCTTTAACCCAGAACAGAGAGAGAGAGAGATGTATTATATATAAATATATACAGAAGCTTTGAAAATTTAAACAAATAAATAAAAAAAAGGTTTATGAGGGCCACTGGTTCATTGTCTGGGTGCACCGGTGGTAGATCCACCCTGCTGTCTGTCTCCCCCAGATTTTTGGGGGGTCCTATACCCATGAATTGACACTCAGGGACACAGTCTGAAATGTACAGCCTTTATTTGTAGGCAATCTGATACAAACTCAGCAGCATTAACAAAATGATATAACGTTTGTCATTTGGCTTTTTGTTAGACCTTGCACTGACTCATTTATAATTTTATGACTCACCATAAGAAACTATAAGAATAACCATCTGATATTCTGTAGCAGGTGCAAAGGATCTGTCGTGTTTCTCAGTCACATATCGAGAACAAGAGGGAAATATTTCCACATAGAACACAACATTAATAACTAGATACAATTAACCTGGAACACAAAATAAAGACTCCAATGGGATACATAGCTGCATAAATAGGCTCCACCGTAACCGTAGGAAATTTTTTTGCCCAAGCCACATATCCATTCCTATCCTAGGTCCTACAAACATACCATAAACTGGGGATGGTTTGACGGTCCCCAAAGAGCCTCCTGCAGGAGAGCCTGAGCTGTGAGCTTAGTAGTCTACTCAGCAGAGCTGCTTAAAAAAAACAAAAAACACCTCCCCTCCACCCATCCATCTACATAAACCCCCCCCTGCCCATCAGCCATACAAGCCCAAGCAATCCTAAAGGTTTCCCTTCTATGTGTAGTAGGGGGAATCCACAGTGTTTCCCCATTTACTATACTGTAAATGGGGGAACCATGAAATCCACCAAGAATGTGTAGTGTTAGGCTGCACTTATTAACCCCTTCATTTGTAAGATTAAGAAAAAAAGTCTCATTTCCTCAGTCGAGGTGTTCTACTATTTTTTGTGTCAGATGTGATGCTTGGACAATTTTTAGAGGCATTTTTTTGCCTCTACAGAGGTCTGGTCACCTACTCAGAACAGTTTCTTTTAGCCACTTGTGCCCTTCACAGAGACATATCCTGTAGTATATCAGTCTGATCTCACTCAAAAGAGTGACCCAGCCCCGAAATACCAGGCAATTCTTCCCTGAACAGAAGAAACCACATTTTGTCGCTTTAGGGCCTTGACAGTGAAGTGTAGCTGAATTTCTTAAGGCACAATTAGCAAGGAGTTCAACTCTGGAGCCCCCTGTCACCCTTAGGATGACAAATGGTATTTTGCATGAACAAAACAAAAAGAGTCAAAGGTACTCTATCTGAGAATGAACAACACCTTAGTAGATCTGGTTACCTACTCCAAGAGCAACCTCTTTTAGCTCACAGGGAGAAAAATCCTGCAGTACATCAGTCTGGTCTCATTCGAAAGAGTGATCCAGACCCGAAATACCAGGCAGGGGTTAATTTTTTAGGAATCACAGAGCAATTAAATTAGAAAAGACCACAACAACATGGCCGGAATCCAAACCTGTAAACCATGCTGCAGCACGTAGCATTTCCGGGCGTGAACATGATAAATTATTCAAACCCGTAGTTATGGGTTTAGACGGAGCCAATAGTAAAAGAGACCGTCATCATTATGTCACTAAAACATGGAGGTTAAATTTCAATCACTTACGGTTTTGAAGTCCGAGTTGTGATCGGGCCCCCATTCCAGAAATAATGCAATATGAAAAAAATCAATAAATATAATATTCTAGTCAATGCGAGTTCTATTATGTATTAACACATTGATTGCCGAGAGCGATAAAACACAGAAATAAAAACATGAAAAAAAAAAATGTTATTGCAGGTTTGCGAGCTTGAGAATGTTGTGCTATTAATTGTAATATCTTTCATCGCTTTCCCTGTAATTCAAAATACAGTAGTGTGTTTATATTTGCTTTTACAGTGCTACGGACAGGAGTTTAAACCCCTTGTGGGTCCTCTCTATTATCCGTAGGAGTTTTAGTTTCATTTGCCATTTACGAGTGTGAAAAGAATTGCGGGCTTGAGGACTTGTAGCAATTTAATAGCGATTTGAGATTGATTTTTCAAGCCGTAAATGTTACAAAGGCTTAGCTGGGTCGGAGTTCTGATTTTGGAAAGAACCACTGTTGTTTTTCAGCCAGTAACCCGCAGATCTGTGGGAAGCTAAAAGAGGCCAATTTAACAGCCGAAACTTTTGCGGGCTCTTTACGGGCTTCAGGAACTACAAATAGGCAAATTTAATAGGGCCCCATATTTATAAATAGTATATACCCGCTTTCATCACCTTCACGTTCATTGCATAATTGCCCCTGTGTGTACCATCACTGCCTAATTGCCCTTGTTCTCCCTCTTTTGGCCAATTCACTCTCAAGCTCATCGCTCACGATTTGCTCCAAACCAATTTCTTATTTTCTTCTCTCCGTCACTGTATGTTTATTCCCTACGTACAACTCACTGCATAATCAATCTAGATCTCCCTTTCCCTGCAAAATTGCCCTAGTGCTCCCTCTAAAGGCCGTTGACACAAGGGGGATAGTGTACTTTTCTTAGGAGACCAACATATAGACACCCAATGTATACTAATTTAATGAAGCAAACAAATTAAAGGTGTTTTATTACTATATGTGGAGGTAACAAAATGATGTGGAAAATGGCGTGCATTGAGTTGGGAAGGCCCTGGCTCTTTCATTTATACTGGTCCTCAATATTTTTGGAGGGTCACCATGCTCACCCTCCATGCTCGAGTGATTGAATCTAGTGAGCGTCCATGCTGGTTATTTACTCAAGCGCTCTCCTTATCTGTCTATGCACTCTTGTTCACCCCAGTTACTGTCTATTTGCTCCGATGTGCCCTGTTTAATGAATATTCAATCGCATGCACCCCATAGTCGCTAATTCCCACCCGTGCATAGTCACTTATTTACTTTCGTGCCCATCTGCAATACGTTCTTCTTTTTCATGTGCCCCCATAGCTGTCTATTCTCTTCTGTTTGCCTTCATAGCCAATAATTGTTTTTGTGCACCCCAATCATCACCTTTGCAGGTTTATCATTATTTACATGTAATTAACTTCAGAGCCATTCTCTATTTTACTACTCGTTAACCCAAAAGTATTCAGTTTTCGATTTCTTCCTTGATATGGTGTCATTATATAAATTCTACAATTCTCGTTTTGTAAATACCTAATTTTTGCCTTTACCTAGCCAGCATCTCCTGTCTCAGAGAGAGGTCAGACAAAATGTACCCGAGTAACGCACCCATTGCAAATAATTACACATGTGCATCATTGCTAGTTACATTCCAGTCAATAGTAATACTCAATACCCTGCATATGTTTAGAAAAAAAAAGTCCTATTTTTTTATGAATACCCTTTTACCACTGTATTTTCCTTGTCATTTAAGGTTAACTTCAACTAATCAATTCATTTATTATTCTCAATTTAAAAACAATCAACTGTATATAATAGCAATAGGATAATCTCTCATGTAATTGGATACTGTAGGCACATTCACCGCACAGCTGTTTGGTGAGTAACGAACAAGTTCAATTCTGTGCTTGAATGCTGTGCTGCTATAGGCTAGTACGTTTGGGTGATGTAAGCGATTTTGGTGATGACATTCTGTTTTGGTGATGTAAGCTTGTGTATGTGTGTATATGTACGTAGAGGATGTTGCTAGACAGTGGAGTGCGCACGTCCTGGAGCTATGCTGCAGGCAGAGGAGTTTCACACAGGCAGGAGGTAAGTGTAGGAAAACAGCAATGGAAAGGGGTCCTGGGAAGGTTTACGGTTATAGGAAGGGGTCTTCGAGAGGGGAGTAGTTATGGGAAGGGGTCTGGGGGAGGAGCACTGAGTGATTTGGTCCAGGGGGCAAAGCTCACAACATTTTTTACAACCCCGCAAGGGGAACCAAAAATTATATTTGCACCAGGGCCCTCAATTATTTAGCTCTGCCACAGCCAGAGACCTTTGAAAACACACAGAATTATTAGTTCATAGTCTCTTCATCAAAGACTATAGAATTTACTAGCATTCTCTCTTTGCTGTAGAGCAGTTATAAGTAAATCTAATATATTTGATTGCTGGGCATATGCTATTAAAATAGTATGCAGTTTAAAATAAATACAATCTAAAATTTTGTATTCACTTTTAAATTGTCAGTTTTCTCCTCAAGCAGAGATGCATATCTCTTCCTAATATTGTCTATCAGGGGCGTGGTCAGCTTTGTCTGTGGGCTGGACTAACTGTGGAGCTTGGGCTGATGCCCTTGGCTTTGTCCCATGACATCATTAACTCTGCCCCCACTGCCTAAACAGAGGTAAAAGCTGTTTTTAACCTGTTTGTAGGAAGAGCTGGCCACACCCCTGATAGACACAGATAAGAGGAGATATGCAGCCCCGCTTGTGGAGAAAACAAACAGTTTTTTAAAAGTGGACTCCAGACATGGACCCCTTATGCACTGTGCCTTAAGGAGTTCAACTACTCCACTGTCTGGATGTTGACATTTTTCCTGTTCAGGGTGGAATTGCCTGATATTTTGGGGCTGGATCGCTGTATTTGGTGAGACCAGCCTGATATACAACAGGACATTTCTCCCTGTGAAGGGTACAAGTGATAGAGTGCTGCCCGCAGAGTGGGTTACCATGCCTATCGGACGAAACAACCTCAGGTGTTTGTTCTCAGATCGAGCGCATCTTATGTTTTATTAACAAAAGGAGCCAAAAATCCTTAGCCCTTTCACCAAAATATTTCCAATATCAGAGAGGTCACCATGTTGAGAAGATATTTTCAAAATATTTTAATGTTATATATTTTCATCAAACTGCCGGTCCGTGGTCTGGACACGGTCTGTCAGCTGATTTCTGAGGCCCACTGACTACCTTGAGAATTCTGCAACAAATATTATTAATATTATTAAAATAAAACACTTGGGGCAGTTTAAACATTGGGGATGTTATATGGATTTCCAAATGTTTCGTTATTTCACACAAAATATATACATTTATTACCTATATATTTAGATACACAATCTAGGATTAGTCCACCAGCTCACTTGACCAAGTTGAGGCTGAAGAATTTGAGGAGGAGGAACCTAATTATGTCCCAGCTGAACAGTATCCGTGGTATGAGGAGTAGGAACATCGAACCTACAAGGGCCTGGGATATGGAGAGGAGGAAGATACATATATGTGGTCAGTGGGGGCACTTGCTGATCCATCTGTCACTCCTGTTTTGTTTGACCCCACTGGCCCCCTCTTCCCCCAGATCAACTCTCCACCTGGGCCCCATGTATTGGACTGACCAACATTCTTTGCGGACAGATGTATCCCCACCACTACCTCCTCCTACCACCACCACAACCACCTCCTGGATCCAAATAGCAGAGCACCCTCCACCAGTATCATCACCACCACCGAACCCAGTCGCACCTCCCCACTTATCCACCATCACCTACTCCTCTAACAGTCGCCCCGGAACCAACAGTCTACAAACCCCAGTCCGATTGCCCACCATTGGAAGCTACTCTGGAGGAGATGTTGGTGTATGTGCCATGCAAGTAGGCCGCCATGGTAAGCCTCCTGAAAAATGTCTCCTCCCAGCAGACCACAGTAGGCTGCAACATAAGGAGGCCCTATAAGGAGACAAGGCGCCACAATGTCCAAATGGAGAGATTCATGGCCAGGCTTCTTCAGGCAGTGCACACCAAAGGACACTCATCCAACTGAGCATGGATAACGCCCAGCGTGTTTATCTACACCAGCAGCGCCTCCTCTACACCAGATTCATCACCAGCATATTGGCAAGCTGGCCCCTCCTTTTATCCCAACATGCCTCTTCCTCCCTCAGCTGGTATGACTGTCTCCTTAAGCCACCTTCTTCAGCAATGCCTTCCCCTTAAAATCCAGCTGGACATAGGAGAATTTTAGGTGGCATGGGGGGTGGGAAGCTACTCTGGAGGAGATGCTGGCGTATGTACCACGCCAGGAGGACATCATGGTAAGCCTCCTGAAAGTAGTCTCCTCCCAGCAGACCACAGTGGGCTGCAACATCAGGAGGCTCTATAGCGAGACGAGGCGCCTCAATGTCCAAATGGAGAGATTCATGGCCAGGCTTCTTCAGGCAGTGCACACCAAAGGACACTCATCCAACTGAGCATGGATAACGCCCAGCGTGTTTATCTACACCAGCAGCGCCTCATCTACACCAGATTCATCACCAGCATATTGGCAAGCTGGCCCCTCCTTTTCTCCCAACATGCCTCTTCCTCCCTCAGCTGGTATGACTCCACCATGATGCAGACCAATATTGTTTTTTTATTATTGTTAATAATTAATAACTTTTTGTTTTTTTATTTTAGGCAAATTTCAAATTCATTAAGACAGTGCTACCAAATAATGTAAGCAAACTATATTCACAGTGGCTTTAAGACATTCTCCCAGAAGAATGATCTCAGCATGCCATTAATAAACACATATATCAGGTTTTAATAATAATTTAATTACAGGCCATTCTCATGATCAAGGCTGTAACTACCAATTTAGAAACAGACAATAGTAAATGAGACCGTCATCATGACATCAGTAAAACATGGAGGTTACACGTCAATCAATTAGCGTTTAAAAAGCCGATATGCGATCGGACTCGCAATCTGCCAATGTACAAAATAATAAAAATGAATGATGATACGGTTTTGTCCATGTGGGTGGCCTGATATTTATTAACTCCTTGATTACCAAGATTGATAAAACACGGAAATTGAACGTTAATTTTTTTTTTTTTTTATTGCAAATGTGTGAGTTTGAGACTTGTACAATTAATTATGTCTTTCATCACTTCCCCCGTTATTTACAGTGCAGTATTGATTTATATTTGCATTTACAGTGCTACGAATAGGTGTTTAACCCCCTTGCGAGTCGCATCTGGTACTCATAGGATTTTCATTTGCTTTTCTGTACAATTCAGCCACTGGGACATTTTTAATCCATAATTCATAATGTAAATTATTCTTTTGATATGGTTATTTACCTCCACGGGTTTCTGATAACACTTCACATTTATTGGATGTTCTTATATTATTCACACATTGTTTATACTCTATTACAGGGAAATTGGTTAAATATTTTTATTTATTTTTCACTATTTTAGCTATGTCATTTGCAGGCATCCTGCATTGCTCTGTAACAAGCTTGTATTGTGTTATATTAGTGGGGGGGAAGAGTATTTGATCCCCTGCTGATTTTGAACGTTTGTCCACTGACAAAGAAATGATCAGTCTATAATTTTAATGGTAGGTGTATTTTAGCAGTGAGAATACAAAAAAATAAGAAAAAGAGAAAAATGCATGTCAAAAAAGTTATAAATTGATTTGCAGGTCAGTGAGGGAAATAAGTATTTGATGCCCTATCAATCAGCAAGATTTCTGGCTCCAGGGTGTCTTTTATACAGGTAACGAGCTGAGATTAGGAGCACTCTCTTAAAGGGAGTGCTCCTAATCTCAGCTCGTTATCTGTATAAAAAAAAGAGACACTTGTCCACAAAAGCAATCAATCAGATTCCAATCTCTCCACCATGGCGAAGACCAAAGAGCTGTCCAAGGATGTCAGGGACAAGATTGTAGACCTACACAAGGCTGGAATGGGCTACAAGACCATCGCCAAGCAGCTTGGTGAGAAGGTGACAACAGTTGGTGCGATTATTCGCAAATGGAAGAAACACAAAATAACTGCCAGTCTCCCTCGGTCTGGTGCTCCGTGCAAGATCTCACCTTGTGGAGTTTCAATGATCATGAGAACGGTGAGGAATCAGCCCAGAACTACACGGGAGGATCTTGTTAATGAACTCAAGGCAGCCGGGCCCATGTCACCAAGAAAACAATTTGTAACCCACTACGCCGTGAAGGACTGAAATCCTACAGCGCCCGCAAGGTCCCCCTGCTCAAGAAAGGACATGTACAGGCCAGTCTGAAGTCTGCCAATGAACATCTGAATGATTCAGAGGAGAACTGTGTGAAAGTGTTGTGGTCAGATGAGACCAAAAATTAAGGTCTTTGGCATCAACTCAACCTGCGGTGTTTGGAGGAGGAGGAATGCTGCCTATAACCCGAAGAACACCATCCCCACCGTCAAACATGGAGGTGGGAGTGTTTTTCTGCTAAGGGGACAAGACAACTGCACCGCATTAAAGGGACAATGGATGGTGTACCATCAAATCTTGGGCGAGAACCTCCTTCCCTCAGCCATGGCATTGAAAATGGGTCCTGGATGGGTATTCCAGCACGACAATGACCTCAAATACACAGCCAAGGCAACAAAGGAGTGGCTCAAGAAGAACAACATTAAGGTCCTGGAGTGGCCTAGCCAGTCTCCAGATCTTATTCCCATAGAAAATTTGTGGAGGGAGCGGAAGGTTCGAGTTGCCAAATATCAGCCTCGAAACCCAATGACCTGGAGAGGATATGCTAAGAGGAGTGGGACAAAATCCCTCCTGAGATGTGTGCCCACCTGGTGGCCAACTACAAGAAACGTCTGACCTCTGTGATTGCCAACAAGAGTTTTGCCACCAAGTACTAAGTCGAGGGGTCAAATACTTATTTCCCTCACTAACCTGCAAATCAATTTATAACTTTTTTTTACATGCGTTTTTCTTGTTTGTTTTATTTTTGTTTTTCTGTCTCTCACTGTTAAAATACACCGACCATTAAAATTATAGACTTATCATTTCTGTCAGTGGACAAACGTTCAAAATCAGCAGGGAATCAAATACTCCCCCCCCCCCCCCCCCCACTGTACCTCATTATTTTGAGGACACCAAATGTAAGAGCATTGATATATGTTTTCTAATTATTGATATTTAATAAATGTGCTGTATTACACTATAAGGCGGTTTGCGCTTCTCTCCCCCATATCCCTTAACTTACCGTTAAATATTTTAACGAGTCTTTGACCAGTAAATAACATTATTAAAAAAAGACACAGCTCTATTTCATTTAAACAGTGCACATATAAGTTTATTAGAACAAGCACTAATAGCAGCAGTTTAATGAAAAGACAAAATGATTGCAAAAAAGTAACTTTACATTAACAATTCATAAGATATCGGTTAGAAAATTCCCTTCAGTAAACGGCGTCTGGTTTTGCAGGACCTGGTACGTACCCATGGGAAAACAAAATAAAGCATGTTCTTGTAAGGCATTAGCAACATTCATTGGCAGGCTAGTCGGGTATGTTATACATGCAGTATTTACATTACAACAGACAAATTGTCATTCTTTGTCATTGGAAAGTTAGGTGTAGGATTAGTGGTCAGGCTCAGCCTGAAGTTTGCAGACAGTATCGGTCATCGGTCATCCGGAATAAAGCACAGATAAACCTACAGGATATACAAGCTTTATTTCATCGTTTGGTAACAAAGCAGACACTTGCGTTAAAATGTGCCATAGGTGATCTACCCCTCTCGATGTTGTTTGTTCGGCATATGGACAGCCCCAATTTACTTCATTTTGTAATCAAATCACCATCGTTTCATTGTAAATGAGCTCTGGTTTTGGCAGAAACAGTGCAAAAATGTGTCCTTAAAGGGCCGCTGTAGTCCTGATTTTTATTATGCAATTAGAAGAGCAGATTATCACCAGATGATAACATAAAAAAGTATCACAAAAGCAGCACAGAAATAGCTAAAAGCAGAATATTTAATACACTAATAAAATGAGACCGACTTCAGATGAAGTGTAATATAGTACTCATAATGAATCTCAACTAATATTTACCTATTTTTACATTGCAGTGATTACCAATAATGTTTATACGGTTTCTTTGTGTGATATAAGTGTGAAGACAAGAAGAGGAGAAAACAATACCACCCCGTCTCCTTTTAATACAATTTTACTACACATTAATTTACTATTATTATTATTCATATGATCTTCTAAATGCATAATAGAAAACCTGGGAGTACATCAGCCCTTTAACGGACACTTGCTGGTATGATAGATCTGCCATCTTTGTGGTTCTCCTTGTGAGCGCCGCATCCATTCAAACCAGAGGGTCCTGGGTGTGGTGAAGTCAAAGACCCCAAGCCAGGTCAGCTTTATAAAAATACAAGGAATTACTGATTTCACTCTCCCTTTTAAGTATTTTATTTAGTAATACTAATCATTGCTTCTTCCATTCTAATTGAAATAACGCATTTTAAAAAAGTACATTGGAAAATGGATCCTCGTCATATAACAAGGTCATATAACCCTAAAGGTCACATTATGTCGGTGTCTTCCAATAATATCGCCCATAATTAACACATTTTCCAATGGAGTTTGTTACAGCTACATTTAAACACTAAGCAGCGCCAAATTTATATTTTAGGTAAATGATGTTATACTGTATCTGAATATAATAGATTATTGATCAAAGTGGAATCCATAATATATTCTTAAGTAATTTAATTTCCTTTTAAGGGAAATATTTTTTTAAAGAACCAGTTGTTGATTTTTTTTTTTTTTTACAAAAGTGATTTCTAGCTAAAATGACATCGGAGGTAACGGCCATTAGCAGAACCAAGGCAGGTAATTGATAAAAGGGGAAATATGTTTCTGATATCAGAATTGTATTTATTTTGCCCAAATGATACCATGTTGAAAAATATTTCTCTGGGTGAAATCAGAAGTCTTCAACCTATGGAGCTATAGAACAAATGTTCCTTAGTACAGATCAACCTTTGGCTCAGATGTGGACTTACGGCTAACGAACAACAGGCTGCGTGGTACCTTCCTCAGCTGGACACAGCAAGCCGAAATATAGGACTTATGGGACAAATTACAGGCGTTAATTCAAAACAGTGTTAATCTGATAATTTTTTCCTTGGACTGCAAAATACTGTTATTTATTGATATCTTGCTCTGAATTTTAACATAATCACAAGAACTTGCAGACCCTTGTGGATCTTAAGTGTAAGAAATGATGGAATTAATATGTTTTAGCCGTAGTTACTCTGTATTTATAAAATATATGTAAACGCTTGGCTGTCTGCTTTGTATAGACTTGGATTTATAAAAGGAACTAGTTTGGAGTATTATTTTACACTACAATAATATAAGTTCAGTTTGCCGATATGGGAAGGAATGGATGTATTGTTGGCCGTATACTATACTATGTAATCATCATGTAACATAAGGCCTCAGATGCGTTTTAAAAATAAAATGGAAGCATCGGGAACAATTCGCCAAAGAGCGCACATTCTTATTGGTACAAAGAAATAGAGCAAGATGACAACTTCTAACTACCAATTAACTGCAGACAAAATGGCAAGCTAATAAAAAAAAAAAATTACTAAATATTAAAAAGGAAACGGACGTTAAGGTAATGTGCTGTAGATAATTTATACAGATAATTTATAATTTATACAGGGAGTTCCAAATGTCTAGTTCTCTCCTCTTCTCCTCTCTTATTACTAATGGATTTAATTAGGCTGTAAGAAATGGCTGTAAAGTGATCCTTGATTTAGTAAATATAGGCCAAAAACAATAAAAGAAAACTTCTATCTTGGCTCAGTTGATAAATGTTAGATATATGGAAAATTAATTAATTTGAATTAAAAAAGCAAGAAATGCTAGTTTAAAAAAAAGGAAAAAAAATATATTTTTTTGCAAAATATAATAAATACAATAAAATAAAAATTGTGAAACATTTCTTGGCCTCAGATCTATGAATGGAATCCAAGACCATGTAATGTATGGTATTACAGTGTATACTAAATTTCTGGGTGCATCAAAATGACCAATGCAAATAGCATTACAGTTGTCATTGTGCTCTATGAATCGAGATAATAAAAGGTATTTTCTCGTTGTTCAATTTTTTTAATTATTTAAGTTTTCTTAGTAGTCAATGTAGGAAAACGTTTTGCATCCCTGGAATACACTGGTAATTAATACAATTTAATACATATCCATTGCTTTAAGAAGGTTTAATAAATACACATTTTGGATGTAGATTGGTTAGATGGAATTTTTTCCATAAAACTTTTTGAGAAATAATATCATATATTTTTATGAACAAACAGGCAATAAAATGTATTTACTTTAGTCACACTGTCCAAAAAGGATATTGGGCAAATATTAATATAAATATTAAAATCTAAAATAATTTTAAAGAATGAGGTCTGTAAAGCTCTTGAAAGAATCCGACATGAGCCCAATATAAATTAAAAATATCAATTGACAACCAAACTGGAAGTTATCAGTAAATTAGCATTTTTGTTTGATTAACATATATAATTTCCATCAATTCAGTTATCACAAAATAGAAGATGTTAAAGGGATTCTTGATACATACTGTTGTCCATTTGCCCGAGAACCATAATAATACGTTTAACAATTAGAATTATAACAGGTATATTATGTAAAATGTTATGGTAATAGAACCTAAAACGGATTCAACAGAACAAAATAGAATATTTATTATTTTGCACATTGTATGATTATTTGAAGAACTTGAAAATGGTGGATTTAATAGTCCAAGAAAAAATGTTTGCTTACTTTTCCTACAGAAATATAGTCGTTAGGAGTGAAGCCTGTGAGAATAACTATACACAACTTAATTTATAATAAGAAATGAACAGTGTATTCAAAAATGTGCAATGCAGCAAGTGTTTGATTTTATACGTTTACTTCTCTTATTTTCAGCCAACAAAGATTCTGTCCGTTTGTTCCTTCATATTAATTTTTTATATTATTAGATAATAACATTGGTACCAACAATGGTGCAATAGGAGGAACTTTTAAGGGCTTTAAACTGTATGAAAAACTGGCCAGTTTTTAGTGTACCTCCATAAGAGTACAATGATCGGAAAACTGTTTCCTAATATGCAGCTAAACTATATTTCATCATAACGCTCTTAAACAAGCACAAACCTTGATTATTGGTTTCATAATAAAATATCTAAAAGAAAAGCGTGAAAGTAATAAGGAAATATAATTATAATTCTGCTAAATTACAATGGGTGACACCCAAAAAAATAAGGCAAATAAAAATAAGACATAGACAGACAATGCACATAACAACAACATGGAGTCCATCGTTTTCAAGTCAACTTGCACTTAACCAAACACTCTACGATGGTTTTATGCAGGCCAAAAAATAATCTTGTGTTTTTAGAAACAATGAACAAGTTATGAACAATAAACCATTCTATTAAGACAGTTACATTTGTTGGCTTTCTGTATTTATGACATTCCAAAAATAGGCCTGCACTTTGCAGAACTGAAGGCGTCTTGGGCTAGAAAGGTTGTATTAGTATTGGTTATTCATTATATGACTTTGGATAACATTCAGCAGCACATATTACACTGTTTTCAGTGTACATAACTAGTCTAAAGAACTGTACAAATGCAGCAAATTATCTGAATATAGCTCTAGAGTTTGACATATTACATTAGCAAATGTCTATTTTTAAAAATGAATATAAAAGCAAATGGCATGTTTTCTGTGCGTCCAAAAAACATTTTGTAGCAATATGAAACAGAATTGTGCATAGTTGTTGATCTGTTGAGAGAGTGACACGGTGGCTAAATCTACATTCTTGTATCACCACAGCACTGGCAAATCTACTTTACTAAAGCCAGGGTCCTTTCTCAACTCCCAATAGCTGTCGTTGGAAACCCATGTCTCCTTTTGATGAGCATCAATAACCTTCCTGCAAAAAAGTGAAAATGATAAAAAATATTTAATTACAGCAGAGATTATGAAGTGATGTTAGAAAAGTGTAGTCTCTTTATCTGGGATGGCCCATGGACAGCCATCGCTGACTTTCCATTTTGTCTTCTGGTGAACATGGTAGAGAATTCTCCACCCTCATGAATTCTCTTTCTCTACACAACACAGATGGCTTCCCCCCTGTCCTCAGAACATAACTTCCATCATACCATCCTAAATCCAACACTGTACCCTACAACAAATTACAAAACCATCAAAACAGATGACTTGGGGCCCATACACCATGGGATAAGATGAACTATTGATGTAAAGGATTATAAAAGTGATGTGGGCAGAATTGCAGTTTAAGAAAGGGTGTGAAGAAGACCATTATGTTAGAATTGATATGATATATTTTCATTAACACCTATTATCTTAAAAGGCCTCTATCGGAAGATGTACATATTTATATACAAATTCTGCAAATATAAAAAGAAGTTTCATATGAAAATCCCCATCTTAGTGAATCTCACATTTTATATTTTAATAAAAAATATAAGCCAACACCAAGTGTTAACCATTATTAGATACTAAAACAGAGTAACACTTTGCAGCAATAACTGTTCAGACTGGTCTAGCATGGTACGCCATTACTTATTATTTAGGTTGGAATGTACCTAAAATTCTGTAAACATCATTAAGAAATAGAAAGAAACCAGTTGAAAATTAATTATTTTTGTCAGACATGGACAAGCTACAATTTTACTTCTAATACAAAATTCTGTAATTTTCAAAGGGAATTATGTGATCTCCACTCAATCAGATGTCTGGTGGCCATATTTGTAGCAACATATTACTATACTTCATACTGCAGGAGTAGTCTCTCATCTAGAGTTGTGAGATTATTACTAAAGTAGTAGTATTAATAAAGAATATTCAACAAGAGCTGCTCAGTATGAGTCTCGTTACTCTAATATATTTAAGTGAAGATAATTCAGAGCTCTATTATTTGCCACTTGGGGATATTGTAAAATAATTTCTTTCTTTCTCTCTTCAACTGGAAGATTTTGCTTAATTATAACTTTATTTTTTATTTTTTTTCGGGTGTATTTAATAACAATTACATTTTAAGAATTGTACATACCACCTAGATAATAAATCATGATCCCACATATTGATCCTCCATATGTGACCAGTCTCAACAGTGAGTGCTGCCAAGTGTTATTCTGTTTTCTTTACATTTCATTACAATTTTTTACGGTTGCACAGAAATTAGTAAAAGTTTATTTTCTTCTAAAGAGCCCTTTAATATTTCTTTCTAATTAAGGTGCTAAGATGTTGTGACTTATTTATCAATTCACAAACTTTTGAAAAAGAGAATCAAATTTTTTAAGTAAATTAAAACTTTACTTTTATTATATTTCCTTTTAAAACTCTGCTGAAATTAGGACATATACAAAAATAATTTGTAAAAAAATTGACTGGTTTGTCCAAAGAGGTAGAAATATTTATTTTTACAAAACTACCCTATTTGTACCCATTATTTATAAAACAATGTACAGAATTACCCACCAATTTATAAATATTGGTTGTTTTATTTCTAAGGTTTTTACCAGAAATAGTTACTCAATCTAAAGCTTCCTATAGTAAATATATAGTAATTTTTTTCTCTTGAAATAATTTTCTTATGATGCTATCAGACATTCTTAATGCTCTTGTATTTGGATATATTATAACCTTGATGTCATTATTTCTAGCATTTTTTACCCTAAGTATTTTAGGGTTTTTAGATTGGACAAAATAGTATTAGGGTAATTACTTAAAAAAAAAAAAAAAAAATCTACTCAACACGTTTCGAATTAACTTTTATTTTTCAAGAGTGGGTTTCCTATGCATGGAGTAGTCTTTTATAGTAGACCTAAGCTATCAAAGTGGAATAGTGAGTAATGCCCCTCTCTCTATACTCACGATTCCACTTTGATTGGTTAGGTTTACTATAAAAGACTATTCCATGCATAGGACACCCACAAAAAGAAAAGTCAATTTGAAACGCGTTGAGTACATTATATTACCCTAATACTATTTGTCCAATCTAAAGACCCTAAAATACTTAGGTTAAAAAATGCAAGAAATAATGACATCAAGGTGATAATATATCTAAATACAAGAGCATTAAGAATTTCTGATAACATCATAAGAAAATAATTTCAAGAGAAAAAAAATCCAATATAGTTACTATGGGAAGTTTTAGATTGGTATATTTCTATTTTTTTTACCAGAAATAGTTACTCAAGCAAGATATAAACATTGGTGGGCAATTCTGTAAATTCTTTACATTTGTGTAATGGAAAACTAGCGCCTTAATTGTCTCATGTTCTTAATTGGAGGGTATTATTGTGGGTTATCAGTTCCCTCTAATTTAGTTAACGCTATTAAATACCCACAACTGCACTCACTTATTTACCAATCATTTTTGCATAAAATCTGTTTAGTAAGAGCTTTTGACGTATGTGAAAAGAAAGTTATTAGCACAGTGATTATCACATATGGCTTATTGCCTAGAAATGACAAGATGCAGCAATTTACTTTAACTCTAAACTCAGTAATGATGTATCTTTGTTTGTGATATTGGCATATTTTGATGTTAACAGTGAAATGTGTTATCCGTCACATTTTTATTGTTTTATATGCAAAGTTAGAACACAAGCTGAGCTACCTTGGCTTTGAAATAAGAAGAGAATAATGTCTGCGTAAAGGACCACTGCAGTAGTCTTATAAAGGGCTCTCTAAAAAATAGTTAGGTAGGGCTCGATAAGAAAAATACCTTAATAAGTGTTACTGTACATGCCACTAGGGTATATAAGCTCGCCACCTCCTGAATTAAATATTATGTCCTATAGAAGGGGTGGGCTATCTAAATTGGCATACTACAACTGCATTATGATAGTGGGTGGTGACTGGAAAGTGAGATTGTACATGGCTATCAGCTCAGATTACATTGCTCCCTGGCACTATAGTAGTTTTCCATTTTGTTCACTCCAGCCACATTACTTCTTTCAGGGTGTGTGAGATCCGGATGCTTACACAACCTGGGGATCATTGAACAAGTAAATGCAAGGTAAGGGTGCATTTGTCCTATTAAGACTTAACTATTCTTTAGAGACCCTTTTATAAGACGGCTAAAGTAGTCCTTTAAGCACAAAATGAAACTGAAAGGAGGAGCAGAAACAGGTGTACTAAAGGTTGAGGGACAGGAGGACTCTTGATCTTCATACATATACCTTTTGGTTTATTTTACCCAGAGTGATTTGTGTGACAAGTATAGTATCCAACACAGTGAACGGGAACGATTATTACATTATAATATGGTGCCAAAGGAAAGGGAATAAAGGAGAGGGCTGTACAGATCAGGATTCACTCTCTCAACATGGGGCAAACTGAATCGGAGGGTCCTGGATTCCTCCTACTAGATATAGTATTTATACGCTGAATATTTAATATGTACATCTGTGTATCAGAATCTAAGCATGTTCTTACAGTCTGTTATGAGTAGTAATTATACAATGTTATCCCATATATATTTGTCGATCATTTACTTGCATCTTGATAAGGCTGATGTTCAACACAAACTTACCGAAAATATTTTGGTGTATATTCTATATGTTCTTCTTCAAGGAGTTTTCTCCGGTTTCTTTGCAATTCCTCTATTCTCAGCTTTTCTGAAGATGCAGCTTCTACATTCCCTTCTTCTAATAATCTAAGGCAGAAGAGGTCGTTTTCACCAATTAATGCATTGAACGTGTGTATTTGGCTTCAATTGGACTCTTAGAACCGTAAATACAATTAAATCAACATTTAGCAGGTTTCTGGGCTTTCTGTACAACTCACAATAGTATTGTGTGTGTTAATACTACCATGCCACATCCATTATATGGTACAATTGTGTAATAACACTGGAGAGATCTGGATCACCTACCCGCGTCTTCAATGGCAAAACCAATCAGGAAATGTAGGAGATGACCACAGTCGTCATATTTGTGCAAAATGTGTGACCAACAAATGCCAATTCAAAATATAAAATATAAACTTAACCTAAAATGTTTTTAGGTTCAAGGGTTACACATTTTCTAATGTTAATTTTTTACAAACATGACATTTTCCCAAACTACAGTGGTCCTTTAATAGGATTGCACTTCTGCTTCCCCACATTGAAGGTAAAAGCATGGTATTGACTGGCAAAGTCTATACTGGCATTATCCTTTATGATTGACTCGGACATTATCAACTAATCTGCACATTACAGATCAGAGGAGATCTAAAAAGGTTGAATTGATTTATTTAACCTCAATTACTATCTAACATTAACTACAACCCCATTTTGCAGTAATGGCGGCATTCTGTTGGATGAATCGTCACCATATGCCATTGAGACAGATCCCAAAATAAAAAAAAGTATTACCAGGTATAGTCTTACCTTTGATCTGGCCTAAATCTTGCATCTGATGTTGGAAGGTAATCTTTCAACACTGGATCTAGTTCATTCAGTTCAATAGCAAATCTTGTGAAGCCATAATACAGTTCATAATTGGTTGGCATAGATCCTGAAATATGTAAAAAAAAAATGTGTTTAGCACATTAACTGCACTTGGCCAAATCCAGGGCTGGCCTAATGTCAGGTAACTAGGGTTTCAGGTATGGATATTAAGCAGCCTCACCTAGGATGTAATCATCTAGGGCACTGCTAATGAAGGAGAGAAAATCACACAGCTCCGTGATTAGCCAGATTGAGAAAATACAGGCTACCCCTGACATTTTTATTCAACTAATTCTAAAAATTGGTGTATGGTAATATATAAACAGCCAAAAAAAAAGATACATGTCATTAAAATCAAAACATGGACTCCTCTCCTACATAAAGTAAAATTAAAAGGTGTTCTACTTTACCATACTCTGTGACTATTTTATTGGTTTTAAGTCACTTTGTGCATCTTACACCTGACATTATTTCTCAATAAACTTGCTATTTAACCATGGTTTGAGTTTTTTTGCAGATTTTCCATATTTGCGGGGACCCTGGGAACGTCAAGGGTCTACTGTAGTAAGGTTAAGTGTACACTGGCAAATACATACTCAAACTACTGTATAGGCTCTATAGGTACCTAGCACAAGGGATGATTTACATATGTGGCAACCATAGGCAAAAACTCCTTAGCCTCCCCAAGCTTGCATACGTTCTTCCCAGTGTTTCTCCACCAACACCTTTAGGACGAACAAACCAGTCATGCGTGATACAAGAGTATGTATATTTAAATCTAATTCTGTATGTATATAGAGATAAATATATAGATTCACATAGGATCACAAACATACTATTCATTTTCTGTACTACTGTGCTCTTATCACTCTTTTGCTTACCATAAGTTAATTGATTGTTGTGGTAAATTACCCCCCAAATAAAATAAAATAAATCTACAACATGAGTTAGGAACCAGCCCCACACTAATGAGATTAATTTTAAGATTGAAACAGCAAATGGCTGTTGGTAGGTCATCTGACTGCGGCTCTGGGCCCTAGGGTGTCTTGCTGATAATAAGGCTGCAGAAGTTGATGGAATCCCAATTGGACTATTCAAAATTCTACAGGATGATGCTGTGAAAGTGTTACTTGCCTTATGCCAAAACATTTGGAAAACTCAAAAAGGTCAGTCTACATCCCAATCCCCAAAAAGGCAGTGCCCAAGAGTGCTCCAATTATCAAACAATTGCACTCCTTTTACATGCCAGCAAAGTAATGCTACAATCTCGACTCCAACAATATATGGACCAGGAACTACCAGATGTGCAAGCGGGTTCTGCAGAGAAGGAGGCACAAGAGATCAAATTGGCAATGTCCACCGGATAATAGAGAAAGCAAGAAAGTTCCAGAAAAGCATTTACTTCTGCTTCATAGACTATTCTAAAGCCTCTGACTGTGCGGATCACAACAAAATGTGGCATGTCCTTAAAGAGATGGGAGTACCAGATCATCTCATCCTCCTCCTAAAGAATCTGTATGTCGACCGAGAAGCCACGGTTAGAACCGAACATGGGACAACAGAATGGTTCAAGATCGAAAAAGGAGTGCGACAAGGTTGTATATTGTAACCTTATTTATTCAACTTATATACAGAGTACATGATGCGTAAGGCTGGGCTGGATGAATCCAAAGCCGGAATCAATATTACTGGAAGAAATATCAACAACCTCAGATACGCTGATGATACTACTCTGATGGCTGACAGTGAGGAGGAACTAAAGGACTTATTGATGAGGGTAAAAAAAGAGAGTGCAAAAGCTGGTCTGCTGCTCAACGTTAAAAAGACGAAGATTATGGCAAACGGCAATCTCACTTCCTGGCAAATAGACAGGGAAGAAGTGGAGGCAGTGACAGATTTTCTTTTCCTTGGATCCAAGATCACTGCAGATGGTGACTGTAGTCATGAAATTAAAAGACATTAGTAAACTATAGCAAGCTTGGACAAGCTGGTAAAAAGTAAAGGTATAAAACTATAAACAAAGGTCCGCATAGTTCAAACTCTAGTATTCCCAGTAGTAAGTAACATACGAATGTGAGAGCTGGACCATAAAGAAGTCTGAGCACCATAGAATTGATGCCTTTGAATTGTGGTGTTGGATCCAATATATCAATACTTCAGGAAATCAAGACAAACTGTTCACTAGAAGGTATGATCATGAGGCTGAAGCTCAACTATTTTGGCCATAGCAAGAGATGGCAGGATTCCCTAGAAAAGACCCTGATGCTGGGAAAGATTGAAGGCACAAGAAGAAGGGGACGACAGAGGTGGAGATGGATAGATGAGGTCACTGAAGCAATGCACATGAACTTGATGGAGCTCAGAGGGGCAGTGACAGAGATGCACCTTGTGTGCTGTGGTCCATAGAGTCACGGAGAGTCTTCATACACTGCGTGTTGTCCTGGAATTGAGGTGGTTTCTAATGTTTTTTTTCAATACATCATATACTATAATTGTATGTCAGAAATGTATTTGTATATTCATAGTAATTTAGGTTGAGAATTTTTTTTTTAGTCCCTCAAGTTCAACCATTTTTAGATTTCCTCTGATTGTTGGAATACATAGATTAATTGTTACTTGATCCAGAGGAAAGCCTTCATCATTATTGTTAATGATATGAAAAATAAGTCTTAAAAGATTGTAATCAATCTTGATTTCATGCTGCAATAGAACTCATGGAGTTTATAATTATAGCTTTTTTTCAGTACAAGCCTATTTGATGAGGATCATTTTATAATTATGCTTCCCAAGCAGCAGACTAGAACTAACAGCCACTCTCCGCCTGCCAGGAAATAAAAACATGGACTATTTTTTCATAGAAATCTTCATTAAATGACCACTGTGGTTACATTTTTAGCCTTCATATGCAATTGTGAGGGGTCCTGGTCCAGTGAGTCATCAGAATTGACTGGGTTTCAATGGTGATTTTTGTTTGCCTTCCTCTAGATTAATTAACAATTCACATAATACAAGGATTACAGGAGATTTAAATATGTTAAACTTGATGAACTTAGTCTTTTTTTCAACCTCAGTTACTATGTTATGTATGCTACTAATCTCTACTGCAGAAATCCACTTCCTTTTCTGACTTCATTATGCCTATAAATGTATCCATATAAAATAATGACCTGCTGAAAGCACCTGCAGTTTTTGTTGCCACATTTATATTACTGTAGATTAGGAAACAGCAGATGGAGTGGAAGCTGTGAGAAACCAATGGTGACCACGCAGACAAGGTTCTTCATTCACCTACATAGACGCAGTGACAGTCTTTACCTGGCCTCCATATGCATTTTGCTGCAGGGGCAACTCCACAATACAGTCCTTCATGCCACTTCCCAAAGAGCGGATGCACAACTTTTCCTTCTTGATCCATTACAACTCCATGAACTTCATTTACATTGGAGCTCCAATAATTCCCCTGGAAATACAATAAATTGCAGTAAATGGATTAGTCGTCATTTAAAAAAACGCCAGTAATGTACTGGTTAGCTGAGTAGCCAATACGCGATTCTAACAACATTTTAAAGGTATATGCAAGTGAGCTGGGTTATGAATGCATCTGTTAGAGGGGGATTAGTAGTGTATGAAAACATGTGTTATATGGAAAAGTTCAGTTTACTTACAAAGTTATTTGCACAAAAGTCAAATCCAGTGGTTCACACCCACAGGACGCTTACATAGGCCGGGTACACACAGGAAATACAGCAGTGTACCCACAGAAAATGCAGCAAGATACATATTTTGACCTTTCTGGTACAGAGCACAGGAAGTAACCGTTTGCAGTTCTTGTACTGAGCACATGCCAGAAGCCACTGAGGTGAAGAATCATACAATGTATTATCCTGATTCTGAATGTAAATATTATGCTAATTGAGGTGGCGTTTTCTAGGGGTGTGTACAATAAATAGCAAATGCCAAAAAACATAGGGAATTTTGCTAGCTTCAAGGTAAGCTAATTAATGTTTATTTTGGGATGTTTTCATGCAAAAAAAAATGTTTTCATACACTACTAATTCTCTATCAGATGCATTCATAATCCAGCTCACTTACAGATTTCCCTTTAAGCAGTTTTTAGAATATATTTTGCAAAAAGATTCCTATTTTGTTTTTCCTGCTGACATGATCCATCTTGCTGAGGAAAATGACAGGTTTCAACTACTCATATCTTAATATAACTGTACTAGAAAGCGGTAACTGGCAGGATAAATATGGATAAATCAATACATTACTATGACATAGCTAAGATGTACTGAATGGATTTACATGGTCTATGACCCATGGACACTAGTACTTTGGAGCCCACATAACACACTCATATTGCTCTTAATTTTGCACAAAAGTTTAGGCCTTCTGGGAGAATTTAGCAGCAGCTCCCACAATGCACCTAAAGCTTCCCAAGTGATCACTGTTATTAGGCTCATTAACAGCAAGTCTAAAAATCCTTCAAATATCACACATGTGCTGGCTGTGAGTCTTTGTTACTGCGAACACTACATTGCTGGCATTGATAAAAAGATTTACAGGGCGATATTCTAGTAACAAAATAATGTCCATTCTAACCAAAAACAGCAAGCCCTCCATCCAATGCAGCTCGCACACATCAATAAACCGTAATTGACAGTGTACATGTACTAGGGACCCTTAGCAGGCAGAACTGGAGACAATGTCGCCCAATGTTTAGATGTTGGTCTCCTAGCAGATGTCTAAATGGTGACTAGTAGGACTTGGAATGACAAGGAACAGGAAGACGTAAATCACACTGGCAAGGAGAAAAAGCATCGCCAATTAGTATGTGTGAAATAGAACGGAAAAACACACATGCATTTAAGTAACATGTTCGAATGTGACGTGGTTTGGTAGTAGATCCTGTGTCACTATTTACAAAATAAATAAATAACTGTATGCATGTATATATATATATATATATATATATATACACACACACACATATATAGTAACTAGCGAATTGCCCATCAAAAATAGTAAGGTAGCTAATGCTGTTTGGTGTGTAATACTAAAATATATAATACATTAATAAATGAATATACTTTACCTATTGTGAAGCATTGTGTTGAAGAGCTGACAATCTGTTTTGATGTTGCTGCAGCATTAGTGGTGTGGAGCTGCTGTGTAAGCGTGATGAATGTGTGCAGTGTAAGAGTGTGCGTGCGCTAGACAAAACCGTTAGCGTAGTGGTGTACTTCCGCATTGGCGTAAAATGGAGGGTTATCTGTGGTATGCGTCTGTGTTGTTTTTCGAGTTTCTTGTGGTGTTTTGCGAGTGTGTTGTGGTGTTTTACGTGTTGAGAGTGCTGTAGCCTCGTTTTCGTTTTTTGCGTCGGCCATTTTTTCTCTCGCTTAGCAATTTCATTAGTGTGTAAAGTGTTTTATTTGTATTTAAATGAAGGTGTAACTTGTTTTTTTGAGGTCCTGGATGGTTCCTCTTTCTGTAGGTAAGTTTTTTATGTGTGTGTTGTGTGTATTAATTGTGTTTGAAATGTTTGTATGTCGGCGTGTTGCGTTCGATGTTTGCGAGGTTGTAATGTCTGGTAACGTGTCTCGTATGGTGTTTGCGTGTGTAGCCTCGTTTTAGTTTTGTTCGGCGGCCATTTTTTCTCTCGCATATCACATTTTTTATTGTGCAAACTCTTTTATTTTGATTGAAACAAAGGTGTAAGTTGCATTTTTGAGGTCCTGGGTGCTCCCTCTTGGTGTAGGTAAGGTTTTTATGTATGTGCTGTGTGTATGTATTGTGTTTTTAATTTTGTAATGTTCGCGAGTTGCGTCCGAGTGTTGTGAGGCCGTAATGTGTGTGAACGTGTGTCGTATGTTGTTTGCGAGTGTCGTAATGTGTGTGTCGTGTTATTTGCGTTGTGACGTGAAGTTTGCAAGGGTTGCAGTTGCTGGCATGGCAACTGAGGCCCTCGCCCAGTGCCCTTGCTTCGCGAGGGCCGCGGCTCGCTGTGCGAGCCCGCAAGCAACAACTCGCATGCTCACAACTATATATGTGATAACTGTTTTTCTCGGAACTCTGAGCTGGAAGCAGGTTTTTTAACTTGCTTTGGACGTTCAGGTGTGAACACAGATGTACTTTTTATTTACTCTCTCTCTCTATATATATATATATATATATATATATATATATATATATATATATATATATATATATATATATATATATATATATATATATACACACACACACATATATATATATATATATATATATATATATATACACACACACATATATATATATATATATATATATATATATATATATATATATATATATATATATATACACACACACACACACATATATGAAATCTGTATAACATGAAATTGTATATATAAATTGTATGTTATCTGCAGTGGCAGAGTAAGTAACTGGAGGGCCTCGGTACAAAATAAATTGAGCCCCCCCTGCAACTTCTCTATATAAAGTAGGTGCTTGTATGGGTAAATAAAGGCAAAACATAAATGTAGGTGTTCAGATCACTAGTCTCTATTTGCCCTTCTCCCAATATAAACCACAATTCCCCTATAATGATGCCAGTAGCAGTGGGCCCCTATCCTGGTGTGGCTCCACCACTGGGTACTAGACTTTGTTGTATGATTTTGTTTGCAGCTCTTACCTTAATAAATGTCAGTTTACACGCAGAAACGCTACTCTTTGTGCTCCGTATGGTGATTTCACCATAATGTTCTATCCATCTTCTTCCGCTGAGGATGTTATGTATACAAGTGGTAACTTTGTTCCAGACGTAACAATCTCCGTATCTGAAGATACAATCGCATATTTATATTAGTGGAATAATATCATGGACAGCAACGGTTAGGTGAATTATCGGCATATATAAAACATGACTTTTCAGTTGTTTTATTTGTATATGACTTGCAGTGTTTATTGGAGTAGTATTACTAGTAGAATTAATAATAGAATTGCACACAGAGCATTTAATAGTGTATAGAAATGTCATATTTATTATTAGATTTACCCGATAAGTAAAAGAGGGAATAATCAGATGCTTTTCTTATAAATGGTAATACTTGCCCACCAGATATAGTAGAGATGCCAAGGATGGGGCGTGGCACAAGTGGCATATCTACGTCTTTGCAGGAAGGCGCCTACATGGCATTGCCAATTTCTTCTGTACGGTGAGTGTTTTACGCAAAACTGATCTGTCAGTTTATAGTCACCGTGAGTTTGGTTTCATCTACAAGGGTATTAAATCTGTCTCTACATTGTGCTAGCCATTTTTCAATAATTTCTGAGCTATTCAGCATTGTTAGTGCAGCTCCTTTATGGTTGGTATGATCATTTTTATTTATTGCGGGGGAGGGTATCTGACTGCATGGTAGTATTTCAACACATCGATCTTGCCACCACAAAAACAAATAAGCAGACTGATCCCAATTAGCATATCAAAGCAGTTACAATTTGGTAGCCACTCATTTGCATAATATCATCATATAAACAATGCTGGATATCTCAGAATGTATTCACTTTGGAAAATTGTCTGATACAATATAAAGTCAGTGTTTCAAGCTCCTTAAGAATAACTTCAAGAACAACAACTTGACTTTAGGGTAACAGAGACGCTTTAAAATGCTTGATCTGGTTCAAATTTAACCTGTGGCTTCTGGTAATCCTCACATTTTTCAAGCAGTAACAAAATCTTAAGATGCTTGGTGTCCTGATAATAAGATAATTCAGTTTTATCACATTGTATTTGAAGGTATATTCTTTGGCTCCCTGGTGGTCCAGTGGTTAGGATTTGGGGCTTTCACCGTTGTGACCTGGGATTGATTCCAGTCAGGGAACCAAGAGGCCCCACCACCCTGAAGCCAAGTTGGGCCTGGTTAGCAATCGGATGGGACACCACCTAGGAATACCAGGAGCTGTATGCTTTGGCCAACTGGAGAAGGAACTGGCAACCCACTCCACTATCTCTCCCATGAATACCAAGTGGATCAGCATGGGGTCTTGCAGTTTATGAGGTTACCCAAAACCATATGGATAAGCCCAACCAGGAATACAGACAGAAGTGCCTGGCGTGCTGCATCCATATGGTCACAGAGTGTTGGACATGACTGAAGGACCATTCAACAACTACTTGAAGTCGAGAAAATGTGAAAAAAATGGTAATAACAGCACAAATTTGAAATAGTTTGATACTACAATAAATGCACATTTATTCTTAACGTGTTTTAGACTCAAAGGGACCTGAAAGTATTTGATAATGTACCACGGTGTGCTTTCTTTATTCTTATAATTCTCTTGAAGTAGAAAATTACCGATTAATATTTTGTTTTAATTATTTTGGGCTTTCCCCGTCATCCAGTGAGCTGCAATATTACTGTACGAGTCATATCTGTCAGCCAATGACATCTACAGACTAGCATATGCTTTTTGCAGTTCCTGTTACTTTCAAATTAAAACAGGTTTTAATTATTATTTTCTGATGCAAAACACAACTTTGTGAGTGTTTAAAGTGTGCCATTTTAAATGCATGAAAAAAAAGAGTTGTGTTCCCTGTTGCTTTAATACATAATGTAGTACATGAAATTGCAAATGCATTTGAAACAATTTTAAACTTACTTTGGAATTGTAACATTCACCGCTCCAAATGGCAATATTTCCATTGATTTCCCCCAAAACTTATTTTTCCATCTAATATCTGAAAGAATAAAGTAAGTATAAAAAAGCAGCCATACCACAAGATCAATTAACATGCTGTTTAACATGACATTAGACATAATGAAAGTAATGGCAGTTATAGCTGCCAGTTTTCCATTGTGCAGCTTTTCTAGATGCAGTCTCCGACCCTTTTAAGGAAGTAGGTAAAAGGTAATAAATTGGAAGATGCATAATTTTTTTAACCCATTGTCACAGTTGCTCGTTATGTGTAGTTCTTCAAAAGAGAACATGGGTTGGCTCCTTTTCCGGTTCCATCTGCTTTATTACTATGCTAAGTCCAGTTCTACCTATGTTTGCTTACACTCGTCCAGGTTGTGCATTCAGTGCAGTCATATTGCATGTGCCCAGCTTGTGTACTCATTCCATGTTTTTACAGCCAGTGTATACACTTCAGATAAAGAACCACTGTAATGCTTCTACAACATGCGCTAGATGTTATTAGGAGGCACATATTTAAAAAAATCTATTATTGGAAACAATCCAGGCAAATATCCAATATCGTTTGGATATATACCATATCAAGCAAGTCACTAAAGATTGATCCAATCCTGAGACATGACTACCGTAAACAGTGGCTAGCCATGGTTCCCCAACCCTGTAAAAGGCATGGAGTCTTCCAGTAAATGTGTAAGTATATCATTTAGAAGTATGAAATTCAAGATATTTTTGATTGCTAAGATACTCAAAGTGTCAGATTCCACTGCCTTTTGGTGGCCAACATAAAAATTTGCTTCTACAACTACCTATATTATCTTGAAGATTTTTTATCTTAACTGAGGAAGCCTCAGAACTGGTGGCGAAACGTGTCTTATCCCCCCCCCCCCCCATTTTTTATTATGTATGTTGTATGAATTTGGAATAAAACCATCTCTACATATAGTTGGATTACAGAGTTTATGACAGAACAGAACATACATAGCCAGTAGTGGTATATTTATTTATGACACTATCTGAAAAGTACAAGTGGTCCCAAACTACGATCAGAGGATCACAATTATCCACGATTAAAATACCTCATAAATATTAAGGTATATAAAAAGGTGAGAGTTTAAAACAACGGACTTTCTCGATTTATCCATAATTTATGAAGTGACCTGAGCAAGGTTTTCTCTGCGCTTACTCCCCCCCATCCTTCTTTTTATAATATTAAACATTTTAAACATTTATTTTGAGGACTTGAGATATCCGGAGCAGATAAGCCCAAAAGGCACATCTTCAAGTCTGTGCTCAAGTCTAGGCCCATAATATCTGAGGCAAGATCCATCACATCTACCCGAAGCTTCTGGACCAGTGGGCAAGACCACCATTTCTGCGTGTGTGATTGAGTCTATGCCAGGGCATCTCCTGAAGCTCAGTGAACAGTGTAATGTTCCTGGGGCTATATATACCCTATGTTGTACCTTTAGAGAAGTCTCTAGAATGTTATAGTCAAGGTAGCCACTAGATTAGCCCATGGTTCCAGCCAAGTGTTATGACCCCATGTCTGGGGAAGTTTCCCCTCCCACAAAGTCATATAGTATATGGACACTTATATTAAATAGTTATTTCTTACAATAGGCCTTTGCTGTGGGGCAGCCTATGAATAATAGTGTATTCTCTCATGTTTTATATCTGATTGTTCTTAAAAAAAACTCTTTCAACCGGTCTCAGCCAATTCCCTCGCATTAACCGACCTTATGAGTATGGAGACAAACACAAAGGCTCATTCTATAATCTTTGAAAATGTATTTAATACGGAATACTGGTATCATAAACAATTAAATACCAACTTTATTAATGATCAATGCATAATTAAAATAACTAGCTTCTATTGCTAGGGAATTACAGTGGTCATTTAATTTTCTGTGTATTCAGTCAGGCACACATTACATGTCCAGTGAGTATATCGTTGTTATTATTGTGCAACAAACAAAGTTAGAGGTGCTCAGAGAACAAACTGACCCTAATAGGTTAGTTCTATGGACATAATAATACCGTGAGAGCAACCTCTTTTAGCCACTTGTGCCCTTCACAGGGAGAAATATCCTGTAGTATATCAGTCTGGTCCCACTCAAAAGAGTGACCCAGCCCCGAAATACCAGGCATTGCTAACCTGGATAGGAGAAACAGCTAACGCCAGACGTACGTTTCGACCTTTATTGAGCTTCATCAGTAGGGTGTAGCTGATAACTCCCTAAGGCACATTGAGCAAGGGGTCCCCATCTGGAGTCCCCCCCATTCACCCTTAGGGAGACTAAACCATAAAGGTAATTTGCATATACAAAACAAAACATAGGGGCTCAGGCAGAGAACGCACTTACATTAATAGGTTAGTTCTATGGACATGATAACCCACTAGCCACTTCACAGGGAGAAATATCATGTTGTATACCAGTCTGGTCTCCCCCAATAGTATGATCCAGGTAATTCTACAGCAAACCCCAGATGTACATTTCGCCCTTCATTGAGCCTCAGCAGTAGGGTGTAGCTGATAACTCCATAAGGCACAGTGCCTGGAGCCCCTACCACCATTAGAGATACGAAGCCCTAAGGGTAATTTGCATGTGCAACAAAAGAGACAATAGAGATGCTCAATTAGAAACCTAACAAACCCTGATAGGCTAGTTCTATGGACATGATAACCCACTCTGCGAGCATTTATCCCTGTGCAGGGCACAAGTGAGCTAAAGAGGCTGCTCTCAGAGTGGAACTAACCTATCAAAGTTAGTGCAATCTCTTATTGAGACCCTCTATTTTTTTGTTGTGCATACAAATTACATTTTACATAGGCCAAAATATATGTCTGGGGTTTGCCATTTCTCATATCCAGGGTAGAATTGCCTGGTATTTCAGGGCTGGGTCACTCTAGTGAGTGGGACCAGACTGATATACTTCAGGGTATATCACAAGTGGCTAAAAGAGACTGCTCTCTAAGTGGATGACCATATCCATACAATTAACCTATTAAGGATAGTGTGTTCTCTGATTGAGCGTCTCTATTTTTGTTCATTTTTATCTTTATTATTATAATCCTTTGTTTATAAAGCGCCAACATAGTGCTCAGCCGAGTCCAGCACACATTGTACGTGCCAAAGGGTGCAGGTAGACTCACGGAGCTCTCTATACAAATCAATACAGCCGTTACCTGCCGCTAATATAATATACCGTATATACTCGAGTATAAGCAGATTTTTTCAGCCCTTTTTTTAAGGCTAAAAAGGCCCCCCTCGGCTTATACTCGAGTCACTCCCCCTAGTGTCTCTCTAAACCCACCCCGTGTCTCTCTAACCCACACCCCGTGTCTCTCTAAACCCACCCCGTGTCTCTCTAACCCCCAACCCGTGTCTCTCTAACCCCCAACCCGTGTCTCTCTAACCCCCAACCCGTGTCTCTCTAACCCACACCCCGTGTCTCTCTAACCCACACCCCGTGTCTCTCTAACCCACACCCCGTGTCTCTCTAACCCACACCCCGTGTCTCTCTAACCCACACCCCGTGTCTCTCTAACCCACACCCCGTGTCTCTCTAACCCACACCCCGTGTCTCTCTAACCCACACCCCGTGTCTCTCTAACCCACACCCCGTGTCTCTCTAACCCACACCCCGTGTCTCTCTAACCCACACCCCGTGTCTCTCTAACCCACACCCCGTGTCTCTCTAACCCACACCCCGTGTCTCTCTAAACCCCACCCCGTGTCTCTCTAAACCCCACCCCGTGTCTCTCTAAACCCACCCCGTGTCTCTCTAAACCCACCCCGTGTATCTCTTACCCCCCCGTGTCTCTCTACCCCCCTGTGTCTCTTTCCCTCCCCCCTCCTCATCCTCAACCCTCCCCCTCCTCATCAACCCCCTTCCTCGAGTCACTCATTTTACCCAGTATTTTGTGGTAAAATAGGTGCCTCGGCTTATACTCGAGTATATACGGTAATACAAATAATAACAACAAAATTCAAATAAGATAACTACACAAGTATGCATAACATATGTTAGGGCATGTGTGTAAATACATGTATTAAGATTACAATAACATATCTGGTTAATTTACAATCCATTCATATTTTCATTATAAAATCTTTACTATGAAATACAAAATACCTTGCCAGAAGACAAAATTCTTCGACTCACAGTGACAGGCAGAAATTGGCGGGTGATGGCTGACCTGCAAATAATGATATTATGGTTATTTCATGTAAGCCTACTATATCAAAGGACCACCATCATCCAAAATCTTCTGGTATGCATTTAAAGAATGTTTTATACATTACTAAATATTTTTCCCATGGAAAGTAAATTATATTAATTGAAGGAAACAAAGCAAACAAGGAAAAACAGTGTGTTTGACCCACATTTATCTTAGAATATATCTATAAAAAGGCACTAAATATAAAGACTACAGAATTGAAGGTTTATTTTTGGATCTGGATACATTCTGATGGTAGCACTTTTAATATAATGTTTGTGCGTCATACAGTCATGTCCAACTCTCTGTGACCTCATGAACTGTAACACACCAGGCACATCTTTATGTGCATGGTCATGCTGATCCACTTGGTATTCATGGCAGAGATACTGGAGTGGGTTGCCAGTTTCCTCTCCAGTGGGTCACAGCATACAGCTCCTGGTATTCCTAGGTGGTCTCCCACCAAAGCACTGCCAGGCCCGATCCTGCTCGGCTTCAGGGTGGTGTGACCGCTTGTTTCCCTTACTGGAATCAAACCCAGGCCACAGTGGTGAAAGCACCAAATCCTAGCCACTGGGCCTCCAGGGAACCCTTTTATTATTATATAATATATTATAATAACACTTTTAAAATAATAATAATATATTATTTTTAATTTAATATAACCATTTCGGATTATTAAGGTGGTTCACCTGTTCGGATACAAATCGGAAACCTTTGTCTTCTCTGATACATTCATAAGTCTCACCGAGCACCGGATTGAAAGGTTTGCTCCCTGCTCGGAAGTACGTAGCAGCGTATCCTGAGACTGCAAATGCAGCAATAAGGGCCTGTAATAAACAGTGCAGAAGTATTATAAGGTCATTCACACAAAACTAATATACATATATACACCTATATAAAACAGATACTGCAAAAAGTACAAGAAAAGTGCAGCACATTTAGGTTATAATATTATTCAAATACAAATTATAGGATTGAAAACAGAACTTGTGCCATAAATAAAAACCCAGTATATAGTTTCCACGTATGCATAAAAAAGGCACAAAGAAATAAAGTCTAAACAGTCGTACAGCAAAAATGCTCATTTGCTTGGGTCTTAGAGGGTTAAAAGTATCACCTACTACAGGGGTAAGACACTTTGGGCTCTAGATCCAAATGTGTTTCAGTGCAGATCTACGGATGGTACAATGCTAGAAACACTGCGAATGCAAACATGGCTCCTGAAAAAGGAGAATCTTTTACCAACAGTCACATAGAATACGGCTGGGAATTCAAAGCAGTGGTCAGATTTGATGTTACATATTCTCAATTATGAAAATGTTTTTACTTGTTTGAAGGGTTTTGTTGTTTCCATGCTCTTAGCAGGATATTTTTCAGCCCCATAAATGAAGTTCTAGATCATGGAGCATCTTCAACCATCTTGCCTTTCTCTACGTCCAAACTGGCAATGCACTTGTTTATGAAATAATAGGGAATGTAATAAGTTTATTCAATGTTTGAAACTAGGAAATATTATGTGTTGGTCTGGTCTTGTCTTTAATGATGATGTGGTTCCACAATTTTCATTTTTTACTCAAAATTACCTTGATTGTTATCTCTACACCAGTACTTACCAGACCACATGGACTAAAGATATCCTCAATCTCAGCTTTAATTACTGAACACCACTCCATAGAGACCTATTCCACTATTTTTGTCATCATTAAAGACAAGACTAGACCAACACATCTTACGGACCTACTCCTGGGATTGTACCAATGCAATGCTATACCTCATAAGTCATTCCAGGCGAGAGGCTAGTACACTATTGCCATAATATTGTATTTCCGAATCCGACCTAGGTGTTGGTGTGCTCTCTCCGACCCTTTTCTGTTTCATATCCTCACGGACGCTCGAGTGAACAGTGTCAATCCAGGAGAGCAGCACAACATACGGTGTACGAGAAGAGAACCATTCCCGATATTATTTCATCGGAAGTGTGTACCAAGAATAGAAAAATCAACAGGCAATGGGTGTGGTCAGGCCGGAGCGCACGGCCGTACACAGGGATTTACCAATCCCAATTTCGACAGTCTTTAAGGAAATATTATAAACCATATTTCTGGACTGAATACTATTATATATTTTCTTTAACTTATTTTGAACGCACACCTAGAAATAAAGAATAACAGGAAACATTCAATTTTTCACTGTGAATTATCTTATTAAATAACACACATGCTGTATATGTTTGCACTGGAGTTTTGGCCAAGACATGCTTCTGGGTAAGTAAACCAAAAAAATCTAATCACATGAGCGCCTTTCCAATTATATTATTAACCAGTGTGTTATACTAATGGGTTTCTCTCCTGCTGAAACAGGAAATTGTCATATATATATATATATATACTCTATGTCTGTAGATATTTTGCTCTGAAGCTTGATATTATTTAACTCTAAATTTAGAGAAAGTTACAGATCCATGTATTCTAGGTTAAAATAATTTTATGTATCCAATTCAATGATCTTTAAATTGTGCATTTATGTATATTCCACACGTTGTACAATAAGATATTACCGTACCATGCGCTCATGAGGATCGTCCGTCTCCGCAGCCTTATCGAGTAGCTCACTGTACTCCAGTTCTTCACAGAGGTGCTGCAAAGTGTTGAGTGGCTCGTTTAGCTCCACTGGCATGGAGACTTTTGACAGATCTTTGCCAATATTGTTTCTTAAAATATTCCATAGATTAATGTTGCTGGTGTCGGGCGACGGTGCAGGAAGGCAACTTCGTCTTCCATTTCTAAACGCACCACCTAAGAGATCCCCATTTAGAACTGGATGAAAAATAAGATACTGTAATTATTCATGATATATTAAGCATGGCTCTCCAAATGCAAAAGGCAAATTGAACGTGATACACAGTAGAAAATTACTTTTTCATTAGCACATAATTACAATTTATATTTTGCATTTTTTTATTTTATTTTTCTTAGTTTTTTTAAACCCATTTTTATTCTGGACCAGGTGAATGGAGAGCATGGACAATTATTGGTTCGATTTCACCCCAACACACCTGTCATAAAGAAGGTCGGGCCATCAGAAGCCCCTGTTTTATGGCTCATGTCATGTACACATGAACACTATTTACTGTACTACTGTACGGTGGAGGCTTCTGTCGCTCTTTTGCCCACCATATATTAAATGATTGTTGTGGTGAACTACCTCTTCACAAAATCTACTACACATGCTAGGAACTGGCCCCAGGGCTGATGAGAGGCAGTAACCTTTGAAACAGTGCTGTCTGTGGGTAGATTTTTTGGCTTGTGCATAATCCAGCCTGGGCTTTGCTTAAATCTGTGTAATACAGCAGGCATCTACTTAAAAAGGAGCCATGTTTGAAATGGTATTTGAATTAAAGAGCAAAGCCTTTGTTGGCACATTTGCATGTCCCTGCCCAGGTTCCCAGAATGCAGTACAATAACTGTATTTCTCGAAATTCTGAACAGGAAACACATTTGTGTTCACATTTGAACATCTAAAACAAGTTTAAAAAATGTACTAATTTATATATATATATATATATATATATATATATATTATATATATATATATATATATATTAAATATTATCTATATTAATTTATCAATTAACAATTAATCTGCATATTGCAGATCAGAAGAGATCTAAAAAGGTTGAACTTGATAGACTAAAAGTATTTTTTTCCAACCTCAATTACTATATATATATATATATATATATATATATATATATATATATATATATATATATATATATATATATATATATATATATATATATATATATACACATACACACACCAGAGATGGAGCGATGGAGCAATCTGGCTTCTTTTTTCTGAGATTATTATTATTATTATTAATTTTTATTTGTAATGCGTCAAAATATTCCCTTGCGCTAAACAAGGTAGATACAAGTCAAAAACAAACGTAACAAATTACGAAAGAATAGAGGGTCCTGTTATTGAGTTTAAAACCAAGCAAACGAAGAGCTTTCTCTAAAGGACCAAAATGGAGATTAAACTAAACTAACCACTCACTGCGAGCCTTTAAAACTAATTTCCCCCAAAATGTTATTGCTAGCACACACACACAATATATAAATATTTCAAAGGGGTTTGAAATAAAATTATATTAACTATTTTGGATTTATTAAAAGGGACATAGATAAGTAAAGCTTTGATCTTATGAGAATTAATGGCTCTTTATTCAAAATTGATTTACGTTTGTAATTAAAAAAGAGCACACATTTTAAGTCTGATTAATAGCTCACATGCTAGGTAACATCATAAACATTTCTATTCATATTTCCTAATAAATGCATAATTTATGAGGCTGGAAAGCAAAAGGTGATCACAAACGTCTTTTTACAACTTGCAAGTATTTTTTTTAACTGAAATTATTTACGTTTTAGTTCATCACCAATCACATAACGAACAGTAATAATAATAATGATGATCCAGCCCCAGCTTTTTCTGCAAAGGATCCTATTAATTAATGAAAGCAGCACTCAAACTGCAACAGCTTTTTTCACTGTCAAACATGGTCAATCTAATAGATATTTTCTGCTCCATTAGTACTCAATCCCTTCTGGATCGCTATAATGTCATGGTGAAGGTGCTTGTGTACCTCAAGGAAGCTGAGCTATACCATGTAGAATCACCCAAGATGTGCAGGTTATAGCAGAGAGATCAGGCAAAGTGTGGTCTACTGGAGAAGGAACTGGCAACCCACTCCAGTAAGTTTGCTATGATAATTTTATGGACAAGATAAACCAGAGACATAACAATATGGATCGAAGATGAGCCCCTAAGGTCAGAAGGTGCCTACCACATTACGGAGGAAGAGCAGAGGGCGAGTAGGATTAGTATCGGATCTAATGAAGTGGTAAAGGCCAAAGCCAAAAGGAAACCTAGCTTTGGAAGTGTCTAAAGAGGAAAGAAAAGTCTGCTGCTTCAAGTAACAAGTCAACATAGGAACCTGCAATGTTAGAACTATGAACCAAGGCAAACTAGATGTGGTCAAGAATCAGATGACAAAGTTAAACATTGATATCCTAGGAATTAGGGAACTTCAATGGACTGGAATGGGACATTTCGCATCAGACGACCACCCGATCCATAACCTAGAAGAAGGAATGGAGTAGTCCTCATAATCAACGGTGCTCGGTTCAATGCTCGGTTACATCCCAATAAATGACCGAATGATATCAACTCTAATTCAAGACAAGCCATTTAATATCATTGAGGAATGCAGGTGAGAAGAGATGATGTAGTCCCAATTTATAATATTTTACAATCATTTAATTTCACAAAGCTAAGACCCACACAAAACGCGGAAAATCTCCGGGCCATGATGGCTTTACAATTTAATTTGTTCTCAAGGCAAGCCATTTAACATCACAGTGATCCAAGTCTATGCTCCAACCATGGATGCTGAAGAGGCTGAAGTTGTTTAATTCTACGAAGATATTTAACACGTCATAGATATAACACCAAGAAAATATGTTACTATCATCATAGGAGATTGGAAGCTAAAGTAGGGAACCAAAAGACACCTGGAATAACTGCAAATTTGACCTTGGTGTTAAAAAAGAAGCAAGTCAGAGATTAGTAGAATTATGTAAAGATAATTGTCTGGTTGTAGCAAACACCCTCTTCCAACAGCCTAAGAGTCTACTATCCAAGAAACGGCATCAAAGAATATCCCCAAAAGAAAGAAAAGTAAGAAGGCAAACTGGCTTGCTGATGAGGCTTTGAAAGTAGCCCAGGAAAGAAGGAAAGTGAAAGATAGTGGAGACAGGAAAAGATTTGTCCAGCTGAATACAGAATTCCAGAGGATAGCAAGAAGAGAAGAGGGGAAATTATACATGAGCCATGTAAAGAGATCGAAGAAGATAACCTAATGGGTAAATCAAGAGATCTCATCAAGAAAATTGGGGAACTCAATGGCACCTTTCATGCTAAAGTGGGCATAATAAAAGACAAAAAATGTAGGGATTTAACAGAAGAAGATCGGATAAAAAAAACAGGTGGCGGGAATACAATGAAGATCTATGCAGGAAGGGTCTTAACAGCAGTGATGACCTCAATAGTTTGTCCAATGAGTGGGAGCCAAACATCTTGGAAAGCAAAGTGAGATGGGCTCTAGGATGCCTTGCTGATAACTAGGCTGCAGAAGTTGATGGAACCCCAATTGAACTATTCAAAATTCCAACAAATGTGGAAAACTCAATAAATGGCCAATAGACTGGAAAAGGTCAGTCTACATCCCAATCTCAAAAAAGGCAGTGCCAAAGAGTGCTCCAATTATCAAACATTGCACTCATTTCACATGACAGCAAGGTAATGCTTAAGATTCTACAATCTCGACTCCAACAATATATGGACCAGAACTACAAGATGTGCAAGCGGGTTCTGCAGAGGAAGAGGCCCAAGAGATCAAACTGCCAATCTCTGCTGGATAATAGAGAAAGCAAGCGAGTTTCAGAAAAGCATTTACTTCTGCTTCATAGACTACTCTAAAGCCTTTGACTGTGTGGATCACAACAAAATGTGGCATGTTCTTAAAGAGATGGGAGTACCAGATCATCTCATCCGCATCCTGAGGAATCTGTATGTCGACCAAGAAGCCGCGGCCAGAACCGAACATGGGACAAAAGAATGGTTCAAAAACTGGAAAAGGTGTGCATCGAGGTTGTATATTGTCCACTTATTTGCTTCTGGGGAGAAAAGCTATGGCAAACTTGGACAAGCAAGTAAAAAGTAAAGATAACACAAAGGTCAGCAGAGTTAGAACTCTGGTATTCCCAGTAGTAATATACGGATGTGAGAGCTGGACTATAAAGAAGTCTGAGTGCCACAGAATTGATGCCTTTGAATTGTGGTATTGGAGAAAACTGCTTAGAATCTCTTGGACTGCAAGAAGATCCAATAAATCAGTACTACAGGAAATCAAGCCAAACTGTTCACTAGAAGGATCATGAGGCTGAAGCTCAAATATGTTTAAGGCACAAGAAGGAGGGGACAACAGAGGTGGAGATGGATTGATGGATGGTCACTGAAGCAGTGAACATGAACTTGATGGAGCTCAGAAGGGCAGTGATAGAGATGTACCTGGTGTGATGCGATCCATAGGGTCACGAAGATTTGGACGCTACTGAACTACTAAACAACAAGACTAAAAAATAAATATTAAAAAGCAAAAGTATGTAAATGTGATCAAGTGAGAAAATGGGCGATTCATGAAAATGCATAAGATAAGATTGATAGATTCAAAAAGGAATATATATATACAGTCAGGTCCATAAATATTGGGACATCGACACAATTCTAAACTTGAAACTAACAAGATGTGCTTTAACTGCAGACTTTCAGCTTTAATTTGAGGGTATTTACATCCAAATCAGGTGAACAGTGTAGGAATTACAACAGTTTGTATATGTGCCTCCCACTTTTTAAGGGACCAAAAGTAATGGGACAATTGGCTGCTCAGCTGTTCCATTGCCAGGTGTGTGTTATTCCCTCATTATCCCATTTACAAAGAGCAGATACAAGCTCCAGTGTTCATTTCAAGTGTGCTATTTGCATTTGTTGCTGCTAACTCTCAATAGGAGATCCAAAGAGCTGTCACTATCAGTGAAGCAAGCCA
>CM050173.1:10300502-10340502 GCA_027410445.1 Discoglossus pictus | reverse complement strand
TTGGTGGATCAGAAACGCTGACTGACAGCTCAAAAATGGCAAACATCAATCCTAGTTTACAGTAGGAAAATGTATTATTTTCAATACTATTCAATTAAAAAAAATATATATATGGGCACACACAGACCCAAGGAAGTAATTATCAATGATTTGTTTAGTCATGGCGTATCAATAATAATTAATCTCTGTGGTCTGGCCGTATTTTTTCTAGCCATTGCTTTTAGGCTGAATATATTGTGTTTAGACTTCATGAAGAAATTAGCATTTTTTAAATTCTTGCTCAAGCATAAAACCAAAAGTCGGTGAATGAAATCAGAAAAGCTGACTGACAGGCAAAAGTAAGTTTACTGCAAAAATTGCAACTTTTTAATAAATTACAGTTGACAAAGAACTTGTTACCAACTATAGGTTTAGTCTTCAGTTGTCAGATTAATACACCGTGTGCCAAAGATAGTTTGTATTTCCCAACCAGACTACTAAAAATTAATACCAAAGAATCAATAAGCACTCATGGGGATCGATAACCCCATTTCCAGCCAAAATGTATTATTAATTGAAATTATGTCAAAATATACAAAGGGTCAGAAGTGGTTGGAGAACCCATTCTTCTATGGAACATGTATAGCCCCATGAGAGGAATGGAGTGGTTCTCTGAAGTATGTACTAAAGGATCAGTTATCTTCAAGAAGACAACTGACCCCCATAGTTCAGACATCTAAATCACCATTTAAATGGAGAGTTGAATGGATTTATGCCAAAAACAAATAATGAACCAGTATATCATGTTCATCCATGATCCTACCTCATCTGGGCTTGTGATAATTTTGACACTAACGACTTGATCAGAAATGACAGATTCTGTATGTATTCTGTTCAGTCTACTTCTCAATTCAGAATTGTGGTTCAGTGCCTGCAAAATAAAATAACAAGACTTTGCTGCCATATGTCAAAAATCAAACTAAACACAACGAATATTCTCTTTAGCGCCAACACAAATGAAAAACGCTGACTGATACTGGAAGCTACTTTGATTCTGAAATAATTATTAATTAATAACATTTTATGAAATACGACGGATATTCCAATAGCATTTTCATTTTTTTAAATTACTACCAAATATTTAAAATGAAACCAGTGAAATACATTCCCAAATGGAGACAAGCAATGTATTTATACATATTTATTGAATTTAACTTGCAGAAGATTAAAATTGCTATTTGCAAATGAATAATAAGTTTTCAATTTGTTTCACAGTTTAAATATTTACTCAAACATCTAATTTTAAGAAATAATTCTTCCATGTCCAACATTAAACAAGTGGTTTTCCCCTCAACTAATATTACAGCTTTATCTATGTTCTTCAGATCTTCTGTAAATAACATTTTCCTATTATGTGAGAGACGAGTGTTTAATGAACACCTTCTCAGACCGTGTCTGAGAAAATATCCCAACTAGATATGTGAGAGACTAAATATTTTTATGTAAGCTGAATATAACATTAATTATGTTCTACCACATTATAATTGTATTTTAATAATGAAAAAGGTAGCAGAAGTCAGTTTCAAGGAATGGGAGGACTGGCTCGCCATTAATGTGAATACTAAGGTTACGGTTCTCTGCGCTCATCTCATTTCTCATTATTAGGTAATCTCTTGAATATGATATTTTGTTTAAACATAGTAAAACTATATGGAAACAAAGACGGAAAATGAAACGATGTTCTCATAAAAGTGAAAATAATACTATTCCGTTCTGCACTATTTTTTAATTTACTCTTAATTTTTGTTTTGTATAAAGGTTTTAACTAGGTGACTTTATTAATGTTCTCTTCCTTAATGTTACGGTCACTTCACTTATATCTAAGACGCCTCCAGAGTAACATATTCTCACCTTCTCAAACTTCTCTCTTTCTTCCTGTTTTCTCTCATGAAGGTTACAAGGCCATATGCACAGGAGAGGGGTGTCACAATACCAGTGCAAAGCTGCTTCAGTATGTCACTGGTTGCTTGCAAAAGCATGGTAAATAGGTGGGGTGAAGCCTCTCCCCTGTGTGTGACACCTTAGGGAGGTGAGAGCTGTGAAACTTGAGAGAGAATGGGAAGAAAGAAGGAGGGCCCAGAAGACGAGAATCTGTTACTCCGGCTTCTTAGATGTCAGTCAAGTGTGAATTTTATACAATAACTAAATTCAGTAAGGATAAAATTAGTTGTTACCTTGTTAAAACATTATATATATATATATATATATATATATATATATATATATATATATATATATATATATATATATATATATATATATATATATAAATATGTATATATATATATATATATATATATATATATATATATATATATATATATATATATATATATATATATATATACCGTATATATATATATATATATATAAATATATAAATATGTATATATATATATATATATATATATATATTTTTTTTTTTAAAGATTTTCACGGTTTTGAAAGTTTGTCACCTCTAATGTAATGTTTTCTCAGGCAAAAAGTTATTGCTATATAAAATCCTGTACTCTTATATTTTCTTAAAACAGCCAATAGATTTATTTAAAATCTTACTATTAAAATAGAGATACGTGGTGATTTTTGATTCACCTACTGTATACAACATTTGAAAAAATTACATATCAAGATACATTGAAATAATAAAATAATGTAGTATTTTTATATCCCCTTTGGCACACACCCATTGATGTCTGACATTTCAGCTGATAATTATTTTTAAAGAGACTTCTTAGGCAATTTTTGTTTTGTTTTTATTTATAACTGTGAGAATCTTAAAAAAAAAAAATACAAAGATAATTTTTTATTTTATTTTTTGCATCTAAAAATGTTTTTGTTTAAAACAATATTCAAATATAATATACCAGTGCTTATAAAATATATTTTAATTGTTATCATTGATTAGGTTTGTGTCATAAATATATAGCTGCCTAAGCTAACAAGTTTATGACCTAGGACAGCACAGTTTTAGCAGGCCATGATAAGCCGCCAGGGCAATCAAAAGATATATACTAGCTACTTGCCCGTCAAAAAAGACGGGAATAAAATGTTAAGCCTGGCAATGCTGTTTGTCACACAATGTGAGTACCTTCGGTGCTCATTGCAAGTCTCTCCCCCTGTCTACTTCCTCCCTTGAGTCTCCTTTTCCCCCCTCCCCTGGGTCTCTTTCCCTCCCTTCCCTGTGTCTCTTTCCCCCTCCCCTGGCTCTTTTTCCCCTCCTCCCTACCCTGGCTCTCTTTCCCCCCCCTCCCACCCCTCTCTTCACCCCTCTCCCACCCCTCTCTTCACCCCTCTCCCATGTCTCTCTTCACCCCTCTCCCATGTCTCTCTTCACCCCTCTCCCATGTCTCTCTTCACCCCTCTCCCATGTCTCTCTTCACCCCTCTCCCATGTCTCTCTTCACCCCTCTCCCATGTCTCCCTTTACCCTTCTCCCATGTCTCTCTTCCCCTGTGACTCCCCCCCCCCCTCCCCTTTGTCTCTCCCCCTTCTCCATACCTTGGGTGCTCATTGCGAGTCTCTTCCCCTGTCTACTTCCTCCCTTGTGTCTCCTTTCCCCATTCCTCTCCCTCCACTGGGTCTCTTTCCCCCTCTCCTCCTCCCCTCTGTCTCTCTCTCTCCCTCCATTGTGACTCCTCTCCCCTCTCCCTTCCCTGTGTCTCTTTCCTCCCTTCCCGTGTCTCTCTCTTCTCCCTCCCTTCCTGTGTCTCTCTCTTCACCCCTCTCCCATGTCTCTCTCTTCACCCCTCTCCCATGTCTCTCTCTTCACCCCTCTCCCATGTCTCTCTCTTCACCCCTCTCCCATGTCTCTCTCTTCACCCCTCTCCCATGTCTCTCTCTTCACCCCTCTCCCATGTCTCTCTCTTCACCCCTCTCCCATGTCTCTCTCTTCACCCCTCTCCCATGTCTCTCTCTTCACCCCTCTCCCATGTCTCTCTCTTCACCCCTCTCCCATGTCTCTCTCTTCACCCCTCTCCCATGTCTCTCTCTTCACCCCTCTCCCATGTCTCTCTCTTCACCCCTCTCCCATGTCTCTCTCTTCACCCCTCTCCCATGTCTCTCTCTTCACCCCTCTCCCATGTCTCGCTCTTCACCCCTCTCTCTTCACCCCTCTCCCATGTCTCTCTCTTCAACCCACTCCCATGTCCTCCCATGTGTCTCTTCCCCCCCTCTACCTTCCCCTGTGTCTCTTCCCCCCCTCCCCCTGTCTATCCCCCCTGTGTCTCTTTCCCCCCTCTCCCCCTGGCTCTCTTTCCCCCCTCCCTACCCTTTGTCTCTTTTTACCTCCTCTCCCCCTGTGTCTCTCCCCCCTCTCCCCTGTGTCTCTTCCCCCCCTCTCCCCTGTGTCTCTCCCCCCCACGTGTCTCTTTTCCCCTCTACCCCCCATATTTTCCCATTCCACCTTATCCTCCTCCCTTCCTTCCCATCCTCCTCTCTCCTTCCCCCTCTCCAATTGCCTCCCTCTCTCATTACTATCATGTGATGAGCACCTGCTGATGATCCTTCCCCTCAGCGCGTCTTCTGCCTGTGACCGGAGCTCATCGCATAATAATAAGGAAAGAGGGAGGAGGAGGGGAAAGAGGGAGGAGGAGGGGAAGGAGGGAGGCGACACAGTGGGCCTCGCGAAGAGCGCCTATGGTGCTCATTATGAGCCATGTAATGAGCGCCTTCGGTGCTCATTGCAGCCCCGGGCAGGTGTTGGTAACTCCAACTGCTCATCTCGCTTCGCCAGGCTTACTGTGCGAGGGACGCAAAGTGTGACCAACACCGCAAGCGTTCCCCACACGGACAACTATTATAGTGGAAGTGGAAGAAAAGTACCTAAATTGCCAAAAAGCACTAATACACATGTTTTAGTGGTGCCTATCCACCAATGTGCACTTAGATATCCCTTTTATTTTTAAAGGCCAAAGTAATGCATATAATAATGTTTCATTAAGTAAGGAGGAAGATAAAGACTCCTATAAGGAAAGCCTCCAAGACAGATTTTCTTCCCATCACATAAACACCTAATAGGGGAGGCAAGAGCATAAATATTACCAACTAATGCACATATTGCAGGTCAGAGGAGATATAAAAAGGTTGAACTTGATGGACTAAAAGTCTTTTTTCAACCTCAATTACTATCTAACTATGTATACCTGCTGAAGTATAAAACAAAAACATTAAAATTCAAATGTAAGTTGTAATGACTACATTTTTCCTTCCAATACCAAAACCTATTATGTATTCAACACATTGATCCCTACTGTATGAGCACTATGGACCTCAATCTCTTTTTGACATGTGTAAATGTTGCACTTTTTAGGAGTTACAAGTTAGCATTTGTATTTATGTTTAAACTCAGAATAAATGTTTTTGGTTGTAGTTATATTTTTAATCCGGCAACAGATCAAAACATTGAAATTAAAGTGTGAACACATCATCCTTAAGAAGCAGCATATGGCTGATGTTACAGGAGAGTATCCTTGGCAGCGATGCAGAAAGGTGACGTGTAACGAAAGACAATACCTGAGAAAGGGACTGTCTAAGGCGTGCAATCTGTGTATTGTGGCTGCTGTAATCCTGCTCGGAGACCATCTGCTTCATCTTCTCCTTCTCAATTGCGATTGTGTTGTAGGCAGACTTCAAAAGAGAGTGCACTAAAAACAAAGAACATTAAGAAGCCTAAATCCATTTATAAGAAATACATTTATTTATACCAAGACAGGTGTGATGGGATCCAGAAGGGGCTGTTATTTATAGTGTGTATCATGACTGATTTTAGGGCTCCCCTGCACCCCCACAAGTAACACTGTAATTTGGGACTCGATCATATTTTTGCTGGGACATGGACATGGGATGTGTTTTAAGGATTGTGTCAATTTATCTTTCAGCTATGTGTCATGTTTCCCCTTTATGTATTATGTGTAATAAGGTGGTGTCATTGTATACAGTAACTAATGTAGGGGTGCTAGAATTAGGCTATAGGATATGCTTATATACTATAAAGTGAATTCATTCACGTATGGGACAAAGTGTTACTTTTTTCTACAAGAATTTACATGGTGTTCAGAGCCGACCAGGCGTGCATCCTCCCTGGCCTCAGATAGCCATAAAGGGGAGGTTAGTTTATGGCTCTCTGTAAAAGGAGAGCTAGCAACTAGAGATGGGGGTTTGGCTATAGAACTGGGGGATGGTGTTTTGTGATATCAGTAAAATGTATCTAAAGGTAAAATAAACAGAGTCTGTTTGTACTACTCAAAGGTACATGTTGTATGCTTCTTAGATAAGAGGTCTGATGGTGCCCGCCTCTTCAAGATCTTAGAGCCCAGCAAACAGTTCATATCTGAGCATCATTTCTAAACGCAAAAAGTCACGACCCAGATAGAGAGAATTGGGGTGAGCGTGGTCCCCCAAACCTTTGGGTTTGTCACAGCATGTTCTATTAAAAAACTTACCTGGTAATGCTCAAAATGTTTTCAGAAAATGCATATTTGACATTTCTGCAGTTTTATAATACTGTCAATAAGCTAACAAGTCAGTAATACATTAAATCTATTTAAGATTTGCCCATAATTAATTTTACATCTTTGTAAACATGGAACTTACCTTTACGGAATAAAACACTTATATCCAATTAAAGAAAGAAGATAAAGAATCTCCCATGTGATGCCATATATGATCTGACTTTTAATAAGATAATCACATATATAGTTGTGAGCATACGAGCCGAAGGCGCTCCTTGTCAGCAACTGCGACCCTCGCAAAATTTACGTTGTAACGCAAACAAAATACGAGACACGTTACGACCCATTACGACCTCGCAAACAACGGCCGCAACACGCGCACATGAAAAATACAACAAATACACACAACAAATACATAAAAAGCTTACTTACAGGAAGAGGGAGCATCCAGGACCTCGAAAACTAAAGTTACACCTCAATTTAAGTCAAATTAAAAGAGTTTAGACACTAAAAAATTCTCTAAGCGAGAGAAAAAATGGCCGCCGAAGAAAACGAGGCTACAGCAGTCTAAAGACGCAAAACACCACCAAACACCTACGGATTTGCCGAAAAACACCTACGAGATTAAAAAACAAGGACGCAACCCGCGCAACCCAAAAAACATTACAAACCCAACAAATACAAACATAAAAAGGTTACTCACAGCAAGCGGGGCACCGAGGACCTCTGCAAGTGAAGTTACACCTCCATTTAACCACAAATTTCGGAGTTTAGAGACCCGAAAATCACCTAAGCGAGAGAAAAAATGGCCGCCGAACAAAACGAAAACAAGGCTAAAGGTCCCTAAACACGCAAAACACTACCATAAACACGCAAAACACCACCAAACACCTACGGATTTGCCGAAAAACACCTACGAGATTAAAAAACAAGGACGCAACCCGCGCAACCCAAAAAACATTACAAACCCAACAAATACAAACATAAAAAGGTTACTCACAGCAAGCGGGGCACCGAGGACCTCTGCAAGTGAAGTTACACCTCCATTTAACCACAAATTTCGGAGTTTAGAGACCCGAAAATCACCTAAGCGAGAGAAAAAATGGCCGCCGAACAAAACGAAAACAAGGCTAAAGGTCCCTAAACACACAAAACACTACCATAAACACGCAAAACACCACCAAACACCTACGGATTTGCCGAAAAACACCTACGAGATTAAAAAACAAGGACGCAACCCGCGCAACCCAAAAAACATTACAAACCCAACAAATACAAACATAAAAAGGTTACTCACAGCAAGCGGGGCACCGAGGACCTCTGCAAGTGAAGTTACACCTCCATTTAACCACAAATTTCGGAGTTTAGAGACCCGAAAATCACCTAAGCGAGAGAAAAAATGGCCGCCGAACAAAACGAAAACAAGGCTAAAGGTCCCTAAACACGCAAAACACTACCATAAACAAGCAAAACACGACCAAACACCTACGGATATTCCGAAAAACTCTCACGACATAGAAAACGAACGACGCTACATGAGCCACATTACACCAAACACCCTTAGCTCACTTACAATTTCATTGCTGTCATTTTTTGACGGGCAATTGGCTAGTTTATTATATATTGTTTAAATTAAAATTAGCTTTTTCTGATTGTATTATTAGAACTACCATTAATACACAGCTTTGGTACCTTTCTGTGATATTAAGCAGAACTCTTCTTGCAGTTTGGTGTAATCATTGGCTAACTCCAGGGCGTCGGTGACATTACTCGGGGGATTCTGGAACTCAACGTCTGCGTAGAGGTTTGGGTTTGAGGCGTGCAGACGTACAGGAGACATTGAAGCACTGAGTGGTACCTACAAAGTAAGAAAAACAATAACATTTAATTTATTGCTACTGTATTGGTGTAATACATAAATGCAGTAACCCTAATTGCTAAAACAACCAGTTCAGTAGGTGAAGTGGAACTATTTAAACGCCATACATGCAACAAGGATTTATGTGCTGGCACTTGACATATGTGCTGGCACTGGTAGTTGTATATGCTAAATCCCCATTGTGCAGATACAAACTCCTTGTGCATGCAAAGTCTCCTCTCACATCAGGAAGTAGATTACTGTAAACAAAAATGGCAGATTCCACAGCAGCATACATTGCATATAAAAGCAATACATTACAAACTGTGTTTTTGGTTTCATATTCTAAATAAATGTCTGTTTTCAAGTGCACTTCTTCGAAAAAGACTATTTTAAATATTTGACCATAGTGGTCTGTTAAGGCTTTCAAAGTGGAATAGCTTATAATTACCCTTGGGTGATATGTTCAAAAGTGCTGCCCAAAACAATTCAGTACAATCCTTAATTGCTTATCGGGGTACCCATAGTGCAGCATTTCCATAAACAGGTAATGTACAACATAGATAAAAAAGCCTCATTGAATTTAAGAAAAGTAAATTGTGATTGAACGTTTTTTGCTGCACCGGAGCTTTTTTCAGCAACGCTACACTTGTATCCAATTTAGTTCACTCCCATTATTATGTACCTCACCCAACATTTGTAAACCCAGCTCTTGGTATACTAGTACTAGGTATACAACCTGGCATTTTACTAAATCTACTGATGGGTCACAGCTCTTGGAAACAATAGAGATTGAGAAGGCCATGATATTGTATATATAAGTAAAATAAGGGTTCCCAGGTGGTCCAGTGGTTTGGACTAGGTGTTTCCAAAGCTGTTGACCTGGGTTTGATTCCAAGTCAGGGAACCAAGAGGTCACACCACTCTGAAGCCAAGCAGGGTTGGGCCTGGTCAGACCACCTAGGAATACCAGCATGACCATGGACATAAAAGATGTTCTGGTGTGTTACGGTCAGTGAGGTCATGGTGAGTCGGAAACAACTGAACAACAAAAATAAAACAAAAAAGAAAAAGTAAAACAAGCCAAAATAAGCACCAGCAGTTTGCGAGTAAGCGTTTTTGAGTGTTAATACATGAAGTTTGCCTATCAGGTTAGCACTTTAATGCACAATTAATTATAGTATTTGTTTTAATTCATGTGGGTTTCGGGATATGTATTAACCTCTTGAGTACTGGGTTTGGACACAAGCATAATCATTAAAAATAAGATTTTTTGAATAGCACATGTGTGCCTATGGAACTGTTAAGCATTACATTCTAATGCACTTACATGCTTTTGTTACGTTTTTTATCTGCTGCTGCAAGTCTCAATAATGCTTTTAAAACCATTTGCTGGTGCTGTTTAGTAACAGTAAATTGTCCTTCAGATATTTAATATTTTTACGATTTAGGAGTCATCCGTAATTTGTGCGTTATCAGTAAAGTCTCAATTGGATACCGATTTAGTGTAAAACTAAGAAATCATCACTTTTAATATTACGGAAGTCAAAATAGCAATTTGAAAGCTTGCCGTAATTCCTGTGTCTGGCTTGGTTTTGTATATTATAGTATATTTCATGAAAAAGGGGCCATAGAATAGTTAGGGAAAGTCACTGACCACTTTTTAGTGATGTCACGCAAATTGAATGGAGCCTCATGAGTGGAAGGTTTATATAATTTACTGGCCACTAGATGGTGGTCAGGAGTTACTTATATATATATATATATATATATATATATATATATATATAAAAATATATATATAAAAATATATATATATATAATTGCAACACACAAAAAAGACATCATGGATTCATTTTAACATTGGACAAATGAGAATATTACATCATTTTCCAATTACATTTAGACCATATCTATAAAATACATGAAACATTGATACACATGCCACAGAGACATACAACTGTACATACAAACATTGGGATTTTTTAAAGCAAATATCAAGGCTCTTTGTGATTTACTTTTGGTATTCTTTTGTTTCTGTGGTATTGCACATTATCCAATAATTAAGGTTTATGTAGGCTTCCCTGTGTCCATCTCTAATCGAACACCTGCTGCTTATATCAGACACACACATTACATGGAGTCATTCTACACACACACAAACTTATTTTAATTAAACATAAAACTTGTTTTCCACACCCCAGAGCTGCTTACATAGGCACGGTGTACCTACCAATAGAAACACTGCATTTAGGTATGGATTTTAACCTTCAAGCCAGCAGCAGCACAATGCAAATATCTACAGATCAGTGTCTGGCTCCTCCTGCTTCCTTCCACAGGGGCACCACACAACCCATGATTTAATCCTGCACAAACTGCCATTACGGATCATTACATTGTATTAAAATGTATAGCTGACTGTGATTGGCCAAAACAAAAGATGAATTTTATGATAATTTTAGTAGGGATTTTCAGGGGTGTTAACTCACAAAAGCTGCTGCTAGCAAACTCAAAGAGATTTAGCAAACATCAGGATGAGTTTGTTAATGTTTGTTTTGGTATTTTTTCATGCAAAGAATGTTCTTATACACTTCTGATTCTTCTCTATCAGATGCCTCACAATCCAGGAAAACTTAGATACGCCTTTAATATGGCAACCTCCCCTTATGCTGCTTATGATTTTTTATTTTTACTGCATGCATAAAGGTTATAATGTGGGCCAACACTTTTATATTTTGGGGCCGGGTATAATAAATGCAAAGATATGAGATCTATTTATAGGGTATTTTATCATTTTAGGATCCAGGCCACTATTTCTTGCGGCAAATATGAGTAAATATAATTTGTTACTGGATCTATATTTAAAAGGACTATTCATACTTTTGGTTTTATATAAGGTTTTAATTTTAGCCTCCTCAATTTACTTAGAAAAAAACATTACGACCTCGCAAAAATACGACCTTAAATACACACAAAAAATACATAAAAAGGTTACCCACCACAAGGGAGTGCACCCAGGACCTCTGCAAGCGAAGTTATACCTCAATTTAAGTCCAATTTCCAGTGTTTAGACACCCGAAAATCACCTAAGCGAGAGAAAAAATGGCGGCCGACAAAAAAACGAAAACGAGACTACATGACCCTAAAGCCGCAAAACACCACCAAAAAAGCCGTACGAGGTAAAGATACACTTTTAGTAAGGAACCGAAATCATCCACACAAGCGTACCACACACACATTTGCCGCCATTTTACAACACTCTTACACAATGCGGAAGTACACAGCTACACTAACGGCTTCCCCTCGCGCACGCAGCCCATTTACACTACACACATTGCTGACACTTACACATCAGCTCCAGAACACTGCAAACCTACATTGTATGCTGCAGGAACATCAAAACAGATTGTCAGCTCTTCAGCATATTGCTTCCTGCATATATTACTTAGAAATAGGTAAAGTATATTCATTTATTCATTATTTCATTAACATACAAAAATACATATACACAAAAATTAAAAAGAATTATCGCAATAAACACAAAAGACATTCACCGCGCGCCTCACAACGAACGCCAACGCTGCTCATACCACACAAACTACACCAGGGGACAGCCTTGCAATAAGCGCAAAAAGAAGATCAGCGCCGACCTTACAATAACAGCAAAAGCCCCTCTAATAACAAAACAAAAACATCCAAAAGACGCGCAATGAGCGCCGAAGGTCCTCGCGGTAAAAAACGGTTTACATTATGTCTAAAACAGCATTCCCTGGCTTACAATTTCATGCCCGTCATTTTTTGACGGGCAATTCACTAGTAAATAAATAATGTCCACCTTCTGGAACCTACCCCCATCTCACTGTACTCTCTCATGTAGTGTGCCAAGTTTTACAGCTGTGAGGTAAGGTTACACCCACAGGGGACCAACTTTACACATCCAGTGAAATGCTGCTGTAAGCAGCGATACAACATGACTGCCTGCAGAGCATGACACTGCTAGTGAGTCACAGCTATGAAACATGGCACGCTAAATGAGAGAAAGGGGAAGGTCCCTGAAGGTGAAAAGGTGTAAATCTAGTACTTAAAAGTAGCGAAGCACACATTTTTTTATGATATTGAGGATAAAATGTATAAAGTCTTGCAGTTAACAGCTCAAAACTGCAAACATCATGTTAACTAATGCATTGTAATACCATTCAAATGATAAAATACTTGTTATTACCTATAGTTTTAAATTATAGCATATTTTTAATATATTTTTGTAGGCCATACATGTTATATCCTTGTGTTTTGGGAGTATGTTCTTTATGTGTTTGCTATATATACAGTTTTACACGTTTACGACGTAGTAGTAGCACAATGTTAATCTGAGTATCAAACATAGGTAACAAATTTAAAGGCACTATGTTAATTTTCCTCTACAAAAAGCATCTAAAAATAAGGGCAATAACATAAAGCAACTATGTATAACACTTAACCGTCAAAAATGACGGCAATAAAACTTGAAGCCTGGCAGTGTTGTTTGCCACAAAATGCGAGGCCCTCCCCCGTCTAACTTTCGGGCCTCTCGATGAGCCCCTTTGGCGCTCCTTGCAGCCCCCGTCACCCTCATAACTTTTGCAAGCCAGTAAATTTTAACATGGCGTGACCGACAAATCGTAATTACGACAACTATATATGTGATGCTGTAAAATCCACCAAAAAGTTGCACCGCATGGAAGACGGGATACAATCCCAAATTGGTAAGGGGCTATTTGTCCTATAGAAGCCATGGCTGCAGTGGAAGCTGTATAGGCTAGATTATATTGCTTTACATACGATTATCATTAGTTTTGTACAGAACATATCTAAAAGTTTTATCGTTTAGGCCATTTATTGGTACCCTACAAACCAGGATTGGTACGCATCTTTTTAGGCAGAATTCTTAGTATATATGTAAAACTATAAGTGGCTATTTTCATTAAAAGGTCAGTTTTGTACCAGTATGCTTGTTATTTGCATTGCTTGTCATATTTAAAAAAGATATAATGTAAAATATTCATAATAACTAATGGTATAAGGTGAGCAGGTGGGTCCACACTTCCCTAATGTCTTCCTCCTCCAATATGGTGGCATCATGTGATTTCCATGACATCACATGATCCTGTGATGCCCCCATATTGGAGGTGGAAAGGTATCAGTGAGGAAAGGCTCAACTCCTACCCCTATACACCATGAATAAGGTCACCACTGTCCACCAATGATCACCCACACCCCCAGGACCCCAGAGAGGGTAAGTACCAAGGGGAAGGGGAATTATATTTTTAATAAAATGAAGAATTGCCCAGTAAGGAAATCTAAAAAGAAAAGTGTGGGGTGACTTTTTGCTTTATTTTTTATATATTTTATAGGGGGAATTGGAATGGTTTCTCATCTCCCCATGCCTTGTGGGGACACGTGGTCAGCCCCGAACACCAGCACATGGAGGTTAAATGCAGCCATTATATGTGATCTAGGTCAATGTGATTCTGTCATCCATTGTAATGTGCATAAATACTGGTCAGAAATAGCTGAACATCCATCCAATGAATGTGGTAGGAATAAATAAAGGGAACGTAATCATACCAGTAATAAACCTAAAGCTATTCAAGGATAACTGGACAACTTATTTTACCCAACACACTTTATAAATAATATATCATAGCACCCTTTCCATCGTTCAACAAGGTGCCAACAACTAGGCGATGGGTAACCATATTTATCTTTTACAATATTCATCTATTAATTTCAAACAACAATACAAATTACAGTCAAGACTAAGTGCGGGCTCAAATGGCTATTATAAAAGTTTAATATTGTACCTGAAGTTGTATTTTTGCGTCTTTGCTGACACTTTTAGTTCTCCATCTCCTCGCAGCTCTCTTGTCTTTCTTTGAAATATCTACACAATTAGCCTATATTGCACAAATAGTTAAAAGCAACAGAAAGCTGTTAAATATCAGACATGAGACAGGCAAAGACAAGACATGCACACAAAGTACATTAGTAAACATTAAAGCGACTCTTTAGGCACACAGATATTTAATAAAACTGTATTAACGAGATTAATTAACGTTATCCTCTGTAGATTTAGATTTCACTTATTTCTAATAGACCTCAGATTAAAAGATGTTTACCTTTTGGAGCCTCCTCCTTTCTCCTTCTTGTTCATGAGTGCTGACATCTTGCACAGCTGTGACCTAAAGCCACATGGGAGGGGCTTCACACTACAAGTGAATGAAGCTGCATGCGCGCGCACACACACAGCATGTCACTGTCTATTCGCAGCAGAAGAGCCCCTCCCATGTGGGTTCGGCTTTAGGTCACAGACTTGCAAGATGTCAGCTCTCATGAGCAAGAATGGGAAAAAGGGGAAGGCTCCAGATGGAGATTACATGTTTTAAATAAGTGAGATGTCACAATTACAATGCCCAGAGTGTCCCTTTAAGACAACAGAATGTTAGTTGTAATTAGTCAGCCCTTCCCGGCACATTAAAGACAAGAGCGTGTATTCACATAGACTTAGCCGTACCAACATATAAGGAAACGGACGCCATATAGATAAAAAAAAGACAGGCTCAACACATGCACAACATTCCCAGCATGCCTTAAGATGAATCTTCTTCACTTTCTGCCTCGACCCCCCTCCATTTGTATAAAGACAGTGATGTTAATAAAAAGTTTTCTTTTGAAGGAAACATTTATTCGCCATTGTAATGGACAGCTTTTTTTTAACTTTGCTACTAAAGATCAATATAAATAACTTTTCAGTTTACTGTGATCAAAAATAGCTGAGCTTCATTGGTAAACAAAGAAATCACTGGGTTTCCCACCATATTTAGGCTTGACCTCCTGTCGTCATATAGCATTAGGGCCTAAGTGTAAGAAAATGAACTACACACTCTGCCATAGTTTATAAAAGATGGGAGGATTTCCAGCTAATAAATAAGGGGGATAAGCAGATATTTTCTACCAAAAAGAAAATAGAAAAAAAACAAATAAAAAAAAGTTGAAAAGTTGTTTATAATAATCTTTATGACTAAAAGTTAAAAAGTTTGATCATTACAGTGGAAACGATCGTCCCTCATCCAACTATTTAAGGTACATTCTTGCAGAATATTAAATTGTACCAATTAATGAAAGCCGTATTTAATGCAATTTGTTTTTAATAAAGTATAGTGTTGGGCTCCCACAGTTGTGAACCTTCAAAGCTATCCACCACATGACTTATTATTACACTTAAACAAGGATAGAATACTTAAGTCACATATGTATGTATGTACAGTGGATATAAAAAGTCTACACACCCCTGTTAAAATGTCAGGTTTCTGTGCTGTAAAAAAAAAAAAACAGACAAAGATAAATCATTTCAGAACTTTTTCCACCTTTAATGTGACCTATAAACTGTACAACTCAATTGAAAAACAAACTGAAATCTTTTAGGTGGAGGGAAGAAAAATAAAAAATAAAAATAATGTGGTTGCATAAGTCTGCACACCCTCTTATAACTTGGGATGTAGCGGTGTTCAGAATTAAGCAATCACATTCCAAATCGTGTTAAATATGAATCAGCATACACCTGCCATCATTTAAAGTGCCTCTGATTAACCCCAAATAAAGTTCAGCTGCTCTAGTTGGTCTTTCCTGAAATGTTCTTAGTCGCATCCCACAGCAAAAGCCATGGTCCACAGAGAGCTTCCAAAGCATCAGAGGGATCTCATTGTTAAAAGGTATCAGTCAGGAAAAGGGTACAAAAGAATTTCCAAGGCATTAGATATACCATGGAACACAGTGAAGACCGTCATCATCAAGTGGAGAAAATATGGCACAACAGTGACATTACCAAGAACTGGAGCTCCCTCCAAAATTGATGAAAAGACGAGAAGAAAACTGCTCTGGGAGGCTACCAAGAGGCCTACAGCAACATTAAAGGAGCTGCAGGAATATCTGGCAAGTACTGGCTGTGTGGTACATGTGACAACAATCTCCCGTATTCTTCATATGTCTGGGCTATGGGGTAGAATGGCAAGACGAAAGCCTTTTCTTACGAAGAAAAACATCCAAGCCAGGCTACATTTTGCAAAAACACACCTGAAGTCTCCCAAAAGCATGTGGGAAAAGGTGTTATGGTCTGATGAAACCAAGGTTGAACTTTTTAGCCATAATTCCGAAAGATATGTTTGGAGCAAAAACAACACTGCACATCACCAAAAGAACACCATACCCACAGTGAAGCATGGTGGTGGCAGCGTCATGCTTTGGGGCTGTTTTTCTTCAGCTGGAACTGGGGCCTTAGTTAAGATAGACGGAATTATGAACAGTTCCAAATACCAGTCAATATTGGCACAAAACCTTCAGGCTTCTGCTAGAAAGCTGAACATGAAGAGGAACTTCATCTTTCAGCATGACAACGACCCAAAGCATACATCCAAATCAACAAAGGAATGGCTTCACCAGAAGAAGATTAAAGTTTTGGAATGGCCCAGCCAGAGCCCAGACCTGAATCCGATTGAAAATCTGTGGGGTGATCTGAAGAGGGCTGTGCACAGGAGATGCCCTCGCAATCTGAGTGTTTTTGCAAAGAAGAGTGGGCAAATCTTGCCAAGTCAAAATGTGCCAGGCTGATAGACTCATACCCCAAAAAGACTGAGTGCTGTAATAAAATCAAAAGGTGCTTCAACAAAGTATTAGTTTAAGGGTGTGCATACTTATGCAACCATATTATTTTATTTTTATAGTTTTTCTTCCCTCTACCTAAAAGATTTCAGTTTGTTTTTCAATTGAGTTGTACAGTTTATAGGTCACATTAAAGGTGGAAAGAGATCTAAAATGATTTATCTTTGTCTCATTTTTTTACATCACCGAAAAAATGTTTACATCACCGAAACCTGTCATTTTAACAGGGGTGTGTAGACTTTTTATATCCACTGTATATCTGTATAATTGTATTTATATATATATATATATATATATATATATATATATATATATATATATATATAGTACAACAAAATTACAGGTGGCTCAAGGTGTAAAAAGAACTGGGTGTAATGGGGTGCTACTAGGGATAAAGGCATTATATAACAATAGAAAAAATAAGTTGATAATACATAATAAAACTTAGCGTTTAATAATTTGGTTAAAACTCAAAATTAAAATCTTAATACTCTGACGTCATGTAAAATTAGATTAGGAGTGGATGGGACTCAATAAGCCACTAATTATATTAATTAATAATCCTATAAAACCCCTGAATATGTGATCCAGCTACAAGGTGCTAGGTGCTGTAAGCAACTGTGGGAAAATTGCTGAAATAAATATTGCACAAAGTGAAAAAAGTGAACAGTGTTAAGCGCAAATAATGATCGTGCTAAATCACATAATCGGAAATATGATGGATATTATGGTGCCAAATACCCAATGGATATACCAAAAAATTAATGAATATATCAAAGTGCTAAGTGTCAGAAAATTAAATAAGGTGGCCTATAGGAATACATAAAATGTGAATAGTGAATGCAAAATGTCCTTGTAATTATATAAGACCACTTCTAAAACGACCAAGGCATTGGAGCTTCCTATTATATGTGGCGTCCACGTTCCTGATTTAACTAATTGTAGTATTCCCTATTGTTCCATATTGTTTGAAATACTAGTGGTCTGGAATGGGAAATGGGGACTTATAAAGTCAATTTATAAGGTTATAGGCCCATATGGGAAAGAACCGCAGCTCCTAGCTCCACGAACACTGCCTATGCGTCCAGTACTGACGTCATAGGTCAGCGTCGCTGCGTCACCTAACGTGCAACCCAACGCACATTTCTAAACAATTTCATCAGGGGTATACACACACATAATTTTTTAAATTTCTTACTTCCCACTAGATATTCGCATGTTGCTCATTATTAAAATGATCGGAATATATATATATATATATATATATATATATATATATATATATATATTTTTTTTTTTTTGTCCCCTTAAAACCCATAATTTTTAACGATGGGCAAGATCCTAATAAGTATATACACTGGTATATATATATATATATATATATATATATATATATATATTAGGAATATGATGTAGCACTATCATTTAGTGACATTTGGGTTCCACTACTTATCTCCATCTGTATTATGTTGTTTATTGAGTTATTACCACTAATAATAATAGTAAAGCACTCGTTACTGCATGTACTTTCTAGCAGTGGATGTCCTTGTGTACGTCATTCCATGAGGAGCTATATTTGCTGTGATCTTGTTGCCGCGCTGAGTCATCATAATGAGCTTTTTGACATTCAGCAACCTTTATAATGACATCCGCCACGGTCTATAAAATGTGACAAACACTGCTCCACAAACATGTAATAAAGAAATCTGTCTCGTCACGACTTGTTCTGCTGGGTTCAGACTTGTTTTATAAAACGTGACATTTATGATCGGACATGATCAGATTTTTTTGTGGTAGGGCAGGACAAACTTTCAGTATACGCAAATTATAAATAATATGGCCTAATTCCCTGTTAATAAAATCAGTTTGAGAATATTTTTTATACCTGATCCATTTTTTCTTCTTTCACAACCTAAGTTAAAAGGATCCCTGTAGTGCACATACATTTATTTATTTAATAAGTGGCCAGGTATAAACCAATCAGCAGTAAAGATGTTTTGTATTTGGTCTTAAGCCAATCGGTTTCACTCCACCCTCTATCATGAGTCCAGGGAGTAGGAGAGGATTTGTGCAGGGGGTAGGAGAGGATTTGTGCAGGGGGTAGGAGAGGATTTGTGCAGGGGGTAGGAGAGGATTTGTGCAGGGGGTAGGAGAGGATTTGGCCGGGGGGTAGGAGAGGATTTGGCCGGGGGGTAGGAGAGGATTTGGCCGGGGGCTATATTGACATGAATCTATCTGTTCTTGTGATAACGATCTTTATGTGCCCCGTAGCAGCATAATCGCTTATAAAAAGGTAATCAATGCGAGGCTGCATTTTTTTTACATTCTAAAAATAAGCTGCATATTTTGGTGTAATTCTATAAAATAGTACATTTTAAAAATATGACCACATTGGTCCTTTAAATACAAAGCAGGCTTATTGCTATGGGTATGGGGTGTTGCACTTTTATCAACTGACCGGTTAAAATAATGGCTAAATGTAACCACTTTTGTTCTTCTGATGTCATTCTCAAAAGCGAGCGTGCCATAATATGTGAGCGATTGTGTTTCAGTACAGAATTTGGTCCTCTCCCTTTTTAAATTCACCAACATTGGCAGTCACCAACCGCTAGATGGCGCTGCTGATTTTCAGTGCGGATATCATAGCGTTAGGTAGACTGTTAGGGATAGGGTGAGGGTTAGGGTAACTTTCTAACGTTACAACTGGTCTCAAGTATTGGCAGCGCTGCAAAATATCTACAGCGCCATCTAGCGGTAACTTGCCGCAACTGCTGCTGTCGCTGATGGAGAATTTGAAATGGGAAAGATTCCAGAATTATTCATTGAATACATAAAACTATTTGTCACTCTAAATTATTTAAATGAATTATATTTCTTAAATAATAAATAGCACCAGATGTTTTTTGAGGAAAAATCTTACAACTAAAATGCAGTCACAAATAGCCAGAAGTTTCATTAAAAAAAAATGGACAATAGTTATGTATGTAAATCATTTTCCACAGTGAAACATACTGGTTCTATGAGAAATTCACAGCCAATTATGTACTCTTGTTAATCATATGTTGGTTAAGCGGCTTGTTTTAATTAAACTATTGAATAATGGTTCCTAATCATGTCAAGGCTATATAATGCACTCAAGAAAACAGAATGAAATTCATGATAATTCCTTCATATTACTATATTACTACTTTTAAAACATATTTCTATAAAATAATTTGGCTTACTGATTGACAGAATGGTCAGCTTCCAAATTCTCAAATATAGACGTGGTGTTGTTTTATATTTCTGCCGAAATGATAATTAATTTCCTTCTTATCTGGAACTATACCCCTCTGCTAAGGTGATCATCTCTACTCCTGCTACAATGGCGGACTGACTTTTCCATTTGCAGGTTATACTATCTAACCACTAGGGACAGACAGCATTTTGCATACTAAAGCCATTCACCTCAAATAACTCCGTTAGACCCCTTCCATCTCACATTTAATTAAAAAAAACCTTTCTAACTTTGCACTCCTCACCACCTTAGCCAGCTTTCACTTCCTTCCTAGTCCTTACCTTTCGTCCCCAGGTTTTGCCTCTTTCATTCCCTTTAGATTGTAATTAGAGAGTTTCTAACGGTGTAGGGTGCTTTGGGAAAAAGCACTTTCTGCAAAGATTTGAAGCTCAATACAGGGCCGTCCATCTTCTACAGTTTGTTAATATTGTATATTTCCTTGTTTTTATCCCCTGTACAGCGCTACGGAATATGATGGCACTTAAACCATCATCTTTACAAATAAAAGATAATAATAATTTGAAATTTTAAGTCCAAATAAAGCTTTAGCTTCCAAACCAAATTAAGTACATGTGAGGAAGGCCGAGATCCAATATAATTTTTTAAATAAACAAATGTGTAATTTTTATCTTTTATGAAAATTGTAGCAGTTTCTGTGGTATGTGTAAAGTTTGCAAGATAACACAGTGAGAACGGTATGTTCTGAACACTTGACTTGACACACAAGCAGCTTGAGCAGTTAGCTGAGCTAGCTGAATTTATTTCATTGCTTTTCGCTGTGAAAAATAGCAAATACTGTTGTGAACAGAAAAAAAAAATTAGACTTTGAAGGTAATGGGTACATTGTTTGTGTGGGCTACGGACACTAGGAGTCCTTCTCCCTGTATGCAATTAGTTTCAATAGAACATATAGTAGGATATTAACTGGATCCTCACTTTGGGACACAATGTTATCCAATTAAATAAAAGAATATTAAATGTGTACTAAATGATTGGATCTATCTCGTTGTGTATGTACATGAAATCGCCAGCACTGACAGCTGCAGTGCCAGCAAGTATCCGCTAGATGGTGCCGTCAGGTTAAAGGGAAGGCCTATAATTATTCCCCCCTCAGATGTGGAGCAACTCGACTGAGCTGAATCTACAGGGAGGCCATGACTATGTTCGGCGCGGGCACTCAGTCCTCGGGCGCGACTTTCATAGCTTAAGGACCCTTCTGTAGGATCGCCTTATATGCAATGTGGAGCAGTATTGCGAAAATCAGCAGCACCATCTAGCGGTTGACGGCGGCACTGCTGCTGTCAATCTTTTGCGTAGGGGGAAGAGGGAAAGGACGAAATGATTCACTGTGCATAGTACACTACACTTGACTAGTTAGGTACATGCACACTAAAAATGTCTATATTATATGTTTAATGTGGTTTTACCTGCATGTCAATGAAGTTGGGAGCTGACTGGGTCCTTTGCAGGATCTCAAGGTTGTGAAGAAGCTTGCTGAGTTCAATCAGGTTGGACTGACACTGCACGAGATCTAACACAAACAAGGATGGAAATATATCAAAGTCATTAATGGGGCATTTTCCCAAAAACAAGAGAATCTGAGAAACTGAAATAATACATTCAGGTGAGAAATAGATGGATAGGCAGATATATGCAAAGATTAGAGTGGAAAAGATGGCTGGATTTCTGAATGAAAAAATAAGTATATGTAAGAAGGATGGATGAATACTTAGAACAAATGAGGATTGATAAATGAACAAATTGATAGACATATACATGGGTAGATATATTGACTTGCAAGTCTCAGCCTTTAAGACATAATCATATATAGACTAACTTAATGCACCTTATTTCACCATGTTCACTCTTTTTTTTTTTACTATATAATTTGAAATATAATTTAAACTTGTTTGCTTCTGTGCATTTCTGCTTGGTCTTTACCTTGCAAGCACTGTGTTGGTGAACATGTAATAGTACATACCTTCTGCACATTTATCCATTTCCTCCGAGTCCTGTAACCAAGCTGCGACTTTACTTTGGCCTGTTGTACATGTCGCTGGGAGGCTGTTGCTGCACGGAATGGGAGATTGCCACATAAAGTTATTCTGGGGAACCTGGAAGAAAAGAATAGCCAGAAAAGAACATATAAGGATTACCATAAACTGTTCATAGATACTCATGCATGCGTAGGAGAAAATGAAGCAAATTAAGGAGGATTGTTTGAGGATTTGCATAATTTAATTTACAGAACATGCCCACAACTTTGAAGAGGTTTTTTTTTTTTTTATTGTGAAGCAAACAACAAATAGGACAAAACAACAGAAAAAGTCACTGTGCATAACTATTCACCCCCTAAAGTCAATACTTTGTAGAGCCACCTTTTGCGGCAATCACAGCTGCAAGTCGCTTTGGATAAGTCTCTATGAGCTTGCCACATCTTACCACTGGGATTTTTGCCCATTCCTCCTTGCAAAACTGCTCCAGCTCCTTCAAGTTGGATGGTTTGTGCTTGTGACCAGCAATCTTTAAGTCTGACCACAGATTTTCTATTGGATTGAGGTTTGGGCTGTGACTAGGCCATTCCAACACATTTACATGTTTCCCCTTAAACCCCCCAAGTGTTGCTTTAGCAGTGTGTTTGGGGTCCTTGTCCTGCTGGAGGGTGAACCTCCGTCCTAGCCTCAAATCACGCACAGAGTGGTACAGGTTTTGAACAAGAATATCCCTGTATTTAGCACCATCCATCTTTCCCTCAACTCTGACCAGTTTCCCAGTCCCGGCTGCTGAAAAACATTCCCACAGTATGATGCTGCCACCACCATGTTTCACTGTGGGGATGGTGTTCTTTGGGTGATGTGATGTGTTGGGTTTGCGCCAGACATAGCGTTTTCTTTGATTGACGAAAAGTTCAATTTTAGTCTCCTCAGACCAGTGCACCTTCCTCCATGCATTTGAGTCTCCCACAGGCCTTTTTGGAAACTCAAAATGTGCCATTTTGTTTTTTGCTGAAAGTAATGGCTTCCTTCTGGCCACTCTGCCATAAAGCCCAACTCTATGGAGCGTACGGCTTATTGTCGTCCTATGTACAGATACTCCAGCCTCTGCTGTGGAACTCTGCAGCTCCTCCAGGGTTACCTTAGGTCTCTGTGCTGCCTCCCTGATTAATGCCCTCCTTGCCCGGTTCCTGAGTTTTGGTGGGCGGCCGTCTCTTGGCAGGTTTGCTGTTATGCCATGTTCTTTCCATTTGGTTATGATAGATTTGATGATGCTCCTGGGGATCATCAAAGATTTGGATATTTTTTTTATAACCTAACCCTGACTTGTACTTCTCAACAACATTGTACCTTACTTGTTTGAAGAGTTCCTTGGTCTTCATGGTAGTGTTTGGTTAGTGGTGCCTCTTGCTTAGGTGTTGCAGCCTCTGGGGCCTTTCAAAAAAGGTGTGTATATGTAATGACAGATCATGTGACAGTTTGCACACAGGTGGACATCATTTCACTAATTATGTGACTTCTGAAGGTAATTGGTTGCACCAGAGCTTTTTATGGGCTTCATAACGTAAGGTGTGAATACATACAAACATGCCAATTTTCTGTTTTCTATTTCTAAAAAATAGTTTTATGTATATATTTTTCTCATTTCACTTCACCAACTAAAGGCTGTAATGTAACAAAATAGGTAAAAGTTCAAGGGAGTGAATATAAGGCACTGTATCTACTTCCTATTGGACCATAAGAGAAGACCAAGTGGGGAGAATACACATCTATAATTAATGATTTTCCTCCAACCTTCCAACTCAATGGAACCAAACGTGAGGCCCACAAGGGATACCATCCTCTCCTAAATGGACGTACAAACTGGACACTCACACCAGTCCTAAGTGCTTAGCCCTACCACTGGCACCAACCCTTTCCCGGTAACAAACTCAACTTTTCCTTTCATATTTGAAGTTCTGTATTTTTACATTAATATACAAGCAACGAATGTTTACACAGAATACACAATTTATAAGAAATCTTAAATTAAATAAGAATTAATAGTATGGGTTCCATCCATGCACCATTTTGTAACCCTTTGAGACCAACTGTACACTGCCGATGATGAACAACAAAATTAAAAGACCACTGCGGCCAGTTTTTAAAAATGTCAGGGTTTTGAATAATTAGTTCGAAAATATGCCTTATATTTTTTGATTGTTAACCGATTATTATGGAATAATGCTGCTACAGAGGCATGTTCAATAAAACAGATAAAGACTCCTGTCAGGATAACCTCCATGGCAAATCCTCTATTGCTCCCTGGACTCATGATAGAGGGTGAAGCTAAACCTTTTTATGATGCTGTAGAATCCCCCATATTGCTTGTATCATATGGGATAAGGGGTATGTGCACAATGGGAATATGGTAGCATCAACAGGACTAAAGAGAAGCCCACTAGTTTAAAAAGGAAACACCCACCTCAGGAACTAGCAGACGAGCACAAAATAAATACCCGCAGCAAAGAAAATTTACATCAGAAAGATGCAAAATAGAAACTTTGTGTCTATTTATTATTATTATTATTAACACTTTGCTCATTATAATCTTTAGTTAAACAAAAGACCCCAAAACGGCATATTTAGTTCACAGGATGAAAGCAGGTCTAGATTTAGCATTAGGCAAAGTAGGCAGTTGCCTAGTCACCTATCTGCAGAGGGTGTATTGAAAAATGTGTTACAATCTAGTCAGAGTGCTTTGGATGGGAGAATAGCAAAGCTACTGTTATACTATACTTCCAATCTATGCACTTGCTCTTTTCGTCACAAGGCATGCTTGAAATTGTAGTCTTGTCCATATCAAAAATATGGACAAAAAAGACAAAAGAACCAAAACTACCAGAAATTTGGGCATTGATCCATACTATACACAAACAGACTTATTTTGTTTAATAAAAAAAAATGTTTTCCACACCACCAGAGCCGTTTTCCTAGTGACAGTGTACCTACCAATATAAACACTGCATTTGGGTACATATTTTAACACTTTATTAACCTTCCAGCCAGCAGCAGCTCAATGCAGAGATCTACAGATCAGTGCCTGGCTCCTCCGTGCTACATATCCCATGATTCCTTCCTGCACAAACTGCCATCACTGATTGTTACAATGTATTAACATGTATTAGCTGCCTGTGATTAGCCAGTACGAATTATGAATTTTATGCAAATTTTAGCAGAGATATCCGGGGGTGATAACTAACAAAAGCACCAGCTTATAAAAAGATTTAGCAAACATCAGGGTGAGTTTGTTAAAGTTTATTTTGGTATTTTTTCATGCACAATATGTTCACATACACTACTGATTCTCCTCTATCAGATGCTTCATAATCCAGGAAACTTACATATGCCTTTAATTAGAAAATATACGTGTGTTTTTATGTGTATTTAAGATAAGAAAATAGAAATTATATTCCGTTATATACAGATAAGTATGTTTTTAAGACATATGACATGTAATAATCATGTAAAAAAAAAATGGGAAAAACATAGTAATATGGTATTTAAGGTTTAAAAGAAGACTTAACTCATCAAAAAATCGTAAAAAAGTCCCCTCGCACTCTTTAAGTTCTGGAAGCCAATACTCAAACTAGTATATAATTATTTATTCATAGATTTCATTATATATACATAGTTTGCCTTCAGTCTTTTTTAGCATGTGTTTTTGCCTAGGGGCACCTCAGACATAAATCTGGTACTGGATTAAAGGTTCTTAGTTAAAGGCAAACTAACCTTCCTATAAGTATGCTTTATTGTGTGAAAGAGCACAAGATTCTATGTTAAAATTATCTACTTTTGTAGTCCATCCTACCTACTGGCTGTTGCGTGAGTACAGATTGCAGAGTCCAGCATGTGCTTGTGACGTTCTAGGGGGAAAGGCTGTGATTGATAAACACAGCATACCCATGTGCTCAGATTACACTACACTGGTAGCTTAACTCATAGCTTTTCTGTTTTAGGGGAGTCCAGCATTCCATGCCTGCACAGATAGATTTGTTAAGGGTTCATTTTTATTTTTTTTTGGTCACTGCACAGAGCTGCATTGAGCACCGGAGTAGAGCACAGAGCACTAACCCCTCCCTGAGCTGGTCTGCACTGCTCAAATTCTAGAGAGGCAAGAAAGCAAAAACCTGCATTTTCTGCCGATAATAAAAAAAAATAGAACCTGTTCCCTTCAAACTGAAGTTTGACAAAAACCTTACCATTGACTTAAATGTGGGACATTATCCTGCAACCTGATTGGTTTAAGTATTGCAACGACCAGTGGGCAGTCTTTTACACAGGTAAACACAGATTTTATTTGATTTGATTTCTCAATTTTCAAAAATCTCAAAAATTCAAGGAGATCTTCCTGTGATGTGGTTCAAATTGTTTTGAATTAAGTGGCCCTTTACTTTTTCGGCATTGACTAGTAGCTTATGTTAATCTGAATGTATACCAGTATTATACTAATAAAAGTGAGTATGTTTATTGAGTTTACAGTAATGTATCGCATTGGTATCATTCAATATTAAATTAAACATATTGCAAAGGGAAGAGTTGTGTCTATAACAACTTGGCTACTACAGATACAAAGGGGCTTTTTCTTGATTTTAGATTGTACAGGTAAAATGGATGTATTTGCAGTCTTGGTTGCACGCTGTCGATGTCTTTTTTTACAAGGTTAGTTGCTATGCAGTTTCCTAAACTGCTTCCACAGCAGGAATACGGATACTCAGCAATGACAAAGCACGGCCATATATCGGCATTTCAGACATTATTGCCTAGTCTGCATATTATTTAAATACATGCTCACTGATGTGCGACTTTGGGTTATGTTGCGTCTGTGAAATAACCAAGTATTTTTTTATATCTTCTTCCAATTAATGCCCTATCTTGGGGATTGCAGCAGATTTTTTCTACAGATCTGGAACAAAGTATAATTAATACTTATAAGACATGATTTACATATTATTTCAGTATCACGGATTAGAAATTTGTATCATTTGGCAGCTAGCACTGTGCAGAGAGTGCGTGGATACATTCGTCACTCACAAATATCCATCTTCTTTTCTCTGGCTCACCAATAAGACTTTGATCTTGAATATTGGCCAACAGGGAGGAAAACACTGCAGCTATAAAGTGAATTAAGGTTTGCCTTCCAGAAAAAAAACCATTGATTTATAAATACACTCCAATATATGAGCCAGACTCTCTCTGGTATCTTGGTTGCTATAAAAAGAATGGACTTATATCTGGACATAACCAGGGAAATGACTTTGATACAAGGAACATTTCCAAATCTCTGTGGAATTTGATGATAGATAAGAAACGTCTGGAGCATCCAATCTGACCTTCTTTGACTTTGTTTGAATTCTCAGCCTTACAGTATGCCGGAGCTAATAACTTTAAACTTTCATCTTTTGCTGGGCTGGCAAGTGAGTATCAGAACCCTCTACAGACAAAAAGAGAAGAGGGAGACAGAGAAAGGAAGGAAGGAAGAGAGAGAGGGGCGCAGAGAGAGAGAGAGAAGAGAGGGCGCAGAGAGAGGGAGAGAGAGAGAGGGTGCAGAGAGAGAGAGAGAGAGGGCGCAGAGAGAGAGAGAGAGAGAGAGAGGGAGAGAGAGAGAGGGAGAGAGAGAGAGGGTGCAGAGAGAGAGAGAGAGGGCGCAGAGAGAGAGAGAGAGAGAGAGAGGCGCAGAGAGAGAGGCGCAGAGAGAGAGAGAGAGAGAGAGAGGGCGCAGAGAGAGGGAGAGAGAGAGGGTGCAGAGAGAGAGAGAGAGAGGGCGCAGAGAGAGAGAGAGAGAGAGAGAGGGCGCAGAGAGAGAGAGAGAGAGAGAGGGAGAGAGAGAGAGGGTGCAGAGAGAGAGAGAGAGGGCGCAGAGAGAGAGAGAGAGAGGCGCAGAGAGAGAGGCGCAGAGAGAGAGAGAGAGAGGGCGCAGAGAGAGAGAGAGGGGCGCAGAGAGAGAGAGAGGGGCGCAGAGAGAGAGAGAGCGAGAGAGGGGGCGGAGACAGATAGAGGGGGCGGAGACAGATAGAGGGGGCGGAGACAGATAGAGGGGACGGAGACAGATAGAGGGGGCGGAGACAGATAGAGGGGGCGGAGACATATAGAGGGGGGCGGAGACACATAGAGGGGGGCGGAGACAGATAGAGGGGGCGGAGACAGATAGAGGGGGGCGGAGACAGAGAGAGGGGGCGGAGACAGATAGAGGGGGCGGAGACAGAGAGAGGGGGCAGAGACAGAGAGAGGGGGCAGAGACAGAGAGAGGGGGCGGAGACAGAGAGAGGGGCGGAGACAGAGAGAGGGGGCGGAGACAGAGAGAGGGGCTGAGACAGAGAGAGGGGTCGGAGACAGAGAGAGGGGTCGGAGACAGAGAGAGGGGTCGGAGACAGAGAGAGGGGTCGGAGACAGAGAGAGGGGACGGAGACAGAGACAGAGAGACAGAGAGGACACACACACAAATAGGAAGCACACAGAGAGACCACTCAATTCATTGTAATATATGTGAACTGGAGAAAAAATGTAAAGATGTTTATTTGTTTGTTCTCTTCTATAACTTTATCTATATATAGGCCCTACAGTGACATCTTATCTGCAACCTTCAACATGCAATGCGGAGACATACAGTTAAAAAATTCTGACCTAGCACACTTTATGATTTGTATTTAAGAACATTATGTACTCAACTGAAAAATGTTAGCAGTGCACACAGGCGGGTTGTTTTTCATATAACGGTAGACCCTGCAGTGCCGCTACAAACGGCCTGTTTGGGATTTAATCCGGCCACACATCACTGCTTCTTGCATCAGGATCCAGCTGGGGTCTCGGTGCCCTGTTATATCGGCCTCACTTACTCACAAAGCGTTCACTGATCTGTCATCATTGGCCTGACATTTGTAAATAACCCTCTTCCAATTCTTTACAATCCGCTTACTCCAGTGCAGGAGATTTCTGCACACGTACGCACATTTACACATGCAAGAATACACATAAAACCCAATAAATAGGTTCAGTTACATAAATAAAACAAACAAAAACACGCACCGACAGCCATGCACAAAAAGTACTAGAACATGTTGAAATATATTAAATGAAAAAAAAAAAAAAGCCAAAAAATCTGATTAAAGAACTCTTTTTATATTGCTCTGCAAATGTTACATAAGGAATGAACAAAGATCTATAATACCTAGGAGTCCAAGACAGTCATCATTCAGTTACATTACTATACAGCAATCACTAATATAGTTGTGTGTGTGTGTAAACACTTACAAAATTGTGAGGTGCGCATGAACGCTGCAAAGCGAGGGGGGGAGAGAGAGCGAGAGGAAGAGAGGGGGGGGGAGAGAGAGCGAGAGGAAGAGAGGGGGGGGAGAGAGAGCGAGAGGAAGAGAGGGGGGGGAGAGAGAGCGAGAGGAAGAGAGGGGGGAGAGAGAGCGAGAGGAAGAGAGGGGGAGAGAGAGAGCGAGAGGAAGAGAGGGGGGGAGAGAGAGCGAGAGGAAGAGAGGGGGGGAGAGAGAGCGAGAGGAAGAGAGGGGGGGAGAGAGAGCGAGAGGAAGAGAGGGGGGGGAGAGAGAGCGAGAGGAAGAGAGGGGGGGAGAGAGAGCGAGAGGAAGAGAGGGGGGGAGAGAGAGCGAGAGGAAGAGAGGGGGGGAGAGAGAGCGAGAGGAAGAGAGGGGGGGAGAGAGAGCGAGAGGAAGAGAGGGGGGGAGAGAGAGCGAGAGGAAGAGAGGGGGGGAGAGAGAGCGAGAGGAAGAGAGGGGGGGGAGAGAGAGCGAGAGGAAGAGAGGGGGGGAGAGAGAGCGAGAGGAAGAGAGGGGGGGAGAGAGAGCGAGAGGAAGAGAGGGGGGGAGAGAGAGCGAGAGGAAGAGAGGGGGGGAGAGAGAGCGAGAGGAAGAGAGGGGGGGAGAGAGAGCGAGAGGAAGAGAGGGGGGGAGAGAGAGCGAGAGGAAGAGAGGGGGGGAGAGAGAGCGAGAGGAAGAGAGGGGGGGAGAGAGAGCGAGAGGAAGAGAGGGGGGGAGAGAGAGCGAGAGGAAGAGAGGGGGGGAGAGAGAGCGAGAGGAAGAGAGGGGGGGAGAGAGAGCGAGAGGAAGAGAGGGGGGGGAGAGAGAGCGAGAGGAAGAGAGGGGGGGAGAGAGAGCGAGAGGAAGAGAGGGGGGGAGAGAGAGCGAGAGGAAGAGAGGGGGGGAGAGAGAGCGAGAGGAAGAGAGGGGGGGAGAGAGAGCGAGAGGAAGAGAGGGGGGGAGAGAGAGCGAGAGGAAGAGAGGGGGGGAGAGAGAGCGAGAGGAAGAGAGGGGGGGAGAGAGAGCGAGAGGAAGAGAGGGGGGAGAGAGAGCGAGAGGAAGAGAGGGGGGGAGAGAGAGCGAGAGGAAGAGAGGGGGGGAGAGAGAGCGAGAGGAAGAGAGGGGGGGAGAGAGAGCGAGAGGAAGAGAGGGGGGGAGAGAGAGCGAGAGGAAGAGAGGGGGGGAGAGAGAGCGAGAGGAAGAGAGGGGGGGAGAGAGAGCGAGAGGAAGAGAGGGGGGGGAGAGAGAGCGAGAGGAAGAGAGGGGGGGAGAGAGAGCGAGAGGAAGAGAGGGGGGGAGAGAGAGCGAGAGGAAGAGAGGGGGGGAGAGAGAGCGAGAGGAAGAGAGGGGGGGAGAGAGAGCGAGAGGAAGAGAGGGGGGGAGAGAGAGCGAGAGGGGGGGGAGAGAGAGCGAGAGGGGGGGAGAGAGAGCGAGAGGGGGGGAGAGAGAGCGAGAGGGGGGGAGAGAGAGCGAGAGGGGGGGAGAGAGAGCGAGAGGAAGAGAGGGGGGGAGAGAGAGCGAGAAGGCGTGGGGGGAGAGAGAGCGAGAAGGCGTGGGGGGAGAGAGCGAGAAGGCGTGGGGGGAGAGAGAGCGAGAAGGCGTGAGAGAGAGCGAGAAGGCGTGAGAGAGAGCGAGAAGGCGTGAGAGAGAGCGAGAAGGCGTGAGAGAGAGCGAGAAGGCGTGAGAGAGAGCGAGAAGGCGTGGGGGGAGAGAGAGCGAGAAGGCGTGAGAGAGAGCGAGAAGGCGTGGGGGGAGAGAGAGCGAGAAGGCGTGGGGGGAGAGAGAGCGAGAAGGCGTGGGGGGAGAGAGAGCGAGAAGGCGTGGGGGGAGAGAGAGCAGAAGGAGTGGGAGAGCGAGAAGAAGGAGTGGGAGAGCGAGAAGAAGGAGTGGGAGAGCGAGAAGAAGGAGTGGGAGAGCGAGAAGAAGGAGTGAGAGAGCGAGAAGAAGGAGTGGGAGAGCGAGAAGAAGGAGTGGGAGAGCGAGAAGAAGGAGTGGGAGAGCGAGAAGAAGGAGTGGGAGAGCGAGAAGAAGGAGTGGGAGAGCGAGAAGAAGGAGTGGGAGAGCGGCCGCACAGAGAGAGAGGCCGCACAGAGAGAGAGGCCGCACAGAGAGAGAGGCCGCACAGAGAGAGAGGCCGCACAGAGAGAGAGGCCGCACAGAGAGAGAGGCCGCACAGAGAGAGAGGCCGCACAGAGAGAGAGGCCGCACAGAGAGAGAGGCCGCACAGAGAGAGAGGCCGCACAGAGAGAGGGCGCACAGAGAGAGGGCGCACAGAGAGAGGGCGCACAGAGAGAGGGAGCACAGAGAGAGGGCGCACAGAGAGAGAGAGAGAGAGGTTAAACAGAGAGAGAGCGCACAAAGGGACAGAACATACACTATTTAATACAATATTATACCGTCATTTTTAAGTGGCTAGTCCAAGAATAAAAAAAACGACAACTTCCTCAGCCCCTAAAAACTCATCTTTACATAAACACTGATCCACCTGCCGTCAGCCAACTCCACCCAGATCCAGAGTAGTAAAATTATTATTGCAAGCATAAAGAGCCAATCCAAACACTAGCAGGCCATATTTGTTTGCTACTCTCTTCAGCCCTATTTTTTTTATTTGTGTATCTAAATAAATTGTTAAAAATTTTAAGCCTACATTTAAAGATTCCCTGTCTACAGATCTATGGATAATCTCAGAAATCATGGAAAATAACAGGTTTTGCAATGTTTAAATGCAAGACACTCTTGGTTTTCTGTGCCCTTTAAAGGGACTCTATCACCACCAACCCAAGCTTTTTAGGCTATTCCTAAAGGGCGTGAAAAACTATAAAAAATATAAAACCTACAAATCTATATGTTGTGTTATTCTTTTTTTTCTAAAATGAGGCAATACAAGGTAATTAAACTCGTTTGTTGCTGCATTTATATGCAAGTGAGCGGCTCATGCATATTAATGAGCTACTTTGATGTACTGTTTGCCGGGCTCTGTATCGGCTCTGCTGTTCGGCCTCTCTCACCCGTTTCAAGTACTCTGAGCCTCACTAGCATAAAGGAGCAGCAAAATCAATTCTAAATATTTCAGAACTAGAGTACTGTAAAGAAAAACGGCTAGTACAATGTATAGCCAGTTTTTAATGCTCGTCAAAACTAAATCATCTTCCTGTAGGGGGTCACAGAGCCCCTTTAATGCATATGAAACAAGACATATAATAAAGATCCAGTCAAGATTAAGAGGGATAAAACAAGAGGAATTCAGAAGTTGTATCTCTTCCCATTGGAGGTTCAACTCAAGGCTACTCTTTTCTGCAGGGAATGTGCATTAATTATTTACTTCTCATTCACGTTGCCAGTCATTGTAATAATAGATGCATATCTTGGCATCTTTGGTATCCTTCATCAACACTCTAAAATAAAATTATATATCTCGCTCTTATGCGTTTTTTGTGAAAAGCAAAATATTTTTTGATGAGACACAATAAAGGTCATAAATACCTTTCCCTCTGGCACGGTGATATTGGCAGCTGGTGAGGACTCTGTGGTCGACGTTGATGGGAACATGTGGAAGCTGGCATCTCTGGGCGACCTCACTATCTCGTTCTGGCGATAAAGTCTGTGATGGCGCAATTTTGACACCCAAGCATCGAATGTATCCTGAGATTTCACCTAAAAAGTGCAAATTTGGTAAATATTTATCACTGTATTTGGAGAGCAATTTTTATTCTGAAAAAACACAGACAATATACTGCTAATTCCTGACCATTAAGGTTTCCAAACTGGTCTAAGAAAAAGGAAGCCATCTTTGATCTTAAACTTAAGTAGAAGTAGTGAGAGTTGCCAGGCCTTCGGACCAGTCCTGGACATCCTACAAGGGGTAAGGAAGACGAGGGCCACACATATGGAGTATTAGTGATACACAAGGACACACTGTATAGTCTTGTACCTGTATACTGGGAAACAATAGAACATCACATATAATAGCTGTCAAACTACGAAACGTCACACTTTGCAAGCGCGCAAAGCAAGGGGCCGCATTTGCGGAGGTGGAGGCTCCACGGCGACTCACAAGCGTTTACACAGAGCCACAAAAGCGGGACTTTGAAAAAAAAAAAAAAACTATAACACGCAATGACTAAATACGGAAAAATACGAGCCGCTAAACTTCGGAATTTTTTTTTTTACAGATATAGAAGGTTTCTGTATTTCACTAGGTATATAATATCCCTGGGTATCGATTTTTATATATATTATTACATTAAGAGGTGCTTATCACCTAAAAGCAAATACATATTACCTGCTCGAGTCTGCCCTGATAGGCTAGGACACTACACAGCACTACAGAATCGGTGTCTGCATATGGTGCAGTGGGTAGACCCATACAGGGAGAATTCATTTGATTTTTGGGAGTAAAAACAGAACTTTTAAGCATGTTTTAATAAAACAAAGTACGTATCACATATATAGTTGTGAGCATGCGGGTTGTTGCTAACGCTGCGGGCTCGCGTAGCGAAGCGAGGGCCACAGTTGCTGGCATGGAGCACTGAAGGCACTCCTTGACAGCCACTGGACCTCGCAAAACTTACGGACTTAAGAGAAACAAATACGAGACGCAGAACTTAGAAAATAAACCATTACGACCTTACCGCCCGAAACCCGCGCACATGAAAACATTAAAAACATCATAAATACACACAACAAACACATAAAAAGCTTACCGACAGCAAGAGGGGGCACCCAGGACCTCGAAAACTGAAGTTAGACCTAAATTTAGCTATAAATACAAGAGTTTAGACACCCGAAAATCCCCTAAGCAAGAGAAAAAATGGCCACCGAAAAAAACGAAAACGAGGCTACAGGACTCTAAGGACGCAAAACACCACCATACACCTACAGATTTTCCGAAAAAGACGGACGCGATCCAAGAACAAGGACACCAAATCAGCCACAGACTCACATTAGGCACCATTTTACAACACCAACTTATACAATGCGGAAGAACACAGCTACACGCACACTATTACACTACACATTGCACACATTACTGGCACTTACACAGCAGCTCCACAGCACTCAAAACACACATTGTATGCTGCAGCAACATCAAAACAGATTGCCAGCTCTTCTGCACAATGCTTCCTGCCAAAGGCGCTCAGTGTGAGGCTCGCAATGAGCGCCAAAGCATCTTGGAACACCAACAAAATTTACCGCCTTTACAATCTTATTGCCATCATTTTTTGACGGGCAAGTCGCTAGTATAAAATATTCCTGTGTATCTGTTTTCTTTATTCCATTTACCACCAGGACTTAGCAGTCATTTCTACTGGGCCTCATACCACTCATCTCAGCAGAAGCCCTCACTGAGTGATGTTTTTCCCATTACCATCCACCTTTTCATCTTTTGCCTCTAGACCTAGAGGCTCACGCTCCGACACTCTTCTGCCTCAGAACTCATCTAACATGTCCTCTCACCTACCTACAATTTGATTTAATTTATAGTACAAGATGAGCATTATCACCTCCATCTTTCACAGCCGATACACCCACAGACTTAATCACTAATTAACCTACTCTCCCTTCAAAATACTTGCCAAGCCCTTGTTTTAGTTACTTCTCCTTTTCTTTCGTTAATCCCTTAAGATCATAAATCTTCGGAAAAAAAAGCCCATGTATGTAAGATTTCAATCTCAAGACAAGGCACTCTACTTTTTAGTAGTGTTTAATATTGTATTTAGCCCATGTATTGCGCTACAGAATATGTTTGTGCATTACGAAAAACGGATAATAATAATAATAATGACCATTAAAATCCAGGAACCGTCCATATATCCCTTTAAAAGGCTTTACTGGGATATATGAGAATATGAAACAAGTATTTATGATAAATGTAATATATAAGCACTCCATATGGATCATTGTCTAAAAAGATTAACTCTCGGAGGGGAACTTTAACACGTACTTCACCAGTTGGGTATATTATTCTCCAATGGGAGGGAGAATGAAGAACGGACATCCAAACTCTTTGTAGAACAACTCATCTAATGACATTTGGTGATACCCACGGGTGAGTAATGTAATGCATACACTGTCCTGGCATAGGGATACCCACGGGTGAGTAATGTAGTGCATACACTGTGCTGGCATAGGGATACCCACTGGTGAGTAATGTAGTGCATACACTGTACTGGCATAGGGATACCCACCGGTGAGTAATGTAGTGCATACACTGTCCTGGCATAGGGATACCCACCGGTGAGTAATGTAGTGCATACACTGTACTGGCATAGGGATACCCACGGGTGAGTAATGTAGTGCATACACTGTGCTGGCATAGGGATTCCCACCGGTGAGTAATGTAGTGCATACACTGTCCTGGCATAGGGATACCCACCAGTGAGTAATGTAGTGCATACACTGTCCTGGCATAGGGATACCCACCAGTGAGTAATGTAGTGCATACACTGTACTGGCATAGGGATACCCACCGGTGAGTAATGTAGTGCATACACTGTACTGGCATAGGGATACCCACCGGTGAGTAATGTAGTGCATACACTGTCCTGGCATAGGGATACCCACCGGTGAGTAATGTAGTGCATACACTGTACTGGCATAGGGATACCCACGGGTGAGTAATGTAGTGCATACACTGTGCTGGCATAGGGATTCCCACCGGTGAGTAATGTAGTGCATACACTGTCCTGGCATAGGGATACCCACCAGTGAGTAATGTAGTGCATACACTGTCCTGGCATAGGGATACCCACCAGTGAGTAATGTAGTGCATACACTGTCCTGGCATAGGGATACCCACCAGTGAGTAATGTAGTGCATACACTGTCCTGGCATAGGGATACCCACGGGTGAGTAATGTAGTGCATACACTGTGCTGGCATAGGGATACCCACCGGTGAGTAATGTAGTGCATACACTGTCCTGGCATAGGGATACCCACCAGTGAGTAATGTAGTGCATACACTGTACTGGCATAGGGATACCCACGGGTGAGTAATGTAGTGCATACACTGTACTGGCATAGGGATACCCACGGGTGAGTAATGTAGTGCATAGACTGTACTGGCATAGGGATACCCACCGGTGAGTAATGTAGTGCATACACTGTCCTGGCATAGGGATACCCACCAGTGAGTAATGTAGTGCATACACTGTACTGGCATAGGGATACCCACGGGTGAGTAATGTAGTGCATACACTGTCCTGGCATAGGGATACCCACGGGTGAGTAATGTAGTGCATAGACTGTACTGGCATAGGGATACCCACCAGTGAGTAATGTAGTGCATACACTGTGCTGGCATAGGGATACCCACGGGTGAGTAATGTAGTGCATACACTGTACTGGCATAGGGATACCCACCAGTGAGTAATGTAGTGCATACACTGTACTGGCATAGGGATACCCACGGGTGAGTAATGTAGTGCATACACTGTGCTGGCATAGGGATACCCATGGGTGAGTAATGTAGTGCATACACTGTGCTGGCATAGGGATACCCACCGGTGAGTAATGTAGTGCATACACTGTCCTGGCATAGGGATACCCACCAGTGAGTAATGTAGTGCATACACTGTACTGGCATAGGGATACCCACGGGTGAGTAATGTAGTGCATACACTGTACTGGCATAGGGATACCCACGGGTGAGTAATGTAGTGCATACACTGTCCTGGCATAGGGATACCCACCAGTGAGTAATGTAGTGCATACACTGTACTGGCATAGGGATACCCACGGGTGAGTAATGTAGTGCATACACTGTACTGGCATAGGGATACCCACGGGTGAGTAATGTAGTGCATACACTGTCCTGGCATAGGGATACCCACGGGTGAGTAATGTAGTGCATACACTGTACTGGCATAGGGATACCCACGGGTGAGTAATGTAGTGCATACACTGTACTGGCATAGGGATACCCACCGGTGAGTAATGTAGTGCATACACTGTGCTGGCATAGGGATACCCACGGGTGAGTAATGTAGTGCATACACTGTGCTGGCGTAGGGATACCCACGGGTGAGTAATGTAGTGCATACACTGTACTGGCATAGGGATACCCACGGGTGAGTAATGTAGTGCATACACTGTGCTGGCGTAGGGATACCCACGGGTGAGTAATGTAGTGCATACACTGTGCTGGCATAGGGATACCCACGGGTGAGTAATGTAGTGCATACACTGTACTGGCGTAGGGATACCCACCGGTGAGTAATGTAGTGCATACACTGTACTGGCATAGGGATACCCACGGGTGAGTAATGTAGTGCATACACTGTACTGGCATAGGGATACCCACGGGTGAGTAATGTAGTGCATACACTGTGCTGGCATAGGGATACCCACGGGTGAGTAATGTAGTGCATACACTGTACTGGCATAGGGATACCCACCAGTGAGTAATGTAGTGCATACACTGTACTGGCATAGGGATACCCACGGGTGAGTAATGTAGTGCATACACTGTGCTGGCATAGGGATACCCACGGGTGAGTAATGTAGTGCATACACTGTGCTGGCATAGGGATACCCACCGGTGAGTAATGTAGTGCATACACTGTCCTGGCATAGGGATACCCACCGGTGAGTAATGTAGTGCATACACTGTCCTGGCATAGGGATACCCACCGGTGAGTAATGTAGTGCATACACTGTGCTGGCATAGGGATACCCACCGGTGAGTAATGTAGTGCATACACTGTCCTGGCATAGGGATACCCACCAGTGAGTAATGTAGTGCATACACTGTACTGGCATAGGGATACCCACGGGTGAGTAATGTAGTGCATACACTGTACTGGCATAGGGATACCCACGGGTGAGTAATGTAGTGCATACACTGTCCTGGCATAGGGATACCCACCAGTGAGTAATGTAGTGCATACACTGTACTGGCATAGGGATACCCACGGGTGAGTAATGTAGTGCATACACTGTCCTGGCATAGGGATACCCACGGGTGAGTAATGTAGTGCATACACTGTCCTGGCATAGGGATACCCACGGGTGAGTAATGTAGTGCATACACTGTACTGGCATAGGGATACCCACGGGTGAGTAATGTAGTGCATACACTGTGCTGGCATAGGGATACCCACCGGTGAGTAATGTAGTGCATACACTGTGCTGGCATAGGGATACCCACCGGTGAGTAATGTAGTGCATACACTGTACTGGCATAGGGATACCCACGGGTGAGTAATGTAGTGCATACACTGTGCTGGCATAGGGATACCCACGGGTGAGTAATGTAGTGCATACACTGTGCTGGCATAGGGATACCCACCGGTGAGGAATGTAGTGCATACACTGTGCTGGCATAGGGATACCCACCGGTGAGTAATGTAGTGCATGCACTGTCCTGGCATAGGGATACCCACCGGTGAGTAATGTAGTGCATACACTGTGCTGGCATAGGGATACCCACCGGTGAGTAATGTAGTGCATACACTGTGCTGGCATAGGGATACCCACCGGTGAGTAATGTAGTGCATACACTGTACTGGCATAGGGATACCCACCGGTGAGTAATGTAGTGCATACACTGTCCTGGCATAGGGATACCCACGGGTGAGTAATGTAGTGCATACACTGTGCTGGCATAGGGATACCCACCGGTGAGTAATGTAGTGCATACACTGTGCTGGCATAGGGATACCCACCGGTGAGTAATGTAGTGCATACACTGTGCTGGCATAGGGATACCCACTGGTGAGTAATGTAGTGCATACACTGTCCTGGCATAGGGATACCCACCGGTGAGTAATGTAGTGCATACACTGTACTGGCATAGGGATACCCACCGGTGAGTAATGTAGTGCATACACTGTACTGGCATAGGGATACCCACCGGTGAGTAATGTAGTGCATACACTGTGCTGGCATAGGGATACCCACCGGTGAGTAATGTAGTGCATACACTGTACTGGCATAGGGATACCCACCGGTGAGTAATGTAGTGCATACACTGTACTGGCATAGGGATACCCACCGGTGAGTAATGTAGTGCATACACTGTACTGGCATAGGGATACCCACCGGTGAGTAATGTAGTGCATACACTGTACTGGCATAGGGATACCCACCGGTGAGTAATGTAGTGCATACACTGTACTGGCATAGGGATACCCACCGGTGAGTAATGTAGTGCATACACTGTACTGGCATAGGGATACCCACCGGTGAGTAATGTAGTGCATACACTGTCCTGGCATGGGGATACCCACCGGTGAGTAATGTAGTGCATACACTGTCCTGGCATGGGGATACCCACTGGTGAGTAATGTAGTGCATACACTGTACTGGCATAGGGATACCCACCGGTGAGTAATGTAGTGCATACACTGTGCTGGCATAGGGATACCCACCGGTGAGTAATGTAGAGC
>CM050173.1:10180056-10300402 GCA_027410445.1 Discoglossus pictus | reverse complement strand
TCTCCCTCGTCTCTTTGGGCCCCCCCCCTCTCCCTCGTCTCTTGGGCCCCCCCCCCCCTCTCCCTCGTCTCTTGGGCCCCCCCCCTCTCCCCTCGTCTCTTGGGCCCCCCCCCCCTCTCCCTCGTCTCTTGGGCCCCCCCCCTCTCCCCTCGTCTCTTGGGCCCCCCCCCTCTCCCTCGTCTCCTTGGGCCCCCCTCTCCCTCGTCGCTTGGGCCCCCCTCTCCCTCGTCGCTTGGGCCCCCCTCTCCCTCGTCGCTTGGGCCCCCCTCTCCCTCGTCTCTTGGGCCCCCCCTCTCCCTCGTCTCTTGGGCCCCCCTCTCCCTCGTCTCTTGGGCCCCCCCCCCCTCTCCCTCGTCTCTTGGGCCCCCCTCTCCCTCGTCTCTTGGGCCCCCCTCTCCCTCGTCTCTTGGGCCCCCTCTCCCTGGTCGCTTGGGGCCCCCCCCTCTCCCTCGTCGCTTGGGCCCCCCTCTCCCTCGTCTCTTGGGCCCCCCTCTCCCTCGTCTCTTGGGCCCCCCTCTCCCTCGTCTCTTGGGCCCCCCTCTCCCTCGTCTCTTGGGCCCCCCTCTCCCTCGTCTCTTGGGCCCCCCCCCTCTCACCTCGTCTCTTGGGCCCCCCTCTCCCTCGTCTCTTGGGCCCCCCTCTCCCCTCGTCTCTTGGGCCCCCCTCTCCCTCGTCTCTTGGGCCCCCCTCTCCCTCGTCTCTTGGGCCCCCCTCTCCCTCGTCTCTTAGGCCCCCCTCTCCCTCGTCTCTTAGGCCCCCCTCTCCCTCGTCTCTTAGGCCCCCTTTCCCTCGTCTCTTAGGCCCCCTTTCCCTCCCCTGTGACTCCCCCCCCCCCTCTCCCTCCCTGATGTCTTCCCCCCATCCCTCCAGTGTCGCTTTACCCCCTCTCCCTCCCCTGTGAGTCCTCCCTCCCTCATGACTCCTCCTTGGTTTTAAGGAGACCAAGCATGGGAGCGGTCATGTTATTCCTGGAAGGGCGATACGCATACAACATAGATTTTTCGGCACCTTTGGTTCCAGAGCCTTTGCCAGATTAGCTGCATTAAACAATACTCCTCTGCCCACTAATTATAATAATTATACCTCTCCTGTGTCTCTAAAGTATCATGGATTTATAGAAACTGAAATAAAACAAATAATACATGTAACTGTAATTTACATAGAAATTAAATGATTAATGAAATTAAAACAAATATTACATGTAAATTATATATAAATTAAATGATTAATGAAACAAGAAGTACACTATATTAATTTTGCCCCGACTAAAGGAGGTGACGGACCATAAGTTGCTATTTTTTAGGAGATGTTGCAGTTGAGGCGGCCATGCTCCTAGGATGACTCTAGCCACAGGCATGCCCTGTACAGCCGGTCCTGCTGGCTTGGTTTTTGGACGGTTTCTCCCACAAGGACACACCAACACCACATAAAACAATCACACAGGGCACAGTTGTTTGGAAACAAGGTGATCTAATGTGACGCCATGTATCGGAAAACATTCTCTTATTTCCGTCCTCATCATCGTGTTGGGTAACGGCCAAAGCTTCAGAATAAGGTTATAAAGAAAGCAGTCAACTGAAACACAGTATTTTTTTCAAAGAAAGAAAATCTTTATATTCTATTTAGTTAGTTAAACTTGGAATAATATCTGTAAATATCAACTTTATTGTCTATTTAAATTACAGTTTGGATAAAAACGTTCCTGACCATGATCACAATGCAGATTATGCGATAACGGACATATAACGTGTTACCTTGTGCCAGCCTTTCAGCGGCCATTTTCTTTTCTTCAGCATAAAGCCGTCATGCTTTTCTGGTTTCTGGACACTTGTTTGCCCAATCTTCAGCCCCTCTATAATTTCCCAGCTATCCGCTTCCTGTAAAAAAAAACAAGTAAGGTAAATGTACGATAACAGGATTTGTACTGTAAAGGATAATTATGATATTTATCAAATTTGTGTTTTTCAAGCAGCATTAATACATAAAATATAAGGATATATAATCTTAAGGGTGTTTCTGTATTCCTTAAAGGTAAATGGAAGTGAGCTTGATTATTAATGCATCTGATAGAGGAGAATGTATAGTGTCTGAAAAAAACAAATTGCATGAAAAAATTCTAAAGTTACACAGTTAGCCTGAAGTTAGCGGATTTTCTTGCTTTTGCAAAAAGTTTTCTTTCAATATTGCCCCCCCCCCCCCCCCCCTGAAATTTCCATGGATTATTAGCATATCTTATACAATGCTTCTTTTTTGCCTGGAAAATGTACAGACATGCTCAGTTATCACCTGAAGTCTGCCCTACTGTGGAAAGTCACATGACCTCAGGCACTTTCCTTTCCTTTAGTGTAATTTCCTTCCTTTACGGATTATGTAAAGCCGTGATATCATTTATTGAGCTCTGAAGTAAGCACAGTCTAATGCACTGTTTTTTCTTGTGTTCTGTCTGAGCTCTGTGTAATCCTATGATAGCATTTCTATAGTCCTGTGAATATTGTGTAATGCAGTGTTATTTCTTGCGTTCGGTTTGTGAATATTGTGTAATGCAGTGTTATTTCTTGCGTTCAGTTTGTGAATATTGTGTAATGTTGTGTTATTTCTTGCGTTCTGAGTATTGTGTAATGTTGTGTTATTTCTTGCGTTCTGTCTGAATATTGTGTAATGTTGTGTTATTTCTTGTATTCTGTCTGTGAGCTGTGTAATCCTATGATAGCATTTCTTTAGCTCTGTCTGAGTATTGTGTAATGCTGTGGTATAATTTCAATAGCTGTCTGTGAGACTATTGTATAATTTATATTTTTAGAGTCTGTGACCATCTCAGCTTATAAAAAGGTTTGTGATATATATTTTTATTTGATGTGACAGTCAAAGTATAATTGTTGTGTTTAACTCTTCTTACTTTATCATTGTTTGTCTAAGCATAAGCTTAAATTAGAGATTTGTGTGTGTATATTCAGGTCAAACCTAACTACACTGCTTATCAACCCCTCCCCCGGCTCTCTTTTGACATCCAGTGTCACAGCTGCTTGCTGATTGGCTGAAAAGTGAATCAGCATGCGCATGTGCTGCATAATGGATATGTCATTAAAAATGAGATATCCTTTATGCAAATCACAGTTGCTGGGCGTGTCTAGATCACCCCCAGCACATTTTTTTTATTATATTGCAAAAATGTTTTTGCTAGGTGGGTTATGATGCATTCTACTGGATGCATTCACAACCCACCTAACTTACATATACCTTTAACTGTGTTCAGAACTATGAGATTTGTGTTAAAAGATGCCGAGAGTAGATTATAAGACTCTAAAGTCAGAAAACAAATCACATGTTTATTTTAAGTACTGTTTTAAAAGAAAGTTCCTGTTATCACAGCATATTTAATAAATGCACATTGAAAAAAAAAAAATTCTTGTTGGATCTGAAAAAGAGTATTTGATAATGTAGCACGGTGCATTCTCTCTAAGAAGTTTTCTTTTGAACAAAGTAGAAAAAAATATTCAAATGTTTAACTGATCTGGGGGCTTGCCCCGTCAGCTAATCAGCAGTCATCTAAATGTATGAGCCATAATTATCTGCCTATGAAATCTACATATGTTTTGCGCACTGGCAAGTTCCAATTAATTTTATTCATGTTCATGTATATATGTTTCCTGGGTTTCAAATGTTTGGTAAGAAACAGGCAGTGATTATCAGAAAAATATGTGTTCTATAGAAAAGGTCAGTGTACTGACAAAGTTGTAGGCAGGAAAGTAAATTCCATCTTTGCACACCCACAGGGAGCTTACATAACCAAGTATGCAAAGGAAATGCAGCTAGGTACAGAGTATGGCCTTTCAAGGATGAAATCACATGGTTGGGTGGGGTCTAAGCTTACAACTGAATCAGACCGCAAGGATATATAGAGAAAGAGACTACATATCCCAGGCTGCTTTGCAACACAGGACCCCCAGAGTATGATATGCATCTGCTTTCTCCCGATTGGCCAAAACAAATTATGAATTTTATGTTAATCTTAGCAGGGATTTTCAGGGGTGTCAATTGGCAAAAGCCTCAGCTTGAAAAGATTTAGCAAACATGTAAATGTTTATCTTGGTATTGTTTCATGCAAAAAAATGTTTTTATACACTATTTATTCTCCTATCAGATGCTTCATAACCCAGGAAACTTAGATATGCCTTTAATATTTTTCATGCAAAACACAACTTTGATAATGTTTAGAACATGATATTTTAACAATTTCAGTGCCATGGGGTTCAGGATATTTTCTTGACCCAGGATACCAGAAACGTCGAACATTTTCCCATGTATCTGTGTTGATACATTTCCTGTCATCTTAATTTTAAACATTTATGTAATATTAGATTTTTTTCCCAGCTATCTATTGATATATTTGCTATGTTGGTTGTATGTAGAGAAAAAAAAATAAAGCTACCAGTTGGTTTTAGAAAATGTAGAAAATACCAAAAGAAAGAAAAAACAAATAAAAATTGCAAAGGTTTAGCTAACATCAAAGTCAATTATTAAACAAATAGGGAAACTTTATTTGCAAAAAAAAACACCAAAACACGCTGTAAAAGTATGTAGGGCATATCAAGGGTTACATGTATATCAAAAATATTGTCTTACTACTCTTAAATATAAGTGGAGCAAAGAGAAGAGTATCTAAACTCCAGAGTCTGTGTGTCCTGTGCTCAAGTCTACTATTAAGAAAGTAAGAAGTATAAACAGAACCCCAAGTAGCAGCTTGCAATAATGTTACAAGGAAGTCAATAGCATCATGCCAATGATCTTGCAATATAATGAAATATACATACATCACAGAGATAAGATTTACCACAATGCCCATAGGATCACTAAATTAGGAAAGTACCGTATATACTCGAGTATAAGCCGACCCGAGTATTAGCCGAGGCATCTATTTTACCACAAAATACTGGGTAAAATTAGTGACTCGAGTATAAGCCGAGGGTGGGAAATGTGCAACTGTGACAGTCGAAAAATTTACGTCGTTACGCAAGGAAAATACGAGACACGTTACGAACCATTACGACCTCGCAAAAAATCGTCCGCAACAAGTGCACATGAAAAATACAACAAATACACACAACAAATACATAAAAAGCTTACTTACAGGAAGAGGGAGCATCCTAGACCTCGAAAACTAAAGTTACACCTCAATTTAACTCAAATTAAAAGAGTTTAGACACAAAAAATTCTCGAAACGAGAGAAAAAATGTCCGCCGAAAAAACGAAAACGAGGCTACAGCAGTCTAAAGACGCAAAACACCACCAAACACCTACGTATTTGCTGGAAAACACCTACGAGATTAAAAAACAAGGACGCAACCCGCGCAACCCCAAAAACATTACAAACACAATAAATACAAACAACAAACACATAAAAAGGTTACTCACAGCAAGGGGGGGGGGGCACCCAGGACCTCTGCAAGTGAAGTTACACCTCCATTTAAGCACAAATTTCGCAGTTTAGAGACCCGAAAATCACCTAAGCAAGAGAAAAAATGGCCGCCGAACAAAACGAAACGAGGCTAAAGGCCCCTAAAAGTGCAAAACACCACCAAACAGCTACGGATATTCCGAAAAAGTCGCACGACATAGAAAACGAAGGACACTAAATCAGCCACATTATATACACCAAACACCATTAGCTCACTTACAATTTCCTTGCCGTCATTTTTTGATGGGCAATTCGCTAGTATATATATAATTAACAGTTCAAATCTAAAAATTACATAAACTATTCTTAGTAGGCCTGAATAGTCACAGACCATGCTCCTTGGGGATCCAGGGTATCGGATCAGAGCCAGAGGCTTAACATTACACAGGTTATTACGGTCATAACAAAATAGTCCATCATAGAACACATAGTCCTTGAGTTCATGGCAGTGACAGTTCGATCATGGGTCATACAGAGGTTCAATAGAGTCCCATCCTGGCCCCCATAAGGAAGTCGTGACACCACTCCACCCACCATGAGAGAGCCTAGGGACAGCAGTCAGGACCGGATCACTATCTAGTAAGTACAGGGTGACACATAGCTAGGGACAGCAGTCAGGACAGGATCACCATCTAGTAAGTACAGGGCGATACATAGCTAGGGACAGCAGTCAGGACCGGGTCACTATCTAGTAAGTACAGGGCGATACATAGCTAGGGACAGCAGTCAGGATCGGGTCACTATCTAGTAAGTACAGGGTGATACATAGCTAGGGACAGCAGTCAGGACCGGATCACTATCTAGTAAGTAAAAGGCGATACATAGCTAGGGACAGCAGTCAGGACCGGATCACTATCTAGTAAGTAAAAGGCGATACATAGCTAGGGACAGCAGTCAGGACCGGGTCACTATCTAGTAAGTACAGGGCGATACATAGCTAGGGACAGCAGTCAGGACCGGGTCACTATCTAGTAAGTACAGGGCGATACATAGCTAGGGACAGCAGTCAGGATCGGGTCACTATCTAGTAAGTACAGGGTGATACATAGCTAGGGACAGCAGTCAGGACCGGATCACTATCTAGTAAGTACAGGGCGATACATAGCTAGGGACAGCAGTCAGGACCGGGTCACTATCTAGTAAGTACAGGGCGATACATAGCTAGGGACAGCAGTCAGGATCGGGTCACTATCTAGTAAGTACAGGGTGATACATAGCTAGGGACAGCAGTCAGGACCGGGTCACTATCTAGTAAGTACAGGGCGATACATAGCTAGGGTCAGCAGTCAGGACCGGGTCACTATCTAGTAAGTACAGGGTGACACATAGCTAGGGACAGCAGTCAGGACCGGGTCACTATCTAGTAAGTACAGGGTGACACATAGCTAGGGACAGCAGTCAGGACCGGGTCACTATCTAGTAAGTACAGGGTGACACATAGCTAGGGACAGCAGTCAGGACCGGGTCACTATCTAGTAAGTACAGGGCGATACATAGCTAGGGACAGCAGTCAGGACCGGGTCACTATCTAGTAAGTACAGGGCGATACATAGCTAGGGACAGCAGTCAGGACAGGATCACTATGTAGTAAGTACAGGGTGATACATAGCTAGGGACAGCAGTCAGGACCGGGTCACTATCTAGTAAGTACAGGGCGATACATAGCTAGGGACAGCAGTCAGGACAGGATCACTATGTAGTAAGTACAGGGTGATACATAGCTAGGGACAGCAGTCAGGACCGGATCACTATCTAGTAAGTACAGGGTGACACATAGCTAGGGACAGCAGTCAGGACCGGATCACTATCTAGTAAGTACAGGGCGATACATAGCTAGGGTCAGCAGTCAGGACAGGAACACTATCTAGTAAGTACAGGGTGATACATAGCTAGGGACAGCAGTCAGGACCGGATCACTATCTAGTAAGTACAGGGTGATACATAGCTAGGGTCAGCAGTCAGGACAGGAACACTATCTAGTAAGTACAGGGCGATACATAGCTAGGGACAGCAGTCAGGACCGGAACACTATCTAGTAAGTACAGGGTGACACATAGCTAGGGACAGCAGTCAGGACCGGGTCACTATCTAGTAAGTACAGGGTGACACATAGCTAGGGACAGCAGTCAGGACCGGGTCACTATCTAGTAAGTACAGGGTGACACATAGCTAGGGACAGCAGTCAGGACCGGGTCACTATCTAGTAAATACAGGGTGATACATAGCTAGGGACAGCAGTCAGGACCGGGTCACTATCTAGTAAGTACAGGGTGACACATAGCTAGGGACAGCAGTCAGGACCGGGTCACTATCTAGTAAGTACAGGGTGACACATAGCTAGGGACAGCAGTCAGGACCGGGTCAATATCTAGTAAGTACAGGGCGATACATAGCTAGGGACAGCAGTCAGGACAGGATCACTATGTAGTAAGTACAGGGTGATACATAGCTAGGGTCAGCAGTCAGGACAGGAACACTATCTAGTAAGTACAGGGTGATACATAGCTAGGGACAGCAGTCAGGACCGGAACACTATCTAGTAAGTACAGGGTGATACATAACTAGGGACAGCAGTCAGGACAGGGTCACTATCTAGTAAGTACAGGGTGATACATAGCTAGGGACAGCAGTCAGGACCGGGTCACTATCTAGTAAGTACAGGGTGACACATAGCTAGGGACAGCAGTCAGGACCGGGTCACTATCTAGTAAGTACAGGGTGACACATAGCTAGGGACAGCAGTCAGGACCGGGTCACTATCTAGTAAGTACAGGGCGATACATAGCTAGGGACAGCAGTCAGGACAGGATCACTATGTAGTAAGTACAGGGTGATACATAGCTAGGGTCAGCAGTCAGGACAGGATCACTATCTAGTAAGTACAGGGTGATACATAGCTAGGGACAGCAGTCAGGACCGGAACACTATCTAGTAAGTACAGGGTGATACATAGCTAGGGTCAGCAGTCAGGACCGGATCACTATCTAGTAAGTACAGGGTGATACATAGCTAGGGACAGCAGTCAGGACCGGATCACGATCTAGTAAGTGCAGGTCGATACATAGCTAGGGACATCTGATTTATGTAACCCTAAAGACATTAGATTTTTATTACCATAAATGAACCTCACTAAGTAGATTATTTTGTCATTGTGAATGCTTATAGCTCGCTTTGGATATCTCTATGAACATTCCTAGATTATGGCTACATTTTCAGCTTTACAACACAGAGCGCTATTATTAAGGAGTCTACACCAGGCCAGGTCCATATCGCTGTCTAGGGAGAGTAGTTTGGTTCCAATGACTAATGAAAATTCAACAGAAAACAAAGGCTTTTGTAACATAACAGGCACAATTCTGAAATAATGACCAATGATGCAATTAAAATATCTGGTTTGTTTTATTAATATAAGCCAATGCTTTTAACATTGTTCAAAACCAAGCTCTATTGTTATTTTATTTTAATTAACAATATTGCCACTCTCACAAGAATGCTTCTTCAGGGTTATAATTGAATTCTTCTCTTTTACATTATAATTAAAAGTACTAAATCGTATTGCCTCTCTCAGTAGAGAATATGAGAGAAATACGTATTTTACCATTTCCAAAGATCTTAATGTAAGTCTCTATTTCCTCTCATCTTAATTATTCCTTCTTTATGTAAAATGCAGCAACCATATATATCTTCCACTCAACTGCACCTACCCCAGACACTGCCATCCTTCATGCCTCTACTCACAAACTATAACCCTTTGGCAATGTGCCATTCTCTTTCAAACGACTTTCTCTTCCTATCACTGACAAGCTCTCCGTCTAAAGGATGTAGAGCCATTTCACGGACAATAATGTGCGAGAGATATTCCTTGCCACAAGAATGTTCATTTGCTAACATAACTTCCTTATTAATCTCTAGGAGAAACATATGCCTTATTTTGCATGCTTTTTAAGTTGATCTGTCTTGTTGCTTTTCCCTGCATTTTCCTTTCTCATGGAAGCCTCCAGTTTGGATAAAAAACAAAAACAAAAAAAAAAACAATCAGTAATCCATAAAGAAATATGGATGGTCAATAATCCTTGAAGAAAAGTCTAGGGTGACTTTTGTCACTTTGTTGCCCAGACTTTTGTGGAGATGATGTTTTGAATCCCAATCCCAATTAAGCGGACTTTGAGGTGCCAGTGGCAAACAATACATTTTAACAAAATACTCCAATATCAAAATGTTATTTAGAAAATGATGTCAAGGTTTAGAGTCTATATGTTTTTACTTGGGCAAAGAGGCATCTTTTATTATAATGGCACTGAAAAGAGGTCAGGAAGGAAGATGAAATAGAGGATGAGATAAAGGGAAAATTATATAGTTTAACAAATAATGTATTTAAGGGATTTATTTAAGGATATGGAAGCTAAGGAAAGATATTAAGAAATCAGTATAATGATGTGGTGGTCCTGAAGATATGGGCTAAAAGGTCCAGATTTGGACCTAGGTTTGCTTATTGCAGATTCACTAACGGCTGGAGACCCCTGTGTTACCCATAACTAACATTAGATCATGTAAAAAATGATGCACGAGGGGCACAATACAATTACTATCATCTTGTGGACATGTTGTCAGGGACCGCCATGCCATGCCCTGAGACTTCCCATTCTGCAGCCTAAGCTTGTGCTGACCTCACAATAGCACCTGGGAGGCTGTCCTCACAATAGAACCTGGGAGGCTGACCTCACAATAGTACCTGGGCTATTACACCTGCTGCTCTGCTGCACAGTTTGACTTTGACTTGCTGGGCTACCTGGACTAGCTGGCTACGTGTGACACCTATCCTACTTCCCGGATATCTGCATTGCTGTGAAGATTACACCACCTGTGCATCAGCTCCAGTACGGACTACTACAAGTTCTTCCCCACTCCCGGAAGGTGCCGAGTATCCCATGGTTCCTGTGGATTTCTTGCTGCCAGCATCCACACAGGTGACACTTGTTAAGCCTCCTGAATTGTGATCATGAGTAGTTATGTACCAAATCTTTATTCTGATTTAATAAAGTAATTGCTGTTGGTCTCCCGCTGCCTGCTGGGAGTTTAGCCTAAAGAATCCCAACACTTATGTATTTTTTTTTATCTAAATCTGCCTTTCGTTACAAGTTTAGTTTTAGTCCACATCTATCTAAAGATAGTGATCTTTTCAACGTGTGGTTTATCATTTTCATTCATTCTACCTCTTCTATTCTAACTTTACTTTTTTTATCCTACTTCTTTTTAGCATATTTGGAAATCATATAGTAGACTCATCTATTATTAATAATCCTTTATAATCCCCTTAATATGATTCGTAAGTACATACCATATCCCTTTCTCAATTCAATTATAATTACAATTATATTATACTAGCGACTTGCCCATCAAAAATGACAGGGCAATAACATTTGAAGCCATGGGAATGCTGTTTGACACATAAATTTAAACCGTTTTGTACTGTGAGACCCTTCGGCGCTCATTGCGAGCCTATCCTGTCGTGTACTTTTGGTCCTCTGAGAGAGATATATTTTTCTATGTATATGTAGTTAAGTAATAATGAATAATTTCTTAAATTAATTAATATACTTTAATTATTTATAATTCATATATGCAGGCTGAAGAGCTAACAATCTGTTTGTATTTTGCGTCTGCATAGAATATACAGTGTGAGTGTTGGTGCCCGGCTTATAAAGTGTAATGAATGTCTGAAGTGTGCATTGTAAATAGGCTGCGTGCGCGAGGTAAAGCCGTTGGTTTATTGTGTAAAGCGGCATTGTATAGTCGTAATGTTATTAATGTGGTGCGCGTCTCGTGAGCATTTTACGGCTTTTTCAATAGTGTATCTTGTAGGTCGTAGTGTGATGTGTAAAGTGCTAAACGTTTTGCAGTGTTTTGTGCGGTCCGGGGTCGTGTAACCTTGTTTTCATTTTTTTTCAGCGGCCATTTTTTTCCTCGCTTAGTCTAAATAAAGTTAAATTTGCGTTCCACCTCACTCACAGACGTCCTGGCTGTTGCCCCATACGGTCTGATATTTTTGGATGTATTTATTGTGTTTTTCAGGTTTTTTATTCGGCCGCTAATCTGGTAATTTTTTGCGTCTCTTATCTTTTTTTTTTCTAGGTCCCGCTTGTCGTTTTTTTTCATAAGTCCCGCTTCTCGTTTTTTTTTCCTAAGTCCTGCGTCTCGTATTTTAACGGATCGCCTCACTTTGCGAGGCTCGCATTGGCTAAGTGCTACGGTTTAACGACTTGCTTTGCATCGCTCGCAGTGATGAGTGCCTTTGCGGCTCATCGGCAAAGTGCTTACGGTTTAACGGCACGCCTCGTTTTGAGAGGCTCACAAGCGATGAGCGCCGCCTACCTCGTACGCAACTTGCAAAGTGTGAAGACGTCTCGCAGTTTGACAACTATTATATGTGATTATATTACATCATTGATCATAAATGTGTTGCTATATTGAATCCTACTAGTTAAATTTGGATTTTAAATTCTATCAATTATTTCTTAAATTCGCCATCCTTCATAGCTACATAGTAATTGAGGTTGAAAAAAGACTTTCAGCCCATCAAGTTCAACCTTTTAAGATCTCCTCTGATCTGCAATATGCGGATTAGTTGTTAATTCAATATAATGTGTTTCATAAATATCATTGTATTCCTTCATCTCTTCTCTCATTCCCTCCTTACCATCATTCACTTTATATCAATATCACTATATCAATTTTTTTGAAATCTCATTTCATTATGAAATTTCAGCTTAGGAAAATTAACATTTTACTTACTTTAGTCAATAAACCCTAATCCTCAATTAGATAATATATTATACTCATTATTTTACAGAATAAATATAGATCATCAAGAAACGTATCTCTAAAATCTAGTTGTATTCAATTCAAACATTCGCCAAGAAAAAATATTTTTAATAATCCTTGTTCAGAGGCCACTAAAATAAAATAATATCTTAAAATTGCTTTTCCAGCCCCCTCCACCCCAGTGCATGGAAAAACCATTGTCTGTAAAAGACTGGTCAAAAAAATTAGAAGAAGAGGGATCACTTATTTAGCATTAGAGAGGGAGGCTAAGCTTTACAGGCTCCAACTTGCCAAATTAAGACATGCTCCAAATTAAAGCATCCATGACAAAGTCTCCCTTTCTCGGATATATAAACTATTAACCTCCAGTCTAGAGAATTGAGCAAATTCACCACCGAATAATATTAACCCTTTTCCAGCTACTGTAGATAGTAATTAATTAACCATCATGTCTCATCATCAAGTCACAAATCATATCAAAACCGATATTGTAGAAGGAAAAGATGTTCACTTGGTATTTCTATTAATCTCCTCCTCCGATAATCCAGATAATCGTAAAAAAAAAAAAATTCAAAGCAACATATCAGTAACTGTGAAAGCAAAAGACCCCACAGAGGCAGAAAAATAACTAACTATCCAAGAATCTGTTATGGTTTTAGACTTTACAAGGAAATGTTGTGTCAAGAAGGTAGAAAACGAACAACTATCTGTTTGTAATCATGGATTTGCACTAGAACTATGGGAATTTACTTCTTAGGTTTATCATTGGTCCTTTGCAGCCAAAACCACGACCGTTTAAATCCAACTCTTATGTAAACTGGAGCATTTTAGACAACAATATACTCATGTACTTTGCCAACCTCAAAGTCTCAGGCGTGGTTGAATGACAATATTGATACGCACACTACCACTAATATTTTTCTTAATCTGGTATGGCCAAACACGAGTACTAGACATACTACTAGCCACTTATAATCAAATGTTAATCCAGCCAAAAAGCCTAAAATAGTTCAACTTGTTGGGTAAATTTATTATATAGGAAACTTGCCAATTCCATTAAAAGTTTAATAGCTATGGTTATAACTTCTATGACTGAAGACTTCTTCATGTATGTTCAATCTATAAAAAGGCATCTCAAAAAGAACTTTGAAGAACTCTTCTGAAAGATTTCCCAGAAACCAATATTGTAGAAGTCACAGTTGAGTACTTTCCAAATGGCATTAAAACCCTTCTTTTGGGAACCCTTGAATGCGATAACCTGAAATCAAGATCCCCAGAACCTCTAATTCTTCAAGAGTTAAAAAGGATCTTGATAAAAAATATATTTTTGGGTCGAGTTTCATTTCTCCACTTTCTAATATATCAAACAACACTATCAACCGAGCAACTACAAAATGTTCCCCATAATTTGGGGAAGATCTCTCCTAGCCTGAACACATTAATTCCAGTAGATGATTCCTCTTTTCCGAATACATTCTAAATCCATGAACGTTTAAAAATTTGCTAAATACATCTGAAAACAAATATCTTGTCTTGGGTTCATGCATACTCCAGCCATTCATTCCAGATAGGTCCAGCTTCCCCACTTTAAGAAATCAGTCTCCAGTTCACATAATAAAGCATTGTAGAAGATGGAAATCTGTTATGCAAGATCTATTCCAACATTCATCACCGATTTAAGCCATGCCTCTATTAACTTAACTAATTACCGTAGATACTTGAATATAGCGCCACCTAAATATACCGCGAGGGTTACGAATTTGGTAGGTAAATGGGCAAAGAGTGCAAGACCAATACAACGCAAGGGTTAAAATTTACAGACTTGTTGAAACAAATATGTGCTGAATCATGTTCCAAAAGCACCCTGAATGGTGAATAAATGCTTTAATATTCAATATAACAGAATATTATGGTTAATGTCACGTTCATATACATATATAATATGTTCTGTATGCTTGAGATCTCCACTCCCATTCCCACCAGTTAGCGCTCCCGCAGGACTCACAACACAATGGCCACAGTCTGTGGTTAATGCAGCACTCCATGCACTGGTGGCAGCAGCAGGATGCACTCTAACCAAGACATGACAGCGAGGAGCCGTTTGTTCCTTCATGGGGGGGGGGGGGGGGGGGGGAGAGAGACTATAAAACTTAATTTAACAACAAGAACTGCAAGGAATCAGTATACCAAAATTTAGAACATCTGAATCACTAATATATTGCGGTCCTCCGATTATTGGTTAAAATGGGAACATAAAAAACTAGCGATATACTAGAGTATCTTCAGTAATTAATAAAATTGCGTTAGTTCACCATGTTTTAATCTCTTTGCTTATTGGCCTTCTTAGCAAGCTTAATGTCCTTTTTCATATTACTCCGTGTCATTTCCTGGTGTAAGGCATGTTCCCTAAGCAGATGTTAATATGACTTTGGGTTGCAACGGTCAGTGTATAATTTACTAAAATGGTCAAAAAACGGAGGAGTTGATGTAAGTAGGGATTACCTGTATAATGCAAGTGTCTTGAGCACTTCCTGAAAGCTCAAGGTCATACACTAATTTAACGTACAGTGTAGGGAGGGGACAGAGAGAGGAGGAATACTGGATAAATTGATTGGAGCTTTTTGAATTTAACACTTGACTCCTCCCCCCACACATGCTCTGATGCAAGCCCTATCCTCCAGAAAAGCAACTATTTCACACATGTTGGCACGTCAAAGTAAAATGGATGCCTTCAGCTACCAGCAGACACTTTTTTTTCTGATTTAAAACTTTGCTTAATTACATTTTTGCTGTTTTTTTGGGCAGGCGCAAATTTTTCAAACATCTTTATATATTTTTTTATCATACAGTGTTCCTTTAAAGAAAACAAAAGCGTTATACAGGGCATTCTACACAATGGCTAAATCCATTTACAGTTTGCTAAATGATATGATCACAGAACACCTTTCTATCAGGGTAACATGATATTTACGGCACCGTTTAGTTTGTTATACTTGTATACCATTATTTGAGAGCATAGATTTGGTTCCTTACTGAGATATTGATTTGTTGGTCATAAAAAGATCAATAAATTACCAGTGTGCATAAAAAAAGTAATTTGAAATATTTTATGGCAACAAATTCTTTACAGTATGTTTTGCTATTTTATGGGACCTAAAATCACTGGGTCATGCTTCGGGGGGCCAGTTATTGTCCAGCTCACTACTTGCTCAGCGAGCATTTTATAGATCTTTTGTTTTATTTTGATAAATAAGAACAGCAACAAAAAAGGGAAAACTGTCTCTCACACTCACTCTATGGTCACCTAAATACTTTATGTAGTAGAATACATTTAGTTATAAATATGTAAGGGGCCCATTCCAATAAGAATACAGTTTTATTCCAATAGTTCTATCTAAGTTTCCCTGTTCTTACCTTTGTCTAATGTAACACCTGCTGCTTATAGCAGAAACACTTATTATGTGGAGTCATTCTATAAACCTACAGATTTATTTTATTTATAAATAAAACATGTGTTCCACACCCCCAGAGCAGATCACATAGGGGCAGTGAACCTACCAATAGCAACACTGCATCTGGAGGAGGAGGGGGAAAGAGACAGAGGGGGAAAGGGTCAAAGAGACAGAAGGGGAAAGGGTCAAAGAGACAGAAGGGGAAAGGGTCAAAGAGACAGAAGGGGAAAGGGTCAAAGAGACAGAAGGGGAAAGGGTCAAAGAGACAGAAGGGGAAAGGGTCAAAGAGACAGAAGGGGAAAGGGTCAAAGAGACAGAAGGGGAATGGGGGAAAGAGACCCCGGAGGGAGGAGGTGGGAAAGAGACCCCGGAGGGAGGAGGTGGGAAAGAGACCCCGGAGGGAGGAGGTGGGAAAGAGACCCCGGAGGGAGGAGGTGGGAAAGAGACCCCGGAGGGAGGAGGTGGGAAAGAGACCCCGGAGGGAGGAGGTGGGAAAGAGACCCCGGAGGGAGGAGGTGGGAAAGAGACCCCGGAGGGAGGAGGTGGGAAAGAGACCCCGGAGGGAGGAGGTGGGAAAGAGACCCCGGAGGAAGGAGGTGGGAAAGAGACCCAGGAGGAAGGAGGTGGGAAAGAGACCCCAGAGGGAGGAGGTGGGAAAGAGACCCCAGAGGGAGGAGGTGGGAAAGAGACCCCAGAGGGAGGAGGTGGGAAAGAGACCCCGGAGGGAGGAGGTGGGAAAGAGACCCCGGAGGGAGGAGGTGGGAAAGAGACCCCGGAGGAAGGAGGTGGGAAAGAGACCCAGGAGGAAGGAGGTGGGAAAGAGACCCCGGAGGAAGGAGGTGGGAAAGAGACCCCGGAGGAAGGAGGTGGGAAAGAGACCCCGGAGGAAGGAGGTGGGAAAGAGACCTCGGAGGGAGGAGGTGGGAAAGAGACCCCGGAGGGAGGAGGTGGGAAAGAGACCCCGGAGGGAGGAGGTGGGAAAGAGACCCCGGAGGGAGGAGGTGGGAAAGAGACACAGGGAAAGGAGGGGGAAAAATTGACACAGGAGAGGAAGGGAGAAAGAGCAAAAGGGGAGAAACACAGGGGATGGAGAGGGGGGAAAGAGTCACAGGGGAGGGAGAAGCAGGGGAACAAATTCACAGGGGAGGGAGAGGCGGGGGTGAATAGACACAGGGTAGGGGGATGGGGGAAAAATATATATTATCCTGTCATTTATGACGGGCAAACGACTAGTACTTCATAATGGGTAAAATGCTGTTAGAAAATAAGAGAGTAATTTATCCTTTAATATATTACCTAATATTCCTCAGTGGAATGTACCATTTTGTTTTGTAGCTATTTTTCCATAGGTCAAAGGAGAATGCCGAGGAAAACTTCCCTACTACAATGGTAAATATAACAGAAAATGCCTAAGCTTTTTTCCCAATAAAATCTTTATTGAATAACTATAAAGCATATCTGCATGACAATCACAAGATTATCATTTTGCATTTCATTTCAAACTGTGCACATTGTCAATCAATACACTAAAGTTAAATAATTTATTACATACACCTTTTTTTCCCAACTTAACACTCTCTCTTACTCTCCCTGATTATCTTCTGATCATTCCCAAATTCAACCCTACGTTAACATTTTATTTTAGAAATCCCATAGAGATAATAACTTCACCAAATAGATAAGAGAAAATTTAAAAAAAAAAAAAAAAATGTTCTCATCCATCAGGCTATACCAATTCATAATTATTTTAAATCAATTTTCATATAACAATAATTTTACTTTTTTATAATATCTATTCTATCCTCACAATTTCATACCACAATTTTGTCATTCAATACACAACTACTTGGCTGCGGGCCGAGCCAGAAGATCTCCTAACTTTATATAGTCAACATGACCCTCACAGTCTAGATAGTTAACCACATGCCTAGCTTATCTTGATTGTAGCCAAGGTGCACAACTCCTTTGAACTAATCCACCCCAGCTTCCAACTAGCTAATTTCTCCATCATCATTGTGCGATTTATACAATGAATAAGATGAGGAAAAGGAGGCTCCTTCTGTAGCCATTTAGATTTGTTAAATAACTGCGTGGCTACAAATATAAAATCAGCTAATTTGGCCTCCCCCTTTATACTCTATGAAAATGGCAGATTAAGAAGACAGTTCACCAGTTCTATATAAAATCTCTAACATCTGAGATAATATTCTGTTAATCTTGCCCCAAAGATCCATAAAGATCGGACAATCCCATAAAAGCTGTTCAAGTGTACCTCCTTGGCCACATCCTCTAAAGCAAATGGCCAATATCCCTATTCATTTTGTGCAACCTAGAGGGAGTTAAATACATTCTATGAAGATATTTTAAGGATATTTCTGTTAAAAAATGTCTACTACCTCAAAAAGTATTTTCAAAAGTTTCTGACCATTCCCAAACCTCGTTCCATGAACACATAAAATCCTTGTTTAGACGGTTGATATATATTGAAGAAATTAAACCCCATATAAAACATACTCTCTCTCAAACTATGTCACATGCAACTCACTCTCCGGAGTCAGCATGGTTTGATTTGCAATAATCTGAATACAGTGGTACCTTGGAACCCATCCTTAATTCGTTCCAAACGGCAGGTTGAGTTCCAAGGTAGCATTTCCCATAGGGATCAATGTAGAAATGTCACACTTTATTTTGAACTGATGTTGTTGTTTTTTGATACAAAATCTTAAAACTAAACCGACATAAATAAAAAAATTATAATTACATGAAATAAAATAGAATTTAACTTAACTTTAACTGTACTGAGAGCACTTGATGACCCAATGGGTTGGTGGCGATGTAGAAGAGAAGGAGATAGGATGTTGCTTGGAACTTTGGTTCTTATAGGCTCAGGCTACACTTTCGTCTTAAAAAGGCCCAGACTGCTCCTGGGCACTTGCAGGCCCAGACTGCTCCTGGGCACTTGCAGGCCCAGACTGCTCCTGGGCACTTGCAGGCCCAGTCTGCTCCTGGGCACTTGCAGGCCCAGTCTGCTCCTGGGCACTTGCAGGCCCAGTCTGCTCCTGGGCACTTGCAGGCCCAGTCTGCTCCTGGGCACTTGCAGGCCCAGTCTGCTCCTGGGCACTTGCAGGCCCAGTCTGCTCCTGGGCACTTGCAGGCCCAGTCTGCTCCTGGGCACTTGCAGGCCCAGTCTGCTCCTGGGCACTTGCAGGCCCAGTCTGCTCCTGGGCACTTGCAGGCCCAGTCTGCTCCTGGGCACTTGCAGGCCCAGTCTGCTCCTGGGCACTTGCAGGCCCAGACTGCTCTTGGGCACTTGCAGGCCCAGACTGCTCTTGGGCACTTGCACTATACTACTACCCCAAAGTACAGAACTTTATTCCACTTCCTGAAAGACAGGATGCGGGGTGTTGCAAGGAAGCATCGAGTCCTGAGCCAAGTTTTGTCAGTCCAATGCGTTGAGTTCCGAGGCAACTTCTGAGACAAAATGCCAATGCTTTCAATAAGACTAATGGAGGACACGGTCAGTTAAGAGAGCAGATGAAAGGAACAGCTCAACGAAAGAAATGAAAACCCATAGTAAAGAATAAGTATATACAAAATGTAAATATTTACCATAAAATACAATGCAGCATCGTCTTTTTAGAAATAAATTATTTATTCACACTGGTGATAAAAGGTGGCTATGTTTCTACTCTTCTTCAAGCGGTTTGGTATAATACGGCTTGATAAAGACTCTTGAGTATAAACCAGGGCTGTGGAGTCGGAGTCTGAATCGGAGTCAAGGAGTCGGAGGAAATTTCGGGTACCCAAAACAAGGTACACATGTTTATCCCTGGCCTGGTAAGGTCACCAGACTTATTAAAATGTTTATTGCAGGGATCTACAATATTTAATAATTTCCGATCTATAAGGTTTAGATTATTTTTTAAGAAATATTTAAAACGGGCTAATATCTGTGCTCGACATTGTGTAAAACTAATTTATTTTTTAGATATTTACCTCTGTTTCAGACTAGCACAGTATAGTAATTAGTGGCAATGTGGACATTTATGTTATATTTTGATTCATACTATTATGTTCTCTTCCCCATATTAAAATCGGGAACAGTACCACTAATTAGCTTAATGTATCATTAATTAGCATATTGCACGGAGTTCAATCACAAGAGCAAGAAACCCACACATTGAACCAGCATTAGCCGCGCCACGCGGTTCTGAGAATCATGCATCTCATGGGTCTCTCTGGATCAATTATTTTCAACCATCCGTATAATGTATTATTTGATAAAAAATACTGTTGAGAAACAGTCTTTAAGTGGCTAGTACATCACTTATCAATATAAACATTATATGCATGAGCTGTACGTGGGGTGGGGGGGACACCTTTGCAGGGACTGCTTGGACAAATTGAATAAGGGAAAACAGAACTTGTTAATAAAATGAAAGAGTTCCCTGGAGGTCCAGTGGTTAGACTCAGTGCTTTCACCACTGCGACCTGGATTTGATTCCAGCCAGGGAACCAAGAGAACACAGCAAGCAGGGTTGGGCCTGGTCAGTACTTGGAAGGGAAAATACCTAGGAATACCAGGAGCTGTATGCAGTGGCCCACTGGAGAAGGAACTGGCAACCCACTTCAGGGTCTCTGCCATGAATATCAAATGGATCAGTATGGTGTGTTAAAATTATGTTTAGATCTGCAAACACTTAGGTAGTCTATTTTAATATTAATAAATGGGTACTTCCATTAACCTTGGAGCTACTTATAAAATAAGGTGTCATCTATTATCTGACTGAGGGTAAAACTGAAAGTTGAGTTTATTAGAGCAGATTTAATGTATACAAAAAGGTGACTTATGAGGTAGTCGCAAACTAATGAATACATATGTATTCCCCAGAAAGCCATCATTTGAATTCTCCTGGCATAGGGCAGTCGAGTTTTAAATCTAGCTCTACATATATGTCATTAATGATGGCAGCAACTACAAGGATTCATATTCATTTCCAATCTCACTCCAACCAACATTAGGTGGCATTAATTAAATATTAGTTGGAAGAGCCAGTCTGTTCACATCATGTCCCTCAATGTAAAAGGTGCAGCCAATGACTGGATGCATCCGCCAGGAGCCCCGTCAACAGAATACAAGCCAGCAAAGGGACTAAATCCAATTTATATGTGGATTTAGTATGTAAAAAATGTAACTCCTTAAAAACCGTTTTATACATTATTTTTCTGTGTCAAAACCTTTATACTATTTAACAAATCTGCTGTTCTGATCTGATCAATAGATTTACAAAAAAGGCAAAAACTACAAGAAAAACAACAACTAAATACCACCAATATCCTTATACAATCGAAGCAGGTACAATCCACAAGAAAGAACAACAGCAACTTCAAAACTTAATAATCCCTACAGAAGATAAAGGAAACACGCTGAGGGACCTAAGCCTTCCTAAAAGCTGGAGGGGACCTCCACAACTACAGTGCTTTGCAAAAGTATTCACCCCTTGACTTTACCTATTTTGTTACATTACAGCCTTAAGTTCAATGTTTTGTTAATCTGAATTGTATGTGATGGATCAGAACACAATAGTCCAAGTTGGTGAAGTGAAATGAGAAAAATATATACATAAAACTATTTTGTTATGAAGCCCAAAAAAAGCTCTGGTGCAACCAATTACCATGAGTAGTCACATAATTAGTGAAATGATGTCCACCTGTGTGCAATCTAAGTGTCACATGATCTGTCATTACATATACACACCTTTTTTGAAAGGCCCCACAGGCTGCAACACCTAAGCAAGAGGCACCACTAACCAAACACTGCCATGAAGACCAAGGAACTCTCCAAACAAGTAAGGGACAATGTTGCTGAGAAGTACAAAGTCAGGGTTAGGTTATAAAAAAATATCCAAATCTTTTATGATCCCCAGGAGCACCATCAAATCTATCATAACCAAATGGAAAGAACATGGCACAACAGCAAACCTGCCAACAGACGGCAGCCCACCAAAACTCACGGACCGGGCAAGGAGGGCATTAATCAGAGAGGCAGCACAGAGACCTAAGGTAACCCTGGAGGAGCTGCAGAGTTCCCCAGCAGAGACTGGAGTATCTGTACATAGGACAACAATAAGCCGTACGCTCCATAGAGTTGGGCTTAATGGCAGAGTGGTGGTGGCAGCATCATTCTGTGGGGATGTTTTTCGGCAGCTGGGACTGGGAAACTGGTCAGGGTTGAGGAAAAGATGGATGGTGCTAAATACAGGGATATTCTTGAGCAAAACCTGTACCACTCTGTGTGTGATTTGAGGCTAGGACGGAGGTTCACCTTCCAGCAGGACAATGACCCCAAACACACCACTAAATCAACACTTGAGTGGTTTAAGGGGAAACATGTAAATGTGTTAGAATGGCCGAGTCACAGCCCAGACCTCAATCCAATAGAAAATCTGTGGTGAGGCTTAAAGATTGTTGTTCACAAGCGCAAACCATCCAACCTGAAGGAGCTGGAGCAGTTTTGCAAGGAGAAATGGGCAAAAACCCCAGTGGTAAGATGTGGCAAGCTCATAGAGACTTATCCAAAGCTACTTGGAGCTGTGATTGCTGCAAAAGGTGGCTCTACAAAGTATTGACTTTAGGGGGTGAATAGTTATGCACATTGACATTTTCTGTTATTGTGTCCCATTTGTTGTTTGCTTCACACAAAAAAAAAAAAATCTTCAAAGTTCTGTAAATTAAATGATGCAAATCCTTAAACAATCCATGTTAATTCCAGGTTGTGAGGCAACAAAACACCGAAAAATGCCAAGGGGGGTGAATACTTTTGCAAGGCACTGTATAACCGGAGGAGGTGGTTAAGTTCTTTTCAGATTAAGGGAACCCCCTCCTTCCCATCCAGATTCCTAAATCTAGTATTACCACCCCCGCACCAGCTTAAAACTAACCCAGAGAGCGCTTACACAGGCCTAACACCTTAACCAAAAAATCACAACAGTATCCTCAACAGAGGCTAAGCTGACCATATTTAATAACTCTACCACCTGCAACAATTATTGAATGAGCCTTGCTGGGGCAGTGTCCCTTTGTATACAACAACTAGAGCATTAATGATACCTGATGACCCTGTCACACACATTTCAAGTGACTGCTTAATATAACAGTAGAAAATGACTGCCATCTTGCACCCAACTCTGTGAAATACATCCTTCAAAAACCAAATGATCATATAACTTTGATTCTATCAAAAAGTTACCCGATTTATAATCCCAACCAACCAACAAAACATATACAATTAGGAAGATTACTATTAACCATTCAAGGTCTACTAAATGTGAAAACTTTTGTTACAAAACAGCTTCTTTTGTCTCAACAATCCCTCTAACACTAATTGTACGGAATATGTTGGAAATTAAAGGTGCTCAATCTGAGAATGGACAAAACCTGAAGTAGGTTTGTCCTTTAGGTCTGGTTACCTACCCCTAGAGCAACTTCTTTTAGCCACTTGTGCTCTTCACAGGTAGAAATATCCTGTAGTATATTAGTTTGGGCCCACTCAAAAGGGTGACCCAGCCCCGAAATACCAGGCAATTCTACCCTGAACAAGAGCAACAGCAAACCCTGGACGCTTTGGGCCTCGTCAGTGAGGTGCAGCTTTACTCCCTAAGGCACAGGGATGTCATAGCGAATATCATTGTTTATATCATAAGTGATGTCCTGAATGAAATCACGCAACATCTCTGATGATGTCATGAATAATGTTGTCAGATTAACCTTTGCAGGGGGAGGAAAAGACGTTAAGGTTACGTGCACCATTAACGTCCCAATTTTACAGCCACGAGTTGCCCCATCATGAACTGCAATCTTACCTTAAAATCGTTTTTTGCAAATAATTATTGTGACGAGATCAGTCTTGTCACTGGGAATTGGAGAAGCTTGGTTGCCCAAATCCTTCCTTTTGACTATGGCCCATGTTGATTTTCCCCCTACAAAGACATGGAAGCCATGCTTCATTTGGTCAGAAAGGACTATGATCTAACTTTTGAACCACTGGACCAATTTATATCATTTGGACATATGTTTGTATTTGGAGTATGCTGATTCTGAAAATGTATGTTTTATGTGAATGTGATGCATACTTTTAAAGTTATGAATAATGTGGAAAAATGTGTTACAGATTCTGACCACCCCCCATCTATGAGTCACTAAGGCCAGATGGTTGAGAGCAAAGGTTATCTACATGCACAGCAGGGGAGATAGCTTAACAAAGGGAGTTCCAGACATGCCGGCTCCAAAATCCCATGGGGTTTCTCAGCTTTCTTAGCAGGGGCACAGGGGACAGCAAAAGCCATGTTTACCCTCTGGTGGTCAGAAGCCAAATGACTCTATTAGCCACACCTAGTGGGCGGACCTGGGAGGAGTCTCATATTTCCACGCTGTGACACTATGTGATTGGCCAGAGGCCATTAGGGGCTGACCTCAGGTAGCCCCACCCTCTACTGTGTATGTGAAAATGGTTTTAATATGTCTTTGTAATTATTAAAGAAGAGAGTTCACTGCTTGACCCTCAAACACAGAGCTTATGTCTCGTTCTTGGGGGGATTCATGGTATGCTGTTACAGACTGACTGCCAGGAGTGTAAGCATCTTGGGGTGCTTTTCCTGTTCAGCTGCTAGCAGCTATTCGTGAGGTTTCAGTTCAAGGCTTGGAGCATAGTCACCTTGGATCCAGTTTGGGGGAATCGTTGTCCTGCAGTAGCTGTCCCTATATCACTGGATGGGCAGATCCGCTAAAACGGTCTTGGCGCCCCCTTATATGTGTGGGGGTACCGTAACAATTATCTATATATCTTCTAGGTAAATTATAATTTTTCATTTGAGTTATAATTATATTTTCTATTAACATTTATATTTCTAATGCACATCCTTTGGGCTTACCACAAGCTGGTATTGTAACCACATCGAGTAAGAGCTCCTCTAATGAGTTCCTTGGTATAATACAACAGTTATCGTGGTAGCAATTCTTCCCCACTGATTCGTAACAGATTAGATAAGGTATCATCAGAATTATTACAAAGCGCATTGGATAAGGATATTACTAAACTTCCTTGACGTCACTTCATAAAACCCCTTTTTTTTACAAATTATTTTTAATCTAGGTGTCACAAAATAATGACATTATTTATACTTGAAACTAATGATATTGTACATGACTGAAAACAAATATTTATTTTCCAGTCTTTAACTATGTATTTTGGATTGTTGGGTTCTACATGGTTAGTTATTTAAATTGATTAGCAAAATGTTTGATTAATAAACAAGCGGATACTGAAAATCAATTTGGTTTATAATGAAATGGAGAGAAATGCTGGGAATTACTAGGCAAAAACTTAAAGTATAGGTAAGAAATTTAAAACTTTTGCTCTTTTTTTTTTTAATTGAACAGTCCTTGCTATTTTTTTTTTTTTCAAAGTTGAAGATGTATCAGATAACATAAATTGGCAAGTATGAGGAGTCCTCTTTCACTCCCTCTTCATTCTGCTAATAACCTTCTTTCTACAACTTGTCACCTCCTCTCACTCTTACCTACAGAACTTTTCTTGTGCTGCCCCTAGTCTCTGGAACTCCTTGCCTCGCTCCACCAGATTATCCTATTGCCTCAGAACATTTAAAACCTCACTTAAAACGCATCTCTTTACAGAAGCATATCACCTTCCACCCTAACATGCTTATCACCTCTCTCTCCCTCTTTTACCACTCACTATACCTTAGATTGTAAGTCTGAGAGTTTCTATCCTAAGTACTTTGGGAATTCACCATGGACATTGGATTCCTAGCTCAAAGACAGCGCCCTCCTTGCTTTGCTATATGTTAATCTGTATTTATCTTGTCTGACCTGAACTTCTGTACAGCGCTACGGAATATGTTGGAGCGTTATAAATGAACTATAATAATAATAAAAATTAGGTGCCAGTGAGCAGTATGAGAGAGTGTGAGAGTGATAACACCAAATTTAACACATTTTTTTTTTTACTACGTTATTTCCTCTTCTGTAGTGCAGTGGACCCCTGCAACTCCCCCCACCCTGGCGGCACCTTTCAGCCCACAAGCCCCCAATAGCACCATTCACTCCCCCCAGCAGCCCATTCAGCCCCACAATTCCCCCAGCAACACCATTCACCCCCAGCAGCCCCATTCAGCCCCTCTTGCAACACCATTCACCCCCCAGCAGCCTCATTCAGCCCCTCCCGCAACACCATTCACCCCACAGAAGCCCGGTTTACCCCCAGCAGCACCATAAACAGAATGCTTCCTCCATATATTACTTGAAAATAGGTAAAGTATATTACTTTATTAATGTATTATTTATTTTATTATTATACACCAAAACAGCATTAGCTCACTTACAATTTCATTGCCGTCATTTTTTGACGGGCAATATTCTAGTAGATAATAAAAGTTGAGAAGTTGATTGAATGGTGGACATCTTTCCCTTTTATAGGCTCAGTAGATGTAACTCACAAGTACATGCATTGCAGTGTAACTGCCCCTTGTGCTTAGAAAAGGATACATAATGGTCATGGCAGCTTCATGCATTTGCAGAACCTGCCAAAATAAAGATGCTCTCTCTGAAAACGTTTTTCATACCTATTACTAATATAGCTGCTAATGTTTGTATTTTTTTGGATAGTTCCCAAACATGTGATGTTTTTGCTAATCTACAGTGGCCCTTGATGCAGTAGGGATTCCATATTTGTGTCTTCCATAATTTATTATGGCTTAGTGCTTGAATGAGCATGTTCTGCTAATTGTTATTATCTACTGGCGAATTGCCCGTCAAAAAATGACGGCAATGAAATTGTAAGGTAGCTAATGCTGTTTGGTGTATAATAATGAAATATGTAATACATTACTAAATGAATATACTGTTCCTATTTTGAAGCATTGTGATGAAGAGCTGGCAATCTGTGTTGATGTTGCTGCAGCATTAGTGGTGTGGAGCTGCTGTGTAAGCATGCTGAATGTGTGCACTGTGTGGTATGAATATCCGTAGGTCGTTTGTTGCGTTTTGCGAGTTTGTTGTGGTGTTTTGCGAGTTTAGAGTGCTTTTAGCCTCGTTTTCGTTTTTTTTCGTTTTGTTTTTTTTTAGTCTCTAAACTGTTTTATTTCGAGTAAAATCGAGGTGTAAGTTGCATTTTTGAGGTCCTGGGTGCTCCCTCTTGGTGTAGGTAAGGTTTTTATGTATGTGCTGTGTGTATGTATTGTGTTTTACATTTTGTAATGTTCGCGAGTTGCGTCCGAGTGTTGCGAGGCCGTAATGTGTGTGAACGTGTGTCGTATGTTGTTTGCGAGTGTCGTAATGTGTGTGTCGTGCTGTTTGGTTTGCGACGTGAAGTTTGCGAGGGTCGCAGTTGCTGGCATGGAGCGCCGAAGGCGCTCCATGCCAGCAACTGCGGCCCTCGCTTTGCGAGGTCCTCAGGTGCTGGCATGGAGCGCCGAAGGCGCTCCATGCCAGCAACTGAGGCCCTTGCTTCGCGAGGGTCCTCAGTTGCTGGCTTCGGCGCTCCATGCCAGCAACTGTGACCCTCGGCCACTGCCCTCGATTCGCGAGGGCCTTGGCTCGCTGTGCGAGCCGCGGCCCTCGCTACGCGAGCCCGCAGCGTTAGCAACAACTCGTACGCTCACAACTATATATGTGATTGTGGAGGAGAAGGGAGATTTGTTGACTCTTCATTCCTATAAGCTTTTAGAATTTGACATCTTCACTTTACATGCTTAAAGTTATATCTAGGTGTCCCTGTTCTTACCTCACTCTAACAAACACCAAAAATAAAATTGGTTTTCCACACCCCCAGAGCTGCCTACATAGGCACAGTGTACCTACCAATAAAAACACTGCATTCACATATGGATTTTACGAACCTTAAAGCCATCAACAGCTCAATGCAGAGAACTACACATCCCATGATTCCTTCCTGCACAAACTGCCATCACTGATTGTTAATGTTTTATCTTACTGCATACTTCACAAACATGCAAAGATGTTTCCTGATCTGCAGTGGCCCTTTAAGTCTGTGTGAAAATGAAGCACTGTAAATACTGAAAAGTCTTCATCTACAGAAATACAGGCTTCACAAAAACCAAACAGCTGTGCACAAGCTCGATGATATGGAGCGATGGTTTCTTATTGTTTCTCAGTAGCATCCTGCAGATTGGATTAACTGGTGCCGCAGAGTGAAATACTTTATCAACACACCAAAGATAATATAGTGGCCCATTACCAAGACATCTCATCTCCTCTAGACTGCCAGCTTTGTATGCCAGGCAAAAATCTTTTCCAGGACGTGAGGCAGAATTTCATTAATTACAAATGATCACAGATAATTGCAGAGCCGCTGTGTAATGCCGCAATCTGCTGTAATTTCACATGTTAAATATTTAAATTGAAAAGTCTGTCCGCCAAATATCTAATGTCATTTCTGGCTACAAATTAACGGACTAATTTTGACCAAAACCGTGAAACCGTTAAAATGTAGTCATTCTATACACATATTGATTTATTTTATTTGTTTTCCACACCCCCCAGAGATGCTTATATAGGCACAGTGTACCTACCAATAGAAACACTGCATTTGGGTATTTAAACCCTTTACTAACCCTTCAAGCCAGCAGCAGCACAATGCAAAGATCCACAAAGCAGTGTCTGGCTTCTCCTGCTTCCTTGTACATGGGACAACACATCCCCTGATTCCTTGCTACAAAAACTGCTTCATAAATGGATACAATGTAATAGCTCCCTGTGATTGGCCAAAACGAATTATGAATTTTATGCTAATTTTAGCAGGGATCTCTAGGGATGTTAACTCTGAAAATCAACTGCTTGCAAACTGAAGAGATTTTGCAAACTTTGGGGTAAGTATAATAATTGCTCCCTAAAATCAGCTATTCAGGTGGGAAACGATGTAGCTCCTATAGTAATTAGGACAAAAAATTGGTACAGTTTTTCTAATGTTGGACTTATCCTGACACACTCAGAAACATAGATGTGATGGCTGATAAGAACAAAATAGGTCCATCAGGTCTACTCATTTAATATGCCTAAAGGGTTGGTTTAAATGCATATCTAAATTTTCTGGATTAAGAATGCATCGGATAGAGGAGAATTAGTAGTGTATCCTAAAATAAACATTAATTAGCTTACTTTGAAGTTAGCAACATTTCTTATGGTTTTTGGCATTTGCATTTGATAGTATACACCCCTAGAAAATACAAGCTAAATTAGCATAACATTCATATTTAGCTGTGCCCAATCAGAAGCAGGCGAATACATTGTATCAGGCTATAGTGGTTTCTGTCATGCTCGGTACAAGAACTGAAGATCTTTGCCAGCATTTCCTCTGTCATCTTCCTGCCGTTTCAGAGAAAGACTCTTATTGTGCAAAAATGGTCTCACTTGGGATGTAACAGTACTTATTACTGAATGCTGCAGGTCTCTCTCTCTGTGCTGATCTCTGTTGAGGGCATGTGCACAGCAGATCCTGCAGCAGGAAGCAGCTGGGCAGGTCACATCCCAGCAGTGACTTTGATGTATACATCAGTGCTCTCCTGTTGGCTGAGGAAGCCAGAGCAGGTTACTAAATGGGTAAAATGTATTCCCAAATTATCCATGCTGATTGGTGGGTATCAGGTGCCTTTGTGGCATGAACATAACCATTAGAGGGATTTTTTCGATATTACTAAAAATAAAATGTTTTATGAAATGTGCTGCATAGATCAAGGACGTTTTTTTGCCTAAGGACTGCAGAAATGTAATAATCCCGAAAATTTACATATGCCTTTAATTTAGCCTCAGAAAAGCCTTGTGCTTATTCTAAGCATATATACACACACTAATATTTACAAACAACCCCTACTTAAGAGGGGCTCCCAATCCTCTTTTTGTGCCCAGGTTTGCGAATGATCCATAATATCTTATTAGTATAGGATTTTCGTATAAAACACATAGTAACTCGTAGTGTTTTATCACTGCAAAAAAAATCAGAAAAAATGTGCTGTGCTTTTCGGCTTTGTTTTGTTGCAGTCACTCTTAGTAGTTTTATCTGAAGGTTTTCATGATGGGTGATTAACATAGCTAGTGGGATTTACTTTGGCCTCAAACATGGTGTAAGCTGTGATACTGGGGATTTACATTGGGCCCTAGATACTCACATCCCTTTAACTGGTGCTTACACTGGCCCTATAATGTCTATTATGAACTATTTGTCTCTTCTTTTTAGTTTTGTACGCTGAATTTTTCTATATGTTTCCTGATTTGTTTTGTATTTTTGAAAGTCAATAAAATGTCTGGGCTAGTGGATGTCAATGCTCCTTTGTATATAATAAGGAAGTATTTTAGACCAGTTTTTGACAATGCCACTTCAAAGTTTTTGGTGCATGTCAAAACTATAAAACACACACCCAATCACCTTCTACTGCCTTGTGGTATACTCCTTGAGGGATCTATTTCAGTAGACAGACTGAGCAGTTTCTAGCTTTTTAATGTGTAGTATAGCATCCAGATCTTTATAGTTAATAAAGTAATGATAGCGGAGCCAATATGCTGGAGTGAGGGCAACAATCCAGGGCATCCAACCCCCCTTTGTAGAAAATGAAACAATACTCCCCATCTATACTCATGGTTGGTGAATTTTTTGATCTTTAGCTATAAATGTAATCACTATAATAGTTATCAGTGTTGGGGCGTTTGCGTTGTTGGTAACGCACTTGCGTCGCCCGCACAGAGGGGGATGCCTGAGAGTCGAGCCGTTAACGCACGCAGGACCTAGGCTGCAATGAGCGTCAAAGGCGCTCATTGCACTGCGATCCTCGCGAAGCGAGGCTCGCAGTTGGGGCACGCAGGACTTTGGCTACAATGAGCGCCAAAGGCAGCCATTGAACTGCAAGCCTAGTGATGCGAGGCAAACAGTTGAAGCATGCAGTTCGTTCAAACACGTAAACTACAAAAAAAAACAAAATAAGCAAAATAATTTTAAAAAAATAATGACAAACACATACACAGCATAGGGGGAGATCCAGGAAGCCTAGGAGTGAAGTTGGAAACGAATTGGAGCCATATTTGCCGTTTTCTGACGCTTGAAAATCAGCTAAGCAAGGGGAAAAAATGGCGGCTGAAAAACGTAAAAATTCTGGAACAGGATGAAAACGAGGCTCAGCAACACCAGGCACGCAGCACTTAGAAAATACACAACGGCGAAAACAGTAACACTTACACTAAAAACACCAGGCATGTGGGGCTTTGAAAATAAAACGAGGACAAAAAGCCTCACATTTCATTCCTGTAATTTTTTACGGGCAATTTACTAGTCATTAATAAGATTGTGTTACCCTTCTCTTCTCAATCCTCCACACTATGGTAGTGTTAAAAAGCCAGGTTGAATTAAGTCTAGTAAAAAAAATGATCAACCAGCTGATCCAGCTAGCTGCGAGAGAGCTTTCTTTAGTTCTGTTGATCTAATTGGCCCTTCTTTTTCTGGATTAATTGAGGGAGCTTCGCCCTTACATAAATTAGACTGGCTAAGTACTATTTTTCTCTGAGATGTTGGCAGGTGGTAGAGAGCTGAATATAAATGTGTTCAAAACTACACATAGCAGCATTTGTTTTTGAATTTCTAATGTTTTGTACAAATCCTCTTCCTATCCGCGTTTATTCTACAATTTTATTTGTGCCTTCATACTACAGCGCTTTATACAGGGAGTGCAGAATTATTAGGCAAATGAGTATTTTGACCACATCATCCTCTTTATGCATGTTGTCTTACTCCAAGCTGTATAGGCTCGAAAGCCTACTACCAATTAAGCATATTAGGTGATGTGCATCTCTGTAATGAGAAGGGGTGTGGTCTAATGACATCAACACCCTATATCAGGTGTGCATAATTATTAGGCAACTTCCTTTCCTTTGGCAAAATGGGTCAAAAGAAGGACTTGACAGGCTCAGAAAAGTCAAAAATAGTGAGATATCTTGCAGAGGGATGCAGCACTCTTAAAATTGCAAAGCTTCTGAAGCGTGATCATCGAACAATCAAGCGTTTCATTCAAAATAGTCAACAGGGTCGCAAGAAGCGTGTGGAAAAACCAAGGCGCAAAATAACTGCCCATGAACTGAGAAAAGTCAAGCGTGCAGCTGCCACGATGCCACTTGCCACCAGTTTGGCCATATTTCAGAGCTGCAACATCACTGGAGTGCCCAAAAGCACAAGGTGTGCAATACTCAGAGACATGGCCAAGGTAAGAAAGGCTGAAAGACGACCACCACTGAACAAGACACACAAGCTGAAACGTCAAGACTGGGCCAAGAAATATCTCAAGACTGATTTTTCTAAGGTTTTATGGACTGATGAAATGAGAGTGAGTCTGGATGGGCCAGATGGATGGGCCTGTGGCTGGATTGGTAAAGGGCAGAGAGCTCCAGTCCGACTCAGACGCCAGCAAGGTGGAGGTGGAGTACTGGTTTGGGCTGGTATCATCAAAGATGAGCTTGTGAGGCCTTTTCGGGTTGATGATGGAGTCAAGCTCAACTCCCAGTCCTACTGCCAGTTCCTGGAAGACACCGTCTTCAAGAAGTGGTACAGGAAGAAGTCTGCATCCTTCAAGAAAAACATGATTTTCATGCAGGACAATGCTCCATCACACGCGTCCAAGTACTCCACAGCGTGGCTGGCAAGAAATGGTATAAAAGAAGAAAATCTAATGACATGACCTCCTTGTTCACCTGATCTGAACCCCATTGAGAACCTGTGGTCCATCATCAAATGTGAGATTTACAAGGAGGGAAAACAGTACACCTCTCTGAACAGTGTCTGGGAGGCTGTGGTTGCTGCTGCACGCAATGTTGATGGTGAACAGATCAAAACACTGACAGAATCCATGGATGGCAGGCTTTTGAGTGTCCTTGCAAAGAAAGGTGGCTATATTGGTCACTGATTTGTTTTTGTTTTGCTTTTGAATGTCAAAAATGTATATTTGTGAATGTTGAGATGTTATATTGGTTTCACTGGTAAAAATAAATAATTGAAATGGGTATATATTTGTTTTTTGTTAAGTTGCCTAATAATTATGCACAGTAATAGTCACCTGCACACACAGATATCCCCCTAAAATAGCTAAAACTAAAAACAAACTAAAAACTACTTCCAAAAATATTCAGCTTTGATATTAATGAGTTTTTTGGGTTCATTGAGAACATGGTTGTTGTTCAATAATAAAATTAATCCTCAAAAATACAACTTGCCTAATAATTCTGCACTCCCTGTACATAAGAAATAAATTATCTATTCTGTGATTGAGCAATATTCTCAGTTCCGACCTTAACACAACAAGATCTGCATTTATTGCTACTCATCTAGAATTTTTATGCATTATGTTCAGCCTACATATCTCATCTAGATGATCTTGTTTCTTGGTGGAACACCACTATGTTTGTTTGGCAGGGATAAGAGCACCGCAGAGGGTGACCATGTCATCTGCATAATAAATACATTGATAAATAATTCTGGGAAACATAACATATAGCCAATCTTTATTATATTGGTAACTGGCATTATGTAACAATATGGTCATCTCATTCCTACCCCAAAAAGAACTTTAGAAGCAGCGCTCATGGGTCCTTAATCTTTGTGCGAATAGTGCACATTTTGTTAAGTCTCTCCATAAATGTTATTTATTAGGAGAGTTCGGATCTACTAAACTCCCAAATCAGGAATACAGGAATAAGCTAAGAATTATGTGGGGACAGTGTAACCGGTTTCACCATTTAATACTAAGAAAGCGAAAACGTTTGAAGGATCGGAACCTCTCCTGGACTGCTAGCCCAACTTTCCAGCCTAATACAACATGTTACAAAACTTTACCTTACCCAACAACCTGTAAACAAAAACTTATAAAAGTGATAAATTCATAGAAAACTTTTTAATAGAATCTGTTTGCTGAATCAAGCAATGTTCTAGAATCAGAAGAAACAGACTTGACATATGTGAAGATGTCAATGACCTTTTTATGACAATTGGTCATATGTATTATAGTTCATAGATCTATTGGTCACTGGGGAGTTTGGGCATCCAAAGCATATGTATGACCGGTATGGAGGTCTCCATCTTTACAATATAAAGTTGTTCTATATTTATTGTAGTAGAAATTCGGACGCGTAACAGTAAATGCAAATGGAGCGTGGTCTACCCAATATAGAGCTTAAACCGTTGTCCAGGGCTCAACAAAATATTTGTATGAGGGATACAACATAATAAGCACCTGACCTCTATGATATGAGATCAAAAATCACCGTAAACTAATAATCTGATACTGATTTAATGAGAGTTCATGTCTTCTTCATGGCAAAATGCGTTATTCCTGTTTTTTTTTTCTTGGTGTCTAGGTCGCACCCAACTGATTACAGCTGTTTATTAGTTTACTGGATTGTAAGCTCTTATGAAAGTAGGGCCATCGACACCTTCTGTACCTGTATGTATACATTAGTCATGCATGTCATGTATACCACTATACAGTGCAAAACAAAAAGTCAGTGGCACTCAAACTAAGTAGGTTTGTTCTATAGGCCCGGTCACCTACTCAGGGAGCAGCCTCTTGTAGCCACATGTCCCCTTCACAGGAAAAAATGTCCTGTAGTATATCAGTCTAGCCCCACTCCCTAGAGTGACCCAGCCCCAAAATACCAGGCATTTCTACCTTAAACAGGAGAAGCAACAAAAGCGTTTCTCTTGGGCCTCATCAGGGAGGAGTAGCTGTACTCCCTAAGGCAGTTAGTTCGTCCTCTGACTGAGCACCTCTATTTTGTTTATTCAAATGATCTTTAGGGCTTAGTCTCCCTAAGGGTGATAGGGGACTCCAGACGTGGACCCCATGCTCCCCTTAGGGAGTTCAGCTACAGTGAGACCAGACTGATATACTAGTAGATATTTCTACCTGTGTAGGGCACAATTGGCTAAAAGAGGCTGCTCTCCGAGTGGGTTATCGTACCTATTAAGGTTTGTTCGTTCTCTGAGCTCTATTTTGTTTTGGTTTCCTCTATACCGTAAGAGGACTCTATAAATTAAAAAAAAATAATAATTGCCTAGGATTGTTATTACCATGCATGGCACACAGTGATTGACATGAATACAGATTTTCAGCAGGTGTCCATTCTGCTTCTCATTGGTTAATAATGGTGGTCAGTGTGCAATATATCTTTAAACTTCATGCTGAATTAATTCAGAGGAATATTGCCTGCAGTGTGAAATACGTGATGCCAGCAGCTTCCTTAGTAATGTAACCTCTTATAAGTTTACAGATTATGTACCAAGCAATGTTCTGCATTAATACCATGTGGTTAATTACAATATTGCTGCATACTGCACCAAAACTACGAGCTTTATGAAGTAAATCTCTTTTACAGAAATGAAACACATTTCTTTATACTTACTATTCATAGCCATGAGGCCTGTGGTGCTTAATTAAAATGTTTTGTTGTTCAGTCGTTCACGACTCTCGGTCATCATATGGACGCAGCACGCCAGGGACATCTTGTATCTGGTTGTGTTCATCTATAGGGTTTTCTCGGAAAAGATACTGGAGTGTGTTGTCCGTTCCTTCACTAGTGTCTGACCTCACGGCTATGACCTGCCCATGTTGGGTGACCCTACATGCTATAGCTCACAGTTACATTGAAGTACACAAGTCCCTTCACCAGGACAAAGTAGCGATCCAGAAGGTGGTCATGGTAGTGGTAGCAAATTATGTCTCTAGAACCACATGTGGTGCACTACAGACCACATTATGGCTTTTCTGATACCACCAAATACCTACCTCACAAGGATGTAGGACACATTGAACCTGAATGAATCTGGATGGAAAAAAATAATAAAAAGCCAAACAGAATGCAGCAGTGAATTCAAATCAGTGTCAGCCTGCTTCGTTATTCTATGTACTCAAGCAACTTATGTTTAGATATTAATTACCTACTGGTAAGAATTTTTTTTTAGAGAGTGTTTTGTACAGCTTATCTTGATACTGAGCAAACTGTTTTTAAAAATCAGAACTACACATAACTAAATGAATGAATGAATGAATAAATAAATAAATAAATAAAAGTGCAGGGTTGTACAATTTTTTTATTTTTACTTTATTCTGTCCACTATTTTTTCATGAGGGCGTGTCCTTGTAAACTAATGAGCCTTTAATTATTTCATTGAAAGCAGATATCTGGTGTCTTGTTACATTAGGGCAAGATAATCACGTGCCTCTTAATGGTGTTTCACAATTTGGCTATGGTTTACTTTTACAATCCGGAGGAATTACACACACACAAATATACAAAGACATCCAAATAGGGAGCTTATACACTCAGGAAGCCAAAGCTGGTCAGGAAGGTGCCTCAGGTCTTGTCAGGAAAAGACCATACCAAGTATGAAAATGTTTGTGTTCCATTTTTAAAATGGTTTTGGAATAATATACAGTGTATAAATATGATATGCCTAATAACAAGTTATAAGCTCTCATTTGCATGCTCCGCCCAGCTTTCCAGAATGCAGTGCAAACACTTCTTTTTTTTTTGAAATTCCAAGCAGGAAATAAGCTAATAACTTATTATTAGGCATGTAAATTTATACACATACACATACACACAATGCAAATTTTAGTAGCCCTGACTCCAGGATGAAGAAAGAAAGCAGCACTCCAGGCACTTAATGGAAGCTGGTATATGAAGTCTGATCCCCCGCCAAGAAGAAGATGCAAAAATAAACAGACTGCAGCACCTCAGACATGAGGAAATTAGAGTCCGCTGGCGTGATGTTTCAGGTTCCATAAAAGGCTTTTTACCTGATAATTGTGGCTAACAAAAATTGAGTTATCACATCTGAGAAAATGCTGAGTTAGGAAAGAAAAAAAGAAGGAGCATGAGAAGCAGTTCATTTGTTCCTCATTATGTTATTTAGTTTACAGAAATGTATTATTTCAACATTAAAGTTTAATGTTCTTTTAATCTTCTACAAAAATGAATAACTGTGGATATAAGATACAAAATAGACTTGCAATCTGGACATCTCATATATAGTTTTCTTTCATGAAGAAATACTGAGTTGGGCTGACCTAACAAAATGGGGCAGTTGAGACATTGGTGCCTCTTTGTGCTACACTCCTACAGTTATTCTATTTCATACTTTGCTTTTCAATTTTTTTTTAATCGTACAGTATACTAATCATGCATAAAAAAAATTAGATTTCAATATTTCTATGCTGACTGTATGTTTGATTTTAGACAACATATCAGATACTCCTAAATAGTTGTTGTCATGACCCAGAGATGAGGGGCCACATGCACCCAAATACCTCCTGCTTTCTGCTACAGAAATCCCTCTAGGTTGTGAATTTGGAGTTAAATCTCAGGGTCTAGCCTACATGAACAGGCAAGGGTCCCTTAGGATAGGACCAGCAGGAACATCAGGATATAAGCCAGCTTAGTAAAATAATAAAAAAGTTTTTTCATTGCGAGACCAGAATGAAATACACACAGTGTTTATAAAGATACAAAACAGACCACACATTTAATGGCAACAGTACAACATATTTATGGATAACAATAACCAATCGGGGTGGAGAGCCACACATGGCACTAGTGTGGCAGGTGTGCTATTAACGTCCTCCTGTGCTGAGGAGACTGTAAATCTAAGAGTATGGCCATTTGCCATCTTCCATCTTCCTTCCTCTAACCCTGTAAGGGATAATTAAGCACATTAGAGCCATTTATCTGTCTTCCTTTTGTCAGGAAAGCCACACAGTAGAGGTGCTAATGGAAAGAACCCTTCTGTAGACATGGCGTCTGCTCAGGCCCTTCCCTTGTTTTAATGGACTTCTACAGACCCCTCAAATGAGTACCCCTAAATTCATGGCCTCCTTTCCTGGGAGCAGCACATAATCTGCTTTATAAAACTCCCGGGGGAAAATGCAGCTTTTAGAGACCAAAGTATAACATGGCTCCTTGCACAGAGGATGGCTGAATGCATATCATTGTTATTTGTGGATTCAAATGAGTGTTAGTTTGCCTAATTGATTAATAAAAGCCCAAATAGGCAGGATCCATGCCGTTGTCACCATGTGCCATGTTATATAGGAGTATCAGTCATATACGTTAGCTGTTTGGCCCCATGCTCTAAGATTTTGAAATAGGTTTACTCTTATAAAAAAGGCAGCATTAAGGTGGTTCTTTTTTTTTTTTTTTTTGCACAAGCCAAAATATATGTTTGTAAAACAAAAGAATACAAATTACAAAAATAAGATGTAATAATCAAAAGAGCAATTAAGAAACCAAGGTTAAAAAACACATTTGTAAATAAAATGGATCTCAAAAGGAGAGTGGAAAATAATTTTAATTGTTTATCACTAGATATGTTTTCTGCAAAGACACAAAAACGGCCTTAGAACTCCATTGGTTTTAGCACTGCTTTAAGATTACAAGCTCTTATTCATTAAAGTTACACAAAATCGATATTCTATTAGACCCGTAGGTCTAGCTCACAAATAAAGTGTAACCCACAACTGAAAAAAGTATCACGTTTGTCAAAAATATTACAATTATTAAATAGGACTCACGAGGGCTTATTAAACACTTAATAGAGCCGTAACAGCAATTGAACAATACTGTACTTTGAAAGCATGGAAAGGCATGGGAAGACATTAGAATTCGTTGCATAACTGTCTCAAGCCACAAATATGCAATTAAAAAATATTATTTTTAAATGTTATTTATGTGTAATATCAATCTCGGGACTTAAGGGGTTATTACATATCCTAAAACCCACATGGACTAGAATATATGCTCTAATGAATTTTATAGATTGCTGGATTGCGAGCCAGATTGGCAAATACTACTTATTGTGTCTCAATAATTATTTGCCTACCATTGCAGATTACGTGTAACTTCCATGTTTTCCTGACATCACAGATAACGGTCTCATTAACTATTTGCTGCGTCTAAGAGGTAAATTACGGGCTTGCTTAAATATTGCCAGGGTTTACATGTGGAGGCTGTACGACGTAAATTGCAAGCTTGAGTCAATAGATTACATCTAGACATTAAAAAAAAAAACAACAACACCTACAGCCAAAATTACAGGTTAGAGGCATTTGAGTTCAAGTCCAGAAAGCTTTACTCCGTTGTTAGGGAGGACTGTTTGAGGATTGGCCGGCATATATAATATATGTATACATTTTACTAATTCAAAACTATTTGTCACTTGGTCTTCAGTACTCAGTTTGATGATGTAGAGCAGTACTGGTAAATTCCAGGTCATTTTATACATGGCTGAATTTCAAGTGTGTGTCACGTACACATTTTGTTTTATATTAATTTACAAGAGATTTTATTTTATTCTATTCTATACTTGCTGCTTATATCAGACCCACACTTTACATGGAGTCATTCTATACACACACAGATTTATTTTATATTTAAATTAAAATATGTTTTCCACACCCCCAGCATTGCTGACATAGGCATCTGGTACCTACCAATAGAAACACTGAATTTGGGTACTATTTTAACCCTATACTAACTTTCAAGTCAACGGCAGAACACTGCAGCGTTCCACAAAGCAGTGTCTGAGCTTCTACCTGCTTCCTTTTGGAGGGGAAAAATACTGCTCAAACTGACTTGACCAGTGATCTGAAACAATGTTATAGCTGCCTGTGATTGGCCAAAACTAATTTTATGCAAATTTATGGTTTTAAGGGGCATGCCTTCTCAAAATCAAGTGGCAGAAACCTGTAGACATGTTTATTTGGGTATTTTTCCATGCAAAACATGTGCTCATACACTACTAATTCTCCTCTATCAGATACTTCATTATCCATGAATTTTGATAAGCCTTTAATATAATCTATCTTTATTCTGTTATATTTTGTACTTTATGTTCACCCTAAATGTATCACAATGTACAAATCATTTTTTTTTTTGCATTATTTCTTAATGTTTCCAAAATTTGGAACATATGATCACTGATTAGAGAGGATTATTGCTTTGTAGAAAAATCGCCATCTTTCTTTTCCCCGCAGACATGAAGCAATTCCTTAACTTATCTATTATTAAATTATATATCAGTAGTCTCTACCACTTTATTTTTATAGCCTAGCTACTCCTCTCCCTCCTATTCCATGCCCGAATGATTCATGCCATCATTATCTTGAGCTTTCAACCACTGTAATCTGTCACTGCCAGGCAGCACCACTCCATATCGCTCTCCTCCCACAATGCATCAGACATTATTCCACTTCTTACTTGCAGATTGGTCTCTGCCCACACAATTTACTTGCCCTCTTGCTAACGTAATTAAAACTTCTATAATAAGCGCATTAGTGATACAGTGATAAGCAAAAGTATATATATATAGTATACGGGTTCCCTGGTGGTTAGGATTCGGTGCTTTGACGGTTGCAACCTGGGTTCGATTCCAGTCAGGGAACCAAAAAGTCACACCACCCTGAAACCGATCAGGATTTGGCCTGGTCAGTACTTGGATGGGAGACCACCTAGGAATAACAGGAGCTGTATGCTGTATCTCACTGGAGAAGGAACAGGCAACCCACTCCAGTATCTCTGCCATAAAAGAAAAACAAGTGGATCTACATGACCATAAAGATGTGCATGGTGTGATGCGGTCTATGAGATCATGACACACAAAAAAGTAAGATTAAAGGCTAATTGCACAATAAAAAAAAATATTGGTTTAAAACTTTGAGACATCAGAGAGGCAAAAAGTAATTTAGTTAAAAAAATGCCATCCCTTTGCTGGACCTTGCAGGTATTTGTGAACAGTGTGTGAGAGAGGGGCGTTTCCATGGGGCAAGCATTGGTCTCTGGCACAGTAATCTGCCACTTCTGGGCCTGTGAGCGTAGTATCACTTTAAATCAGAACTAATTATCAAACAGATTCTCCTGAGGTTTTTCTCCTCCCTCACGTCTCCCACCATTGATCAATTAAAAAAAAGAACACCACACTTGTCATCCAGCTCTATCACAAACCAGTTGGATTGCTCTGTTCATATATAGTCTTCCAAAATTGTGCTTTTCTCCAAAAATAGTTATTTGTTATGTTTATGACTTGTGTTTATTTGTTCAGTCGAGTCTGACTCTCTGTGACCCTATGGCCCGCAGCATGCCAGGCACATCTTGTGCCAATCCATTAGGTTTTCATGGCAAAGATACTGGAGTGGGCTACCAGTTGCTTCTCCGGTTGACCACAATTTGTCTGACCTGTCTGTTATGACCTGCCCATGTTGGGTGACCCTACATTGCATAGCTCACAGCTTCATTGAGGTACACAAACCTCTTCACCATGACAAGGTAGCGATTCAGAAGGAGTTTATGACTTACACAGCTACTAATGTTTTACATTGGTCATATACATCCCCATTCACTATCCCAGAAGCATCATTCAATGTCATGACTGAGTTTTGGGGCCAGGGTGGGACTCCCCTGAACCCCACAAGAAAGGAGAGGATTATGGGTTACGTATTTAATCTGTGCGTTAATGAATCCTGCAAAATCATATGGTGTGTGCCGATTGATTATACAATATGTTCAATATTCTGAAGTATTGCATTTACTGTGAATTCCCCCCCCCACCACGAAACCTCCCATGTGTTATCAATATATCTGGTCATAAAGTTTGATAAGTGACCTAAACAGATAACCCCTGCCAAGCCCGGAGGTCTGGAGACAGTGAGAAACCTGACCCACAAACTTAATGACAATATCTGTGCAAGAAGAATAAAAAGTCAGTCTCTGTCTGATACACTAATCGAATGGTGTGTGCTGCTTCTTGATCCTAAGTAGAAGTGAACTGGGAATTTTTTTAATTTATTTTTAATAAACTGGTAATTTTAGCCTGAACTTCCTGAGAAATGGTACAGTGGCAGAGCTGGAAATCCCCACAACCTAGGGGTGTTCCTGTAGCAAAAGGCAGGTTTTTTTGCGATGAACGTGGTTATGACACAGTGCAACCATAGTTGTCCAGAAGTAAGACGTCCCTTTCACACACAGCTTCAACCAATGTATAATGGATCCCCAGGGTCCAGTAAAGGCATCACAATTTGTTTTATTTTAACTAGAAACTAGCTGTATTACTTTTTTCCTTCTTAATCCTGCTCTTAGACAAAGTTTTTAAGCATGTTTGTTTTCATGGTGTTGTGGTCCCTTAAAAGAAGCATATTGTACACATAGTGTCAACAATAAAAAATGCTTATCGCTAAATAAATCCAGGGAAAAAAATCCATGGCAAAATTAAATATTTCTCTATTAAATATCAGCAGAATATATACAGAGTTAAAGATTCCTAAATGCAATTCAAATGAATATAATAGTAATCCCCAGATATAAAACATTAATTGAACAAATTAGCTTCAAAACTGGAAATTCAATTCCCAAGTTCAGTAGAAACACTTTGGATAGCGCTATCCAAAGTCCAGATATAAAACAAACCAATATCTACATTAAACTGTTCCATATAGAAATGAATCCGCAGACATGGCAGTCTCAAAAATGACAGTTATTCCTGTTATCTGCCCACCACACAGAAATGCCACCTGCTGGCCACTGAACACGTCACTATTTTATTATGCGTTATCTGACCCTATCCTAACCTCTAGCCTTAATCCCTCATCCAAAACCCTAAAAACAAAGTGAACAAAGCGTAAATCAGCGACTGGCATATGGGTGCGGGAGCGCGCAGTGGCCTGGCAGGCACATAACAGGAAAGGTCCTAATTACATTTCAACTTGTAACAAGCTTCTGTGTCCTGTGCATGCTGTAAAACATAGGTTTGTGAGGGCAATTTGTAACATCTCCATATACAAAGGTAACCTAACTAAACATGCATGTGTTGAGACAGGTTACATGTGTGTACTGGGATTAGTTACACACTCATGAAACTCACCAGGACATCTCAATTACCCTCTTCCTGATTTGTCTATGGCCCCATACCCCAGTACCCAGACTTGAGTCTCACTTTAATAATCCTGAATCAATTATATGTTTTAAATATAACAGAAAAATACATTTATTTAGTCACGTGGAGCGCCACTCTTAGATATTGCTGCATTATTTCGATTAAAGAGAAATTAAAAATTGCAAAGTAAGTAGCTACCAAAAAATTGCAATAAATACTTATATTATAACAATATAAAGCTAGTGGATAAAACATATTGGAATACTGAACAATCATAATACAAGCAAGCAAAAGTAGACACAACTAATAAATAACTTTGAGAATATTGACATTCACTTTGCAAGAGTGTTTGGTCGTGTCCCGGTGTATGGCATCTCATTGGCAGGGATGTTGTGTCTGCTGGTGCAATTATTATGACAAGAAGAGAATAAGACTGGTCATTAAGGAGTGTAAAAGAGGGGAAGGAGAGGGTGAAAGGGAGGTAATGAGAATCTAGGGCAGAAAATGAGACTTAAAGGGTATGAGGGGGAAGAGAGTGGGCAGAAAAGGTTTTAAGAAGGTGGGAAAAACAAGAGTGAGACAAAGGATGTGTAGAGATGTACAATACCTTTCCAACGGCCGTCTTAGGACAGGGAGGCCAATACATGCTCCTCTGCCAGCCCTCTGCTCACCAAATATACAGCCAATGAATAGATGACCAAGGGAAGCAGGGACATAGACTCTGAGCTTCCTCTGAACTTGTAGGAAAATAGCTGTGCAAATCACCTGGTGGTATCTTGTATAAACACAACTGGAACACCTGACCCAAAGGAGAGCTACCTAAAGGGAGCTGGTACTCAAGGAAATATTACAGAATTCCTCATATATTGTTATCTAAACTCCAGCAAAAACACATAAACATAAGAAAAGTAAGTGTGTGTGTGTGTATGTGTGTATATATATATATATATATATATATATATATACATATATATATATACATATACATATATATACATATACATATACTTACACACACACATATATATATACATATACACACACATACATACATATACAGTGCCTTGCAAAAGTATTCACCCCCCTTGACTTTTTACCTATTTTGTTAAATTACAGCATTAACTTCAATGTTTTGTTAATCCGAATTTTATGTGGCGGATCAGAACACAATAGTCAAAGTTGGTGAAGTGACATAAAACAATTTTTTAGAAATAGAAAACAGAAAATTGGCATGTGCGTATGGATTCACCCCCTTTGTTATGAAGCCCATAAAAAGCTCTGGTGCAACCAATTACCTTCAGAAGTCACATAATTAGTGAAATGATGTCCACCTGTGTGCAATCTAAATGTCACATGATCTGTCATTACATATTCACACCTTTTTTGAAAGGCCCCAGAGGCTGCAACACCTAAGCAAGAGGCACTACTATCCAAACACTGCCACAAAGACCAAGGAACTCTCCAAACAAGTAAGGGACAATGCTGTTGAGAAGTACAATTCAGGGTTAGGTTATAAAAAAATATCCAAATCTTTGATGATCCCCAGGAGCACCATCAAATCTATCATAACCAAATGGAGAGAACATGGCATAACAGCAAACCTGCCAAGAGACGGCCGCCCTCCAAAATTCACGGACCGGGCAAGGAGGGCATTAATCAGAGAGGCAGCACAGAGACCTAAGGTAACCCTGGAGGATCTGCAGAGTCCCACAGCATAGACTGGAGTATCTGTACATAGGACGACAATAAGCCGTACGCTCCATAGAGTTGGGCTTTATGGCAGAGTGGCCAGAAGAAAGACATTACTTTCAGCAAAAAACAAAATGGCACATTTTGAGTTTGCGAAAAAGGCATGTGGGAGACTCCCAAAATGTATGGGGGAAGGTGGTCTGGTCTGATGAGACTAAAATTTTACTTTTTGGCCATCAAAGAAAACACAATGTCTGGCGCAAACCCAACACGTAACATCAAACAAAGAACACCATCCCCACAGTATAACATGGTGGTGGCAGCATCATGCTGTGGGGATGTTTTTCAGCAGCCGGGACTGGGAAACTGGTCAGAGTTGAGGGAAAGATGGATGGTGCTAAATACAGGGATATTCTTGAGCAAAACCTGTACCACTCTGTGCGTGATTTGAGGCTAGGACGGAGGTTCACCTTCCAGCAGGACAATGACCCCAAACACACTGCTAAAGCAACACTTGGGGGGTTTAAGGGGAAACGTAAATGTGTTGGAATGGCCTAGTCACAGCCCAGACCTCAATCCAATAGGAAATGTGTGGTCAGACTTAAAGATTGCTGTTCACAAGCGCAAACAATCCAACTTGAAGGAGCTGGAGCAGTTTTACAAGGAGGAATGGGCAAAAACCCCAGTGGTAAGATGTGGCAAGCTCATAGAGACTTATCCAAAGCGACTTGGAGCTGTGATTGCCGCAAAAGGCGGCTCTACAAAGTATTGACTTTAGGGGGGGGAATAGTTATGCACATTGATTTTTTTGTCCTATTTGTTGTTTGCTTCCCAATAAAAAAATTAAAAAAAACATCTTCAAAGTTGTGGCATGTTCTGTAAATTAAATGATGCAAATCCTCAAACAATCCATGTTAATTCCAGGTTGTGAGGCAACAAAACACAAAAAATGCCAAGAGGGGTGAATACTTTTGCAAGGCACTGTATGTATTTATATTTTTATCGTTTATTTGTAAAGCGCCAACATATTCCGTAGCGCTATACATAAGTTAAGTTAGAGGCAATGACAACTTCAATATTCACACATTGCACTGAATGGATGGCCCTGTCTTTGAGCTTGGAATCCGGTGTCCATAGCGCTTTCCCTAAAGCACCGCGCAGGATTGAAACTTGCAGAAATATATATATATATATATATATATATATATATATATATATATATATATATACATATATATATATACATATATATATATACACACACACACACACAAACTTACTTACTTATACACATACATAACATTCAGGCACACATAAAAACATGTAGGAGCCAGTAATATTTTATAGTAGCCTGATTAGCTACTTCTAGGTGTCTGGAGAGAAAGCGATCTGAATATCAGATCTTACAGATCTACAATAATTTGACTATTTGGGCTTTTTTTTTTTGTTTCGTATAAATATTTTAAGTAGATTTTTGTTTTACCTACTACCACTTTAAAGACACACAGCATGTTACTGTTTGCTAGCAGCATTATGCTGGTAGTATGAAGCCCCTCCCCTGTGGGTGTGCCCTAGCTGTACAAACAATGGCAGCCTGCATTGAGAGAGAACAGGAAGAAAGAAGGCAGTTCCAAACTTTTCGAATCTGTTACTCGAGGACACAAATAATTAAGAAAACTAATTAAGACATTTATATATAAAATATAACAGAAAAGACTATAGTGTCCCTTTAATATATTAAATTGCAGCTACATACAACACAAATACTACAGTCATTAATAAGCAAAGCCCAGCATGTATCAAATGAAAACTAAAACCATTACACTTCTTCCACTTGCAGATTATTTAACCAGCTAAACTTCCACCTGCAAAGACTTGATGAAACCGGTTGTGTATTTTATATCTCAAGTAGTAAAATAACACAAGATCAAAAACCATTGTTCCTTACCTGTCTACTATCCCTTTGAGAAGAGGATGAAGAAGAGGCACTTTTGTGCGTTGGCGTAGATATTTTGTGAGCCGGTGATATACCCTTCTCTTCCGAACTCATTTTTGTGGCTTTATCCTATTGTCTTAAGGTGCCAGCAAAACCATAGCAAACCGTTTTTGAGTTCATATAAAATATCAGAAAGTCGTACAGGAAATCCAAGTTTATTCATCCATATCACAATCCTTCTTCTGTTGGAAGAAATGGTCTTCAACGCTAAAAATGAAGAAATATTAATAATTAATAGTAAATAATATAATACTAAAAGTCAATTTGTTGCCCATGTTTTAAACAGCTCAGTAATTATATTTGTTTTACTAAATGGTGCAGAATTTGAGCATACAAACTACAAATGGAGAAACGATGTCTTACAAGAGAACTATATTAACGAGTAAGAATGTCCCACTTCTCCTACAAGGTTAGTCATCATGTTTCAGTAATGGCTTCCCACACAGGAGCCCGACAGAATATTTATAGAGCATCCTAAAACAGTAAAGCCGTGTTGTAACTAAGAATGTAGGAACTGGATGTATTTTGGATGCTGTAGGAAAGAGAACATAACCACAAATGGATCACATGTTTAGCTATTTCTGGAGAGTTGTTTAAAAATTCAAAACAAATTCAAATTCACTGCATAACTATCACGCCAGGCTCCCAGACACGCGTCACCTGAATGGCACTAATATATTTGCAGAATTTGAGGATTTTGCTTGATTGAAAAATTGTATTCTGCTGTGAGTAGTCTCTAAAGTAAATACAGATATTAGCATTCATTATATCTCAGTAAATGGAAAGTTATAGTCACACACAGCTTACTGCTGCAGTTAAAGGGACATTAACGCATTATATAAACTAGCAGTTTCTAAACTGTGCGTCGGTGCACCCACGGCGTTGTGACTGGCCTACAGGGGTGCCGCAAATGCTCCCCCGCAAGGTAGCACTTCTTTGGGGGCAGCAAACTACCTTCAAGCCCCCCACACTTCTCTTGCTCCCAGCAGTGTGAGACTGTCTCTGTCTCTCTGTCTCTGAGAGAGCATGTCCCCGCCTTTTAGACATGCAAATGGGCTTATTAACCCCACCCCCGTGTCTCTCTAACCCCACCCCCGTGTCTCTCTAACCCCACCCCCGTGTCTCTCTAACCCCACCCCCGTGTCTCTCTAACCCCACCCCCGTGTCTCTTTCCCTCCCCCCTCCTCATCCTCAACCCCCCTCCTTCGGCACCCGGTATATGCTAATAACGCAGCGCGCATTTGACGTCACATGCGCGCCGGTGTCAAGAGGGAGCAGAGGCCGGTGAAGAAGCAGGTAAGTGAGGGGGAGGTATTTAGAGGGGAGAAAGTGAGGAGGGGGTTGAGGAGGAGGAGGGGGGTTGAGGTTGAGGGGGGGTGAGGAGGGGGTTGATGAGAAGGAGGAAGGTTGAGGAGGGGGGTTGAGGTTGAGGGGGGGTGAGGAGGGGGGGTTGAGGTTGAGGGGGGGTGAGGAGGGGGTTGATGAGGAGGAGGAGGAGGAGGAGGAGGAGGAGGAGGAGGAGGAGGAGGAGGGAGGTTGAGGAGGGGGATGAGGATGGGGGGGTTGAGGGTGAGGAGGGGGATGAGGATGGGTGGGTTGAGGTTGAGGAGGGAGGTTGCATATATATTGCATACCGTATACACTCGAGTATAAGTCGACTTTTTCAGCACATTTTTTTTTATGCTGAAAAAGCCCCCCTCGGCTTATACTCGAGTGAAAAAAATATCATCCTCCTCCTCCTTCCCCCCCTCCTTATCATCCTCCTCCTCCTTCCCCCCCCTCCTTATCATCCTCCTCCCTCCGACCCCCCTCCTTATCATCCTCCTCCTCCTTCCCCCCCTCCTTATCATCCTCCTCCTCCTTCCCCCCCTCCTTATCATCCTCCTCCTCCTTCCCCCCCCTCCTTATCATCCTCCTCCTCCTTCCCCCCCTCCTTATCATCCTCCTCCTCCTTCCCCCCCCCTCCTTATCATCATCATCCTCCTCCTTCCCCCCCCCTCCTTATCATCATCATCCTCCTCCTTCCCCCCCTCCTCATCATCATCCTCCTCCTTCCCCCCCTCCTCATCATCATCCTCCTCCTTCCCCCCCTCCTCATCATCATCCTCCTCCTTCCCCCCTCCTCATCATCATCCTCCTCCTTCCCCCCTCCTCATCTTCTTTCCCCTATAACCTCCTCCTTACTGCACCCTCTCCAATCCCTATCCCCCCTCTCCATACTTGCTACTATGCTCCGATAAGCTGATGCCGATCCTGACACTGCCGCACGTCTCCGAACCGGCATATTCTAATGACGTGACGTCACATGCGCGTCACATCATTAGCATATTCGGGTACAGAAGATGTGCTGCGGCGTCAGGATCAGCTTATCGGAGCATAGTAGCAAGTAAGGAGAGAGGGGGGTAGGGATTGGAGGGTGCAGTAAAGAGGAGGTTAAGGGGAAAAGGAGATGATGATAAGGGGAGGAAGGAAAAGGAGGAGGATGATAAGGGGAGGAAGGAAAAGGAGGAGGATTATAATGGGGGGATAAGGGGGGAGGGACCCTCTTTTGCACCCTCAGCTTATACTCGAGTCAATACGTTTTCACAGTTTTTTGTGGTAAAATTAGGTGCCTCAGCTTATACTTGGGTCGGCTTATACGGTGTGTGTGTGTATATATATATATATATATATATATATATATATATATATATATATATATATATATAGATAGATAGATAGATAGATAGGAAGAATCTTGAATCATTAAGTGCGCCTTGAACAGAAGCGCATTTAAAATAGTACATCTAACAAGAGTTGCTTTTTGCATGATTAAATATTAAGTACAACAAGTCCATGAAAACTAACAGGAAATTCAAATTTCCTCATTGGGAAGCCACCAATAGCAGTTAAACTTCTATCATATGAACTCTTTCTGATGCAACAAACATTCTTTCCATGTCCCTTTAAGACTGCTGGTGCTGCCTCTGATTGGATATAGCTGGTTGCAGTCTTTAAATCCAGAGAGAAAAATCTAAATGAGGGGGAAGGAGTCCGAAACTGCAAAAACATTGTCCTTGTTTAGATGAGCTATTATGCTAATTTAACCACACAATTATGGATGGCTAACTACATGGTCAATATATCCCGTTAAATTAAAGGACCGCTGTAGTTTACTTGTTTGTGGCAATCTCATTTTCAGCAGACTTTGCTTGCGTGTTGGTGATGCATGATCACCGATTGGGTAGGGAGGAATTTTACCCCCTCCCCAGGCACATAAGACACACGGGTATGCACCCCAAAGGCAAATCATGTCTCACCTGCTTGAGACGGTCCCAATCACACACTAAACAGACCTTTTCTGAACAGATTTTCTTTCAAAATTATTTTATTCTATTGGCTCACAAAGCCGTTAAAGGTGTTCGTTTGTTAAGAAAAACTAGAAACTGCAATGGTGAAAACCCTCATCGGGATCTTGGAGGGAACCTACTCTAAATATCATGCTCTTAATGAAATTCCCACCAATAAACCCAATTAAACGGAATAGTAAAGCACAGGTGAGTATGACATCTCAAAAGAGACAGGCTACAGAGGAAATCCCAAATCTTACATGGACACCTCGTAAAACGTATCAAATTGTGCATCAGCTAGTCTAAGCTAGGTTTTATCCTCCAGATCGTATATGGCCGTTTGTGTTTAGTTGTGTCTGACTCTGCGTGACCTCATGGAATGTAACACACCAGGCACATCTTTATGTCCATGGTCATGCTGATCCACTTGGTATTCGTGACAGAGATACTGGAGCGGATTGCCAGTTCTTCTCCAGTGGGCCACAGCATAGAGCTCCTGGTATTTTAGGTGGTCTCCCATCCAAGGACGGAATGTGCTTCAGGGTAGTGTGAAAGTACTGAATCGTAACCATTGGACCACCAGAGAACCCAAACATCCGGCTTACCCTGCTCTATAACCGACTTCTTGTCAGCTGAGCATTAAGGATTACTGTGATGCCAGTCATTATACCATTACTCCTGGTATTCCTAGATGCATGGCTTCAGGTGGTGTGACCTCTTGGTTCCCTGGCTGCAATCAAACCCAGGTTGCATCTGTGAAAGCATTGAATCCTAACCACTGGACCACCAAGGAACCCATACACATTCACAATTACCTAACCACTGCATGTGAGGCAGGAACAGGAAGAAGAAACTATACCATCTGGTCTTTCTCAGCTGAGAATATAAACAGTATTACACAAATAAGTTTCCAGAGTGTCTAAGGCAACTTGAAATGCAGTTTTGAGTGTCTGAGAAAATTAAACAGATTTATTTGTAGCTGCGAGGAGAAGCAACACTACTGCGAGCTGCTTTAATGGCTAATCCTTTTTGAGATGTCAGAGACTTCACTTAATTGCACCACTGCTAGCCCAGGGCCCTGGTGTATGACTAGTAAAATATGTCTATGCACAGACCAGCTTCCAGGTTTTGTCATTCCCCAATGTGAGCAAAGAATCAGAAAGCCTGTAGTCTGAATAAGGAGGGGTCCCCATGCCAAACAACAACACATAACATCCCATTATAGCAGTGAACTGAGATCAGTTGCAGTTTGCATCATTTCTTCTTGGCCTATTACAAAACATACCAGCCTCACTTCTGGAGTAAAATTAAATTAAATTAAAATTAAAAAGTAAATCTGGAGTAAAAAAACCTTCTAATATGTAAATTCTATGTGGTGCATTTGTACACATTTTAAAAAGGTATGTCAAATGTAGCAGTATATCAATCACATATATAGTTGTGAGCGTACGGGCCGTTGCTCACGCTTGCGGGCTCGCATAGCGAGCCCGCGGCCCTTGCGTAGCGAGGTCACTGGGCAAGGGCCTCAGTTGCTGGCGAGGTCACTGGGCAAGGGCCTCAGTTGCTGGTGAGGTCACTGTGCAAGGGCCTCAGTTGCTGGCGAGGTCACTGGGCAAGGGCCTCAGTTGCTGGCATGGAGCGCCGAAGGCGCTCCATGCTAGCAACTGAGGCCCCTCGCAAAGCGAGGGCCTCAGTTGCTGGCGAGGTCACTGGGCAAGGGCCTCAGTTGCTGGCATGGAGCGCCGAAGGCGCTCCATGCCAGCAACTGAGGCCCCTCGCGAAGTGAGGGCCTCAGTTGCTGGCGAGGTCACTGGGCAAGGGCCTCAAACCCTCGCAAAGTTCACGTCACGACACACAAATTCCGACACTCGCTACATTTTACGAGGAACGCAAACAACCTACGAAACACGTTACCACACATTACGACCTCGCAAACATCGGACGCAACACGCCGCCATACAAACATTTAAAACACAATAAATACACACAACACACACATAAAAAGCTTACCTACAGCAAGAGGAACCATCCAGCACCTCAATTCGCTAGTCACATATATAGTTGTGAGCATGCAAGTTGTTGTTAACGATTGCAGGCTCGCAAAGCGAGGGCCGCAGTTGCTGGCATGGAGCGCCCAAGGCGCTCTTTGCCAGCAACTGCGGATCTCGCAACATTTACGTCGTTCCGAAAGGAAAATACGAGACACGTTACGACCCATTACGACCTCGCAAAAATCGTCCGAAACACGCGCAGATCAAAACACAATAAATACACACAACAAATACATAAAAAGCTTACCTACAAGAAGAGGGGGCACCCAGGACCTCGAAAACAGAAATTACACCTGAATTTAACTCAAAATAAAAGACTCTACACACTCAAAAATCCTCTAAGCGAGAGAAAAAATGGCCGCTGAAAAAAAACGAAAACGAGGCTACAACAGTCTAAAGACGCAAAACACCACCAAACACCTACGGATTTACCGAAAAAGACATACAAGATTCGAAAACAAGGATGCAACCCGCGCGACCCTAAAAACATCAGAAACACAATAAATACACACAACAAACAGATAAAAAGGTTACTCACAGAAAGGGGGGGGCACCCAAGACCTCTGCAAGAAAAGTTACACCTTGATTTAAGTACAAATTTTAGAGTTTAGACACCCGAAAATCACTTAAGCGAAAGATAAAATGGCCGCCGAACAAAACGAAAACGAGGCTAAAGGTCCCTAAACACACAAAAAACACAAAACAGCTACAGATATTATGAAAAAGTCGCACGACATCCGAAACAAAGGACGCTAAATCAACCACAGCCGCATACCACACATTAGCCGCCATTTTAGAACAATAACTTATACAATGCGGAAGTACACAGCTACGCTAACGGTTTGGTCTCGCGCACACACACTATTACACTCCACACATTCATGACGCTTACACAGCAGCTCCACACCACTAATGCTGCAGCAACATGAAAACAGATTGCCAGCTCTTCAACACAATGCTTCCTGGATATATTACTTCACAATAGGTAAAGTATATTACTTAATTAATTTATTATTTATTTCATTACCATACACCAAACAGCATTAGCTCACTTACAATTTCATTGCCGTCATTTTTTGACAGGCAATATTCTAGTTAACATTATTTTGCAGTACATTTTAATACAAACAGTCTTATTTACACATTTTAATTCTAAAAAAGTGCAATCCTGATGAAGGCTTGTACAATAGACCATCTAAAATAAAACAAATCAGTGTTTCTCAAAAACCGAGACATTACCTGCAGGTCGTCAGAAAGAAGGGAAAACGGGGGGTGGGTTAGGGAACGGGCATGAAGTGGATGCAAAAGATTAATAACGTGGTGATATTGACCCCTAAAACATGTCATGGACACAGTCGTAAATATATTATTGAAGAATTGACCTGTTGATAATCTCTGTTGGTCGACAGCCGGTCTCTGGCTCTATAAAAGGTGGAGAAACCACCAGTCTAGATAATCCTGTGAAGACGACATTCTCTATAACATGATTAACATACACACTGTATCTATAAGTATGCTTTAAATCAGCATGTCTCAATGTAACCAAAGGCCGCTAGTTTGCTTTTTAACTCCAAAAACACTAAAGAAGAAGTGAGAAGTAAATACAAAAGGAAGACATTGGAGCTTCAATTTCACATATAGACTCGGAGGTCTTCTTTCTACACACAGCAACAATTACTAATTGGTGAAGTAACCAATCAATTCCTAGGTTATTCTATTCTACCTAATATTTGGACTAAGGTTTGACATCGCCACAACCTACTGTAATTAAACACATCACCTTTCAATTCATATACCGCTCTTAAACTTCCATGAAAACGTTATAAATATATATTTCATTCCTCCCTACAAATTATGTAAACTGATTCAGACTATCCATAATCATGTATATATTGGCCCAAGTCCTGAAGCTTCAGTTCTTCTAGCCAACTGGTTGTATTTTGGGACTGGTCAAACTAGAGATACTCTGAAGATGGGTGTTGGTGTTCTGAGATCCAAATCAATTTGGTTTCAAAACCAATGCAGTACTTTTGAGGCGTAGTCTCACTTTAATATATCAACTTACTATCAGCTTCACCATGTAAGGTAACGTTCCCTATTGAAGAAGCATGTGTAATATTTTGGGAACAACATGAATCCCATATTTGTGTACAATTCCAGACCTCCTTCCCATGAATCTTCCTCTTCCCAGGAGAGAAGATAAAATCATTTCATCAGCCATTTCCTTGAGGCTGTGAAATGATGTTCTACCTCAACTTGGGTCTACCAGATTGTCCTCTTCATTCTGCACCATTCAGTTCTAGATCTCATTGTTGGCTAAAACATTTCTCATTGGTATCCCAACCTCTGGAAACCATTGCTGCACAAGATCAATAAAATCCTTAATCTTACCACTTTGGAAGTTCAGCTTACAAATCACTTCTCTAAAAAATATTTTAAGCAGCTCCCATAGTTAAATAAACTTAGTAACATCCTCCTTTCCTTGTGTACTTACCCTTTATCTTAATGTGTCTGTTTGTGATTTCACCCCCCATTTACCAAAACTGTAAGGACCATTTACTCCCTAGTTGCACTCATATTGTCATGTGATTGATGGTGCTATATAAATAAAAATACATACATACATACATACATACAGGAGGGTTCCATTGTTTCTCAGTTGATGGAGGAGAACCAACATATTTTGGGTTACGTCAGTCACTGGCGAGATCATAGACCGTAATGTAACGGGGTCTTGACATATATTCACCATAGGTGGAAAAGTGATATTATAAATTGAAAAATCTTTACAAATTGGAGCCAAGTTTCACAATCACTCCACACTGGAGGGTCAACAAAAGTTTAGCGAATTTCTCTATGGCAGTTTTGTGCATTACAGCCCGTTTTTCAGACATATTTTTTGCTCTGAAAGTACATCTGCCTCAGATTACTTTTAATCACGTCCCCAGCTTGGTTTGAAAGAGATCCACAACCTCTAATCTTCCAGCCTCTATAGAGCACAGAAAGTAGATTAAAGAACATCTCACTGCAATAAAAATAACTGGAACATATAGTAATGGACAACTTCATAAGAGATATTTTAAAATGCCCTATTTTGTTAATTGGATTTTCTGTAGCATCATCAGGGTACCTTTATGTTCTTGTATATCAAAACTAGTTATATATAAGTTTGACGTATTTATAACATTTTAGAAAATGGTTTCCATTGAGTTAGTCTACTTAGGAATATTTTAATATCCTAGTAATAAGAGCTAGTTATTTTAATTATACATTGATAATTAATACAATTTCTATTTCATAAATGATAATACCAGAATTCAATTGTTTATTTGTTTTTGAAGATTAGAGGATCAGGCTCCTGCTGAAGATTTTTCTCCATTGATAAAGTCATTAAGATAGGGTGGGGGGCTATGGACATGTCTAAACAATGAGATGCAATAAGAGAATAAACAATCATTCATAGGCTGGCTGCCCGAAAAGCAAAAGCTTGTGGCCAAATGTAACCTCTAGCAAATGGAGATCATTGCATTGGTTACCATTTTAGTCTGAATAAGTAGTAGCTGCCTCCTTGACACAAAGGCACTACTTATTATTGGCTTCAAAGTTGGTGTATACCAGCTACAGACGAGTCTGAAATTTGATTACAAGTTCAATATTGAATATTGTTTTTGTTTTTGTTTTAAATCATAGAAAATGAGAAATATCCCTTATAAAACAAAAGCAGATTCCAGTTTTTTAAGCATGAACAGCCTTAAAGCTCTGATGCAAATTGATTTTGACTAGGAAATTGTAAACCTTTTTTGAATATGAGAATGGAAATTCCTCGAGTTCACATCACCTTTAAAACAAATTGTGCAAAGTAGTCAGAAATAATTTTTTGTGCTGTATTTAGCTTTTTAAAGGGATATTCAACAAGGATACAGCTATGGATTTTATTAGGGTACCAAGGGGAAGATGAAGAGGAGGGGGTCTAGGACTGAACCTTGAGGTACACCAACAGTCAGAGGGTGAGATGAATAAGAGGTGCCATTGAAGAAGACACTAAATGTTCAATCTTCTAGGTCGTATGTGAACTATGAGAGAGCAGTGTCACGGATGCCAAGAGAGAGGAGAATTAGGGTGATCAACTGTTTCAGAGAGATCCCGGAGAAGTACAATAGAGAAGGAACCCTTTCACTTGGCGGTGAGCAAGTCATTAGTGACTTTTGTAAGAGTGGTCTCTGTGGAATGATGGGGCCGGACGACAGATTAGAAGGGGTCAAGGAGAGAGTTTGGGGAAATACATTGGGTAAGGCGATTGTAGACGAGCCAATCACACAGTTTTGAAGCCAGGGGAAGTAGAGATTGGGCAATAGATAGATGCAGATGAGAATTTCTTAAGAATTAGTGTAATTATGTCATGTTTTATAGATGGACACAGGGGGGAAAAAAGACACATGGGAGGGAGAGGAGGGGAGGGGGAAAAGACACACGGGAGTGAGAGAAGGGGGAAGAAACACAGGGGAGGGAGAACAGGGGGAAGATACACATGGGAGGGAAATGGGGGGGAGAGACACGAGGAAGGGGGAACAGACACAGGGGGAAAGGGGAAAGACACAGGCCAGGGGGGAACAGGCACAGAGGGAGAGGGGGAAGAGGCCAAAGGCGCTCATCGCAAGGCCAGTAAAGTAGAGGGGGAGAGGCATTGCGAGCCATTGTGTGGCAAACAGCATTGCCAGGCTGCACTTTTTATTGCCGTCATTTTTGACGGGCAAGTCGCTAGTTTCTAATATTTATAATGCACCAACATATTCTGCAACGCAGTTATAGCCTTTTGAGTAGTTTTAGTCCAGGACAGTACAGAGGTATTCAAATCTCTGCTTCCATTACGCTAGCCAATACCCGTGGAGCATCCTCTGATAGTTCTCCTACTGACTGCCCCCTCCACCAACGTAGCAGCACTACACTGTCCTTTTCATATTTTCACTTAAGTCCAAATACTCACAGCACTGCCACGGAGGCAGCTATCTGATTGAGCGCCGCTTCCGGACTTCAACCAATTGTCCCTTTGCCGACTACTTACTTTGAAGTATTTCCAAGAGCATTATTGCTTTATAATTGTTTTATATGCTACTTTTAAAAATTGAGAATTTCTGTCACTCAAAATATCCTGATTGACAGGCAAAGTCTCATTGCATTTCTGAATCATAAAATTACATAAATAAACTGCTTACATATTATGGAAGCATACAACTGAACGGATACCGGTGCTTTAAAATAATTATGAATCCCAACAGGCAGAAACAGCTGTCTGTGGGTAGTTTAGCCGATTCATGCAGTTTTACCACGAGCTGTGCTGAAAGGGCTGTAATAAAACAGCAGGCATAAGCTTTAAAGTGATCCGAGTACAGCAGGTTTCAATACCAATGACAACACTGTGCATCCTCATTAGCAGGTCTCTAAACCACCATGCCTGGAACGCAGAACAAAATACTCACTCTAAGATTCTGTACTGGGTTTGTCAACTTTCTCAGATGATGGTGTACAAATTAAACTGAGTAAGAGAACCAGCAAAACACCAGCATTCATAATGATAACCCCTGGCGTTCATGCACATCTGGTCAGTTTTTCCTTTGTTGATATGCTTTCACAGTACAGATCTATACTATAAACACCCTGAAAATGGATTTTGAGCTATTTCTTCCCCTGAAAATGGATTTTGAGTTGTTTGGATCTGTGAGTCCCATTCTCAGATGCATTTTTAAAACTCTGTATCATTTTATATTAATGGAATTCTAAGAAGTGAAGCACATTGCCTTCAGGGATGTACGAGGCACCAGTAGCAGCCAATGGCCGCCATAAAAGCAATGCAAAAATAATACACGGGACTTGCATGAAATGTACTCTCTACTTCAGCAATACTGAAAGAATGGAATATCCTGCTTGACAAACAAGGTTTCATAGCAATATAATATCAGGTATCAGAATCCTCCAAACCAAGTCTTATAAAATCAGTAAGTTGCGGACTTAAATCGACCCAATCACAGGCATTTCCACTTCACAGTAATCACTACACCGTGCCTAACTTTATATATTTGCTTGATCGCACTATGTTCAAAATACCTTGCGTTCTGAAGATATAAGCGATTGAAAAGTACAGATCGATTACGTCATCCTGGGGCTAAACATGCAAATGTACGCTCGGCTCCCGCGGCACCTCCCCAGCCCTTCGAGTGTTATCTCTTCAAGATTATCTGTTCCGGCGAAGGGGACGCCTCTTTAATGATGATGTCATTGGGTGGTCTAAAGCTGAAAGGGGCATTTTTTTTTTTTTTTACACTTCTTAGCTTAGCTGGTGGGACCACGCGGGGAGGAGAGTATGGCGCCCTTTCCAAGATGGCTGTTCTATGCAAATGAATGTGTTATTTTACCAACAGAATTCAGGTACAGCGAACATTTTATTTATTTTTATTTGTGATCTTTTAAAGCACAGAAAATATTGTTGAGGCATACTCTATCGGGCATACTCCATCACCATGTTCTGGATAAGGTTTTCCCGTGATAGGGTCTATATCTGAAGAGCAGTTGTTGGAAGGCCCACCAGAACTATTAACTGAACAATTTAAAAGACAAAACATACCGTTATGAGACAATTAAAAATGTAATAATACATAAAAGTAAGTAGTACAGAAGCGCATAAATATCCCATGTCTTGTTTATAAATGTAAATGCTATTCTCCAATATGATCAACAGTCATAAAAATCACAAATGAGCCTGAAAGACTCTCAGCAGCAATCCCCGGGTCACTGGACACTCTGCTATTTTGGGAAAGAAAGTATAAAATAATGGATGGAAACAAAAATATCTAAATCTTAAAATACAGGTAAATTCCGTGGAAGCCTGTTAATAAATGCATATTATACTTCTAGAAAATCTATAAAAGCCAAAGTTAAAAGTTTAGGAACCCGGTTTATAGTTTTTTCTACCTCTAGTAATGGGTAATGTTTTCTGAGGTTAATTTATCTTGGGAACGCAGACTAATAGGACGACATTTTGGTTTATTCTTCCTAAATCAAAGCTTTAAAATTAATTGCAAAACTCTCTTAAAAACAATGTGTTTGGAAAGTTTGTTGATTTTCAAAAGTGCTCCTGGACGGCCGAGTGCCACGGTAAGCAATAACGTTCTGCGCTACAAATTCATTCTTTCATCATAAAATGCTATTCTCCACCTCTCCAAACAGTAGGTAAGGTACATATATTTGGAGTTTGCCGTCTTCTAGGCATATGACATATGTATCAAGTAATGTAAAAAGCTTGAACGTAATAGCCTGGAATATTTCTTCAACATCATCTTCTATATTACTTTGTATATTTGGAACTTTATTTCCACGTGTAATTTAGCGTCTTATGAAGGATCCATCTAAACTTGCAGGGCTTGCTTTGTGAGAAACCTCTTTTACTTTGGGTTTCCACTTAGGTAAAGCATTAGGTCAATGGTATAACATATCAGTGTAACATGGGACTTGCCTTCTGCTTTCATCTAAATTTAGCAAAGTGGAAGAGATCACATTACAGATCCAAGTTCAAGTATTTTTTTTTAAGTCAACTCTACGGCTGACCGTTTTCACTGTACAAATATATATTGAAGAAAAACTCAATATACCCTTGCAAAGAGCTACCCGTAAATATGTTAGAAGCAATACATACTATTAGTAAAGGAAAGAACAAGATTTCCAAGGTAAGGACAGACGTGTACAACACGCCACCCTACAATAGATATGATGTGATCCTCCGGTGTCAAATGGTCCAGAGACATAATATGACATTATACAGAAATTATATGCCAGAATAAAATATTGGCAAAAGGATGTGCCATTTTCTCGCCCCCACCGCCCTGTCACAGATCCATTTTCCTCAATCTTTACTCTATAGCCCTCTCCCCCATACCCACAACTTGTGTTAACTTGATGCCATCACTATGCTTTTTTAGCTCACCGAGAGGTGGCAAACCTGTACTAAGATATGAGCACTCATACTGGCACTTCTTTCTCTTATTTTCTTAATATAGAAATATTTTCCCCCCGTCCCCATACATTTAATACAGAATAAGATAAAGGCAAATCTAAGTTTCCTTCTCTCTAATCTAACACCTGCTGCTTATATCAGACACACACATTACATGGGGTCATTCTATACACACACAGACTTATTTTAATTTAAAAATAAAACATATTTTCCACACCCCCAGAGCTGACTGCATATGCACAGTGTACCTACCAATAGAAACACTGCATTTGGGTACAGGTTTTAGCCCTATACTAACCTTCAAGCCAGCAACAGCACAATGAAACATCTACAGATCAGTGTCTGACTCCTCCTACTTCCTTCTACAGGGAGACTACACATCCCATGATTCCTTCCTGCATAAACTGGCAGTTATATTGTATTAAAATGCATTAAAATTTGCATGAAAACTACAGATTCCCCTCGATCAGATGCTTCATAATCCATTACACGTACATACGCCTTGAAATACATAGAAAACACAAATAATTAAACAAAATCGGTATAAATTGGAGGTTCTCATTACAAAGAGAAGACAATTAAGAGAAGAGACAATTAAGGAGTCCTCTAAAACTGTGTACTTTTTTTCTATGAAAAATAAAATTAGATAAAGGAGCACCTAACCCCACACTTTACGATTTATGTGCAAACATTAGGGGATATTAAAACAGAATAAGGAAAGAAAGGGCAAGATAATCTCATACACAAAAAAATATTTTAGAAAACTGGAAATTGGATAGTGAAAATGTATTCTTGTATAGATATACCCCACTTAACGCTACCCCTAATTAGCACTGATTTGCTATAGCACTGTTTTTCCTGTAATCCCTGCTTCGCGCTAAACTTTGCTAAATCATTTTTTTTTTGTAATTTATTATTATTATCTTTATTTATATTGCGCCAACATATTCCGTAGCGCTGTACAGGGGTTTAGTAAATGGCAAAAAACAAACTTAACACCTTATAAAGAATGGAGGGCCCTCGTTTGAGCAAATAATCAAATGTACATAGAACTTGTTTCCAAGACAAGGACACACAATTGAAAACTCGCAAACTTACAATCTATGGGCCTCATTCTATTATCGGCTGTAGGAGATGCGGGGCCGCAAGGACCGGCCGCAGGCTATTCTGCTATTCTATTCCCTTCCGGCCGGGGATTCCGGCAGGCTTGCGGCCGGAGCCTTGCTATCCCTTGCGGCCGCAAGCGCCGGAGGAAAGCCTTTGATCTAAAACGGCCGCAAGAGTTTCGATCACAAGAAAATCCTGGTTGCTATTATATTGCTCCGGGAACCCTCTCTGCAAGGCTAAAACCGAGCCGCAGCTTACTTGCAGCAAAAAGGTCCCGCAGGCACACAATTAAGCACATTATAAATCCTAAATAAAGCCATCCTGCATTCTGAGGAGACTATAAAGTGATTGTAGGTGTTAGCAAAAATAGCACAACATTCCCCTATACTCAAATCTGTAAATATTTTTTTTTTTAAATTTATGTCACATATCCATGTAAAAAGTCCCGAGGGCTTGGAGCACCTCAGACCCGCGCACGCCGCAGCCGGAAAATAAACAGTTAATGTAATCTCGGATTTGGGCTGATGTGCAAGCTTGAGAGGGGGTTACTATTAATCCTCATGTCCCCCAACATGATCCCTAGCATTTACAGAGCTTTACAGTGCCGTCTTGAATTTATTTTTGCGTTTAAAGATTTCTGAGCTTACGGCCGGTTGCAAGATATACGGCCGGCCGTAAGGGGAGATCCTTGCAGCCTTGCGGCCGTTTTACGGCCGATAATAGAATGAGGCCCTAAGGGTTTAGGTTTGATACAAGAGGATGACCAATGCAAATTTGGCCACTGATCCCAGTTTAAACGCTGTGCCCCACTAGAACGCTTTTTTCCCCCGCCAGACCCCTTTTAACGCTCCTCATCTGCCATTTAAAGTGGACTGTCCAGGTAATATTTGCTGTTTCTTTAATTTTATTTTAAAAAAAGGTTTCATCTTGGGTTATGTTATGTTTGCGGTTTCTTAAACGTTCTTATAAAGCCAAAAATGTGGAAATTTCAATTGCTTTTGAGTATTTTTTCCACGAGTTTCCCTATCCCTATCTAGTAAAAATGACTGGTTCCGTGCGGATTCATTTGGCACTCATATTGCCGGAACCTGTCTAGTAGTCTACTAGATTATAAAGAAAGTTGATCTTTTGTGAGAAAACTAACACTGAACACTGTTCTTTTTTCAGATATTTAGGCTTAAGCTCCTCCACTGCTTTTTAGTCTGTAGCAGGAAGTACATTATACGTCACCACTAATGCTGTGCATTAAGTAGGCAGCTGCAGGAATGTCAGTTCCAGACTGTGCTACAGTTTGAAAAAGTGAAGGCGCTACAGCTCAAAGATAATGGGAAAACCAGCGAACGTCTGTGTCAGTTTTCGCAAAAATATACTTTTTTTTTTTTTTTACTCACAGTAATTTAAACAGCTTTTTAGATCTTTATTACGTAAAGTTATGCAAGCTCAACCATCACTTTGGCTCTTAAGTTTAAAAAAAATAAAAGAAGAAGAAAATGTCAACTACAATGAGTTCTGGCCAAAATAATAAGACTGTGCCAATTAGAAATAATAATATTAAATTAAAATAAAGCACGTAAAAGAATCCACTAAAATTAGCAGCACATCAGTCACAACAAGTGCGTAGGTTTGTATATTACGGAGAGGGTCTCTTATGTCTCCTATAATTACAGCACCTGCTGTTACAGGTTACACAAGTCAGATGTCCCTTTATGGGACCTAATCCAACATGGCAAACCGAACAAGGACTGGAGACCAGCCATAATGTTCATCTGTGTATATTGGATCATCTCAAATTGTTTTAGGAAACCACTGCCACGTCCCCATAATTAGGAGTATTTTTTTTTTGCCTTTAAGTCCAGTTTTTTTAAATGTTTATTAATTTAAATAATTGTAAAACATGAGAGTGCAAAAGTTGGCCTGCTGCTCAACGTTAAATAGACGAAGATCATGGCAAACCACAATCTCAGTTCCTGGCAAATAAATGGGGAAGGAGTGGAGGCAGTGACGGATGTTGTTTTCCTGGGAACCAAGATCTCTTTAGATGGTGACTGTAGCCATACAATTAAAAGACTTTTCACTTCTGGGGAGGAAAGCTATGACAAGGTTGGACAAGTTAGTAAAAAGTTAAGATATTACTTTATCAACAAAGGTCTTTATCAACTATGTTATTCCCAGTAGTTACATACTGATGTGAGAGCTGGACCATAAAGATGTCTGAGGACCGGGGAATTGATGTCTTTGAATTGTGATGCTGGAGAAAACTTCTTAGAGTCCCTTGGACTGCAGGAAATAGACAAATTGTTCACTGGATGGTTTGATCATGAGGCTGAAGCTCAAATATTTTGGCCATATCATGAGACGACAGGATTCACTAGAGAAGACACTGATGCTGGGAGAGATTGAAGGCACAAGGAGGATAGATATCATGCTCCGTGCGTGAGACTCCGATATTTAATAGGCTGCTCCTCGCGCTGGACATTGACCTGACTAAAAAAAACTGTCTCAATGCCATATGTGGAGACGGCCATCTGGACCAAGAAAGGGCAAGAGTAATCAGGGGCAACCAGAAGGATTGGGAAGTTAAGGCAGCCTTCAGGTTCCCAAAGGCTCTCTCACATTTGGAGGTCCACTGTACCAGTACGGGCATCCTCTTTTTTGTGAGGTCCGTCAGTGGCTTTGGCAGGGTACTGTAATGGGAAATACATTTCAGTAATACCCTGCGATACCCAGAAATGCCACCATCTGCCTCTTATTCACTGGGGTAGGCCAGACCCTCCCACTCCCTACTCTGTGCCCTAGGTACTGTACCTTAAACTGACACTTATCAGGGCGAATGGTCAACCCTGTTGCTATATCCGACCCAGGATCCTGGCTAGGTGGTCCACATGTTCTTAACAAGTATAGCAATGTCATCCAGGTACACATGGGTGAACTTCTGGCAAGCATATAGTAGGTGGTCAACAAGCCATTGGAAACATGGAACAGCATTCTTCATTCCTAAAGACATAACCATAAACTAGTATAGCCCAAATGGGGTGGTGAATGACTATTTCTCTGTAGCGTTTTTAGCATTAAGGATCTGCCAGTGGCCCTTAGACAAGTCCAGAGTGGTCACGTACGTTGCCCATCCTAGCTTATTTAGAAATTCATCCAATCTAAACCATGGGCAAGAGTCCGTAGTTGTTTTGTCATATAGCCGATTCAAAGTTCAGCCTCAGCTGCGGCTGGTGTCCACCCTCTACAATGAGGCTGCTTTAAATAATAGAAAGTTGCTCAATTTTCAGACACAAAGTATGCCGACAAATTGAGTTGCATTGTCTGGAGACTTATCTTCGATAGGTTTCCCTCAGCGATGAGCTTTTGATCTGAAGGCAGCCTATGAATCAATTAATTAGCCCAAACCCACAGATGACACTATCAGGGTGGAGAAAATCACTCAGCTGGAGGCAAATACTTTTGAAAATCAGTTAATTGTATGTCCCTGCACAGTTTCCCAAAGTGCACTGCAACAGCTGTTTTTTTGAGAAGCAGGAAATACGTTTACTAACTTATTTTTTAGACATTCAAAGTGATTCACAAATGTACTATTCATTATATTACTACTAGCGAATTGCCCGTCAAAAAATGACGGCAATGAAATTGTAAGTGAGCTAATGCTGTTTGGTGTGTAATAATGAAATATATAATACATTAATAAATGAATATACTTTACCTATTTTTAAGCATTGTGTTGAAGAGCTGTCAATGTGTCTTGATGTTGCTGCAGCATTAGTGGTGTGGATCTGCTGTGTAAGCGTGCTGAATGTGTGCAGTGTAACACTGTGCGTGCGCGAGACCAAACCGTTAGCGTAGTCGTGTACTTCCGCATTGGCGAGAAATGGCGAGTAATGTGTGGTATAAGTCTGTATCGGAATATCCGTAGGTGTTTTGTGGTGTTTTGCGAGTTTCTTGTGGTGTTTTGCGAGTTTAGAGTGCTGTAGCCTCGTTTTCGTTTTGTTCGGCGGCCATTTTTTCTCTCGCTTCGTTTTTTTTTTTAGTGTCTAAACTGTTTTATTTGAAGTAAAATCGAGGTGTAAGTTGTATTTTTGAGGTGCTGGGTGCTCCCTCTTGGTGTAGGTAAGTTTTTTATGTATGTGGTGTGTGTATGTATTGTGTTTGACATTTTCTAATGTTCGCGAGTTGCGTCCGAGTGTTGCGAGTCCGTAATGTGTGTGAACGTGTGTCGTATGTTGTTTGCGAGTGTCGTAATGTGTGTGTCGTACTGTTTGGGTTGCGAGGTGAAGTTTGCGAGGGTCGCAGTTGCTGGCAAGGAGCGCCTTCGGCGCTCCATGCCAGCAACTGCGGCCCTCGCTTTGCGAGGTCCTCAGGTGCTGGCATGGAGCGCCTACGGCGCTCCATGCCAGCAACTGAGGCCCTCGCTTCGCGAGGGTCCTCAGTTGCTGGCATGGAGCGCCTTCGGCGCTCCATGCCAGCAACTGAGACCCTCGGGCAGTGCCCTCGCTTCGCGAGGGCACTGCCCGAGGGTCTCAGTTGCTGGCAAGGAGCGCCTTCGGCGCTCCTTGCAGCAACTGAGACCCTCGGGCAGTGCCCTCGCTTCGCGAGGGCCTCGGCTCGCTGCGCGAGCCGCGGCCCTCGCTTCGCGAGGGCCGCGACTCGCGTAGCGAGCCCGCAGCGTTAGCAACAACTCGTACGCTCACAACTATATATGTGATATATTAATATAGCCAGTAAGCTTGAAACAGCTGTACATGGATTGGATACTCAGCCTGTGTTTATTCCAACCTTGGCTTTGCATTAAAGCTGTGTAATACAGCATGCATAAGCTTAAAGGAAGCCATGTTTAATGATGGCTATGGAATGAAGAGCGAGGCATTTGTGGCCATATTTGAGTGTCCCAGCTCAACTTCCCAGAATGCAGTGTAATAACTGTTTTTCTCGGAACTCTGAGCTGGAAGCAGGTTTTTTTAACTTGCTTTAGACATTCGAATGTGAACGCAGATGTACTTTTTATTTACTGTACTACTGTACGGTGGGGGCTTCTATCGCTCTTTTGCCCACCATATTATAAATGATTGTTGTGGTGAACTACCTACTCATAATTTCCACAACACAGGCTGAGATCCCGCTCCATGCTGATGATAGCCAGTAAGCTTGAAACAGCTGTACATGGATTGGATACTCAGCCTGTGTTTATTCCAACCTTGGCTTTGCATTAAAGCTGTGTAATACAGCATGCATAAGCTTAAAGGAAGCCATGTTTAATGATGGCTATGGAATGAAGAGTGAGGCATTTGTGGCCATATTTGAGTGTCCCAGCTCATCTTCCCAGAATGCAGTGTAATAACTGTTTTTCTCGGAACTCTGAGCTGGAAGCAGGTTTTTTTAACTTGCTTTAGACATTCGAATGTGAACGCAGATGTACTTTTTATTTACTATATATATATATATATATATATATATATATATATATATATATATATATATATATATATATATATATATATATATATATATATATACACACACACACACACACAGACATACATATATAACTGTTCATGTTTTAATCCACGCTAAACAATCCATGACATTAATATTCCATATTCCGTAATTTGCACTTTATTTCTTGAGTAGCACAGTCTACAGACACAATTCCTAATCGTTTATTTCAATGTGGTGTATTTGCTCTACTCTACCGATTGCCTCTGCTTGACCTTAAAGTGGGTCAGCAATTAAATTAAAAATGTAATTAAGGAAGATGACTTTGGATGCTATTAACGGTTCATTGATGTGGATAGTATTAAATATTTATTTAGCCAATTGAATAAACACTGAAAACAAACTTTGAAAGCAATTTCCATTACAAAAATGATTCACACCAAGTAATTCATTGCGTGACCTCTCTCTAATCTGTTCAGAGGGTGAGATTCCCTTTTATGGCCACTTATTAATAAGCAAAAACAAACCTACCCGATACCCCTCCCGCATGCCAGCAACTGAGAATGAGGAGGGGGGTTGAGAATGAGGAGGGGGGTTGAGAATGAGGAGGGGGGTTGAGAATGAGGAGGGGGGTTGAGAATGAGGAGGGGGGTTGAGAATGAGGAGGGGGGTTTAGAATGAGGAGGGGGGTTTAGAATGAGGAGGGGGGTTTAGAATGAGGAGGGGGGTTTAGAATGAGGAGGGGGGTTTAGAATGAGGAAGGGGGGTTTAGAATGAGGAGGGGGGTTTAGAATGAGGAGGGGGGTTTAGAATGAGGAGGGGGGTTTAGAATGAGGAGGGGGGTTTAGAATGAGGAGGGGGGTTGAGGATGGGGGAGGGAAAGACACGGGGGAGGGAAAGCGACACATGGGGGGGTTTAGAGAGACATGGGGGGTTTAGAGAGACATGGGGGGTTTAGAGAGACATGGGGGGTTTAGAGAGACATGGGGGGGTTTAGAGAGACATGGGGGGGTTAGAGACACGGGGGGAGAGTGACTCAAGTATAAGCCAAGGGGGCCCTTTTTAACCTTAAAAAAAGGGCTGAAAAACTTGGCTTATACTCGAGTATATACGGTATCTAAGTGTCCCTGTGTGTCCCTCTCTCTAATCTAACACTCGCTGCTAATATCAGACACACATTACATGGAGTCATTATAAAACACACACGGATTTATTTTATACTGCATTTAAGTATGTGTTTTTTTAACCCTATACTAACCTTCAAGCCAACATAAGAAATTCAGAGCAGCACTGGTGAGTTGTATCATTCAAGGGAAGAGAGAAGGGTGTGGTTTTGGGAACTAAGCTTACAAATCCCATGATGCTTTGCTGCAGAGACTGTTGTATCCGCCTCTCATTGTCGAAAATGATTTATAAAGTTTATGCTAAATTTTAGCAGACATTTTATGAAGAGATTTAGAAAACTTTAGGGTAAGTTTATTAATGTTTATTTTAGTATTTTTTTATGCAAAAAAATGTTTTCATCCATTACCGATTTTTTCCGATGCTTCAGAATCCATGAACCTTAAATATGCCCTTAAAGTGTTGCAATTCAAATGATGTGTAACGGACCAGCGCTAAGCACAGCATGGCATACATAAGGAGTAACTGGCAAGTACAGCACGGACAAGCAGCAGAAGATAAACTCTGTATATACACTCACCAAAGCGTACAACACATCACAACAACTGACCGACACAGCATAACAATACCAGACGGGCACAGCATACAAGTGTACCCCAGCCACAAGTAGTGGAGGAACGGGGGGCGTCTGACACCAATGAGTGTGATGTAGTTTTGATTCAATTAGTAAGGGAGTGTAGGGGACCACGTGACAAGAAAAAAGTCCCACCCTCCATCCCGAGATAGAAGTGTTGGTGGGGAAGAAAGCAAGATTGTCCCAGCAATTGGAAGGAGTGCTTGCCCACAATTAACTTGTAAGGGACACATTAAAAAAATGTAGTGTCCTCTATGGGCAAGGGGTTCCCGGGGGAGGTTGGAATTAGTACAGTGGGTGGGCAAGCACTGCCAGTTTTGTTTTGGTTATATATCCATTGGTTATCTACCTGTTGCCTTTTTAAACCAGCCAAACTAAATTTTCATGTTGTCTGAAAAAACTGGGTCAAGGTTTTGGCGGTTAAAGTATACAGCAGAACCCCAGAATTGATGGGTCACCGATCAGCATAGGACACATACATAGCAAAGCACAAGCACAGGACAAACAGACAAAACCCAATCCAGAACATATAGAGCAATGTTTACTAGTCTATAACAGGGGTTACCATGAGCATTACTATAATTCAAGGTGGTTTAATTCCGTTGGAAACGAACATTGCCATTGAAGTCCTCTACGTCCCATTGTTCCCACTGGTATAGTTTAATACATATCCTCCATGGTCACTAATGAGGACAACACACATAAGCAGTAAGTGGCCAACCAGAACGGCATAGAGAATCAGAACAGTACAATAAGCCAACGGCTAATGAACACAAACCGCCTCGGACCAGCACCGCATTTATAACCTGGACTGCAAGACACAAAGCGACCAAACACAATAAGCACCCAAATAACTATCTACTTTTTAACGACAGTGTTACATCCGGCTCTGCTGCACATCATTACATGTCCATAACAAATACCACTATACGCCATAGCTAGTGAGAATAAAGACAATTTCTGCATTAACATCCATTCGCAGGCATGTTGTATAATAATGCCTTCATGGGCATATTCTTCAGTAACAATGCAGAAATAGGTCAGTGACCAGCATTATAACATTTCCCAGTCTGATTTTTGGCAGTCACATCTATAAAGCACATTAGACACACTGGGAAAGAAGCAGCTGATCCAAGGTCTGTGCTGCCGGAACAAGTAAAAGTAACCAAGACCGTAGGCTTGGAAATGTAATAATAGGGATATATGGGAGTCACATAGAAAGCAAAGGGTGCAAAATGATGCTCTAAATTAAAAGACAAAAAAAAAAAATTGCCATATAAATATAATAATCCTTCAAGTAAAAATCTGTTAATTGGTTATTTTATTGAGTCGCTCAGTCGTTTCCTACTCCGTGACCTCATGGACCGTAACACACCAGGCACATCTTTATGGTTTTCATGGCAGAGATACTGGAGTGGGTTGGCAGCTCCTTCTCCAGTGGGCCACTGGTATTCCCAGGTGGTCCCCCATCAAAATACTATCCAGGCCCAACCCTGCTCAGCTTCAGGGTGGTGTGACCTCTTGGTTCCAGGACTGAAATCAAACACTGTGAAAACACCAAATTGAACCACTGGACCACCCATTATTAGTATTAGTGGTCCGTGTTTGTTCATTTGGTGCAACATTGGCCAGGGCCACTCTAGTTCAAGAAAATCAGTCTTATATGTGAAGTATGTAGCAAACTCAAACTTGTAGTCGATGTAAGAAAAAAAAAAAAAAATTTAGAGAGAAAGAAAATGAAAACTTTTGAATTTGGGAAAAGAGCTCCTTGTTACATCCCTTTCTGAGAGTTGGGTCGTGAGGGTGTGTTTTATCTATGATTGGAGAAGGGGTGAGGGAGAGGAAAAAGGTCTGGAGGCTTTGTTTGAGTATGCGATCTGACACCACACCCTTCAACTTCCACGTCCAGAACCAGGTTGTCTACATCAGTCAGAAATGTAAATGTCCCTCATGTATCATGGATGCCCCCAGGGTTCAGCAAAGGCATCAAAATGTATTTTTAATAAGGAAGAACTAGATTTATGACATTTTTCTGCTCAATTGTGAGCTCAGTCAATGACATTTTCAACCATATTTTTTAAAATAACCAAATAATTAAGAATTCCTAAATAAAAATGCCAGCTTCATTACATAGATGAGCCTGATGTTCCTTGTGAGTTCAGGAACTGGTGCAAGATCTTGAAAAGGTTTGTAATGGAGTCATTATACTGTCCAACTGGCGGTCAACGGGCCAGATGTGACCCACCGAACTGCCAGGGAAAAGCTCCACATATTCAAATAAAAACACTTGGAACATTTGAAACATCTTGGACATCATATATAAATACCAAAAATTAAGTTATTTCATTTTTAAAAAAAATGTCTAAATATAAAAAGAAAAAAATATAAAAATAAAATTAGTTTATTAAATTTGGCCATCAGCTCACTAACCAGGTTACCGACCAAATATAATCTGCCCACCACACTAAAGAAGTTGGACAGCCATGGTCTGCGTCGCTCAGTTGTGGTCGACTCTCTGTGACCTCATGGACCGCAACACACCATGCTGATCCAGTTTGTTCTTTAGACATCGGTGTTCATATTTTTGTCTATTTTGAGGAACTAGACTTAATATGCAACATGTTCTTAGAATGTAAAATAAATAATACAGCCTCTAATTTATTATCCTTTATATGAAATTATGCTGCTATGGAATCTACCATTTTGGCTACAGCTGATCAACTTCCTGAGGTGGTAAGGGATTTAAATGCACAGGAAGTATCTGTCTCCACAGTGGGAATGTGGCCGTTACAGTTGCTACTGCTCTCAACAGGACTACACAGAAGTTAATTAGTTTTCAATGACTCAACCAACTGAGAAAATAACAGGCAGCAGCAGGGGGAAAAAAAGTAAAGAAAGAAAAATAGCGCCACAACAGTAAATAATTTCAAATAAAATGCCTTCAGTTCTGTCCGACTACGGATGACCACATGGACAGCAGTACCCAGGCATCTGTCTGTGCCAAGAAAATCAGAAACAGATACTGGAGTGGGCTGCCAGTTCCTTCTCCAGTGGACCGCAATTCGTCTGATCTCTCTGCAATGACCTGCCCATCTTGGGTGACCCTACATGGAAGCACACAAGCTCCTTCACCACGGCAAGATAGCGATACAGAAGGGGCATAATATTACACCAATTTATAAACATACGTATACAAGGCACTTTTTATTGAGTCTTAATCCCAGAGCCTTTTATTGGCTCTGAAGTGCTGTAATCAAGTCCTGCTAATTGCACAGAAACACCCGCCGGCACAAACAGTGGACCTTTGGGGAACGCAGGTAATCTATGTAGAAACATTGGGACTTGGAGATAAGAGCTGGCTTGGGTTTCTATTTGATCACTGACATCTTGCCAGGATTACAAACAGCTTCATGCTCAGGAATAATAAGACAAAAAACAAGAAAGAGGAAACGCGCACAAATAAAACCCGACACAGTGTAAGCGATACAGGCTGGAGGTGGAGTTTGATATATCGGAGGGGTTTATAGTTTTCCCAATTCTGTACAATTGATCACTCTACAGAATATATTTAAACTAGCAAATTGCCCGTCAAAAAATGACGGCAATGAAATTGTAAGTGAGCTAAGGGTGTTTGGTGTATATAATGTGGCTGATTTAGCGTCGTTCGTTTTCTATGTTGTGCAAGTTTTTTTGAATATCCGTAGCTGTTTCCCGGTGTTTTGCGTGTTTAGGGACCTTTAGCCTCGTTTTCGTTTTGTTCTGCGTCCATTTTTTCTCTCGCTTAGGTGATTTTCGGGTCTCTAAACTTCGAAATTTGTGGTTAAATTTCGGTGTAACTTCACTTGCAGAGGTCCTCGGTGCCCCCCCTTGCTGTGAGTAACCTTTTTATGTGTTTGTTGTTTGTATTTATTGTGTTTGTAATGTTTTTGGGGTTGCGCGGGTTGCGTCCTTGTTTTTTAATCTCGTAGGTGTTTTTCGGCAAATCCGTAGGTGTTTGGTGGTGTTTTGCGTCTTTAGACTGCTGTAGCCTCGTTTTCTTCGGCGGCCATTTTTTCTCTCGCTTAGAGAATTTTTTAGTGTCTAAACTCTTTTAATTTGAGTTAAATTGAGGTGTAACTTTAGTTTTCGAGGTCCTGTATGCTCCCTCTTCCTGTAGGTAAGCTTTTTATGTATTTGTTGTGTGTATTTGTTGTATTTTTCATGTTTTGATGTGCACGTGTTGCGGCCGATTTTTGTGAGGTCGTAATGGGTCGTAACGTGTCTTGTATTTTCCTTGCGTAGCGACGTAAATTTTCAAGGGTCTCAGTTGCTGACAAGGAGCGCCTAGCCCGCAAGCGTAAGCAACAACTCTCATGCTCACAACTATATATGTGATTCTTGAGAAAAAAATGCAGATGCGTCTGCTGGAATCTGGAAGCATCTGTAATACACTGGTGGAAATTACATGTACATTTCTGGAGAGCAGTGCTTGCATTTTCTGATGCAAGCAGCCTGCGTCTGGTTCTGTGAGTGTGAAAGGGTGAATTGTCAATTTCATTCAGATCCGATTATCTAACAAAGTCCCTTGACCTCTACCTCTCTTGCCTCCTTCATGACTTCCTCCAATGGTAGATGAAAAAAAAAAATCATCATGTTCTAGCTCTCAAAAAGTGTGGTATCAAAGACAAAATTAATTCCTCTGCTCATAAAGATTCTTCAAAAACATTGATTTTCCCCCAAAAAATATTTTTACGCCTTACACGACTGCTAATGTTAGTTTCCTTGAACTGCAGTGGTCCATTAAAGGGATTATTTGACGTTTATAGCATACGTGGGTGTACAGGGTGCTTTACCAAGCTGGTATAGTTTTACTTATTATAAGAGTCAAGATTACAGCGGCTAAAAGGGTGACTATGAGCTGAGAAGGGCTGCAATGGCAAATGTACCCCATAGAAAACTGGCAAAGCATACAGCAACGCTTGGTATACATTGGAAAACTCCCCAAATATTATTTGCGTGTGGGTTAAATGAGAAGAACACGTCTTACCAAGCCTCTTCCTTCTGTTAGGATGCTTTGTGAATTTAGTTATAAATTAAGACCCTAGGGAAGGTTCAACAGCCAGATTATCCGTAGCGTGGTCGGATTTCTTATGGGAGCCAATTAGGGAAGCTGCAGGTGAGCAGTAACTTGCTCCAAGAAGGATCCTTCTGCAAATGTTAATTTACGTACAGTGAAAAAGAGAAGACCTGCGAATGCTAGACACCTCGCCATCCTTAAAATCAAAATTGGGTGGTTTTTAAAGAGCATTAAAAAGGCCTACTTGTTTTTATATGTATTTTTGTACAGTGAAATGTTTTGGACAGATTCACAAATGTATGTGCAGCTGATATGCGCGAATATGAAGCTCTAATTATTTATTTCAATGTAGACTACAGTGAAGCCTCGACATGCGCGCTTCCCCCCCCCCCCCCCCCCCTACAATAATCACGCTAGATTTGGCCAGGGAGCCCTGCACTGCGGGGGGAAGATGCGAAACTCAACCCCTGTGCCGCAAAAGGCTGCTTGGGCCCTAGAAGACGGCCAAATGCAGCGTTTCCCTGCTGGGTGAGTGCCCACCCAACACCTAGACCCTTACCCAAGGGACAAAACATGGGTAAAAATGTTGCAGTTACTTGCGTTTTTTTTATTTATTTTTTATTTTACATATGCGGGGACCACAGGAACAAATGTGAAGGGTCTACTGTATTTATCAAAATTATCACAAGCCCTCTATATCAAAATGTGACATGAGCTGAAAAAAACAGAACAGATATGCAAAAATCATAGCTGCAGTTTTATTACTTTAATATGTAGTGTTTTAGACCAAGGTGGATATTAATTGGGCTTATATTGGGCCAATCAGAACGGATTGGTCATCACCCCACCTACTGGGAGGTATACTCAGATGTGGACAAAGCCAGGTGGTACTCTGCCCAGATACAGGAGCGCACCAGTGCCCGGGACATGGCCTCACATGGCAGTGGAACCTCCTATACCAGACACACTAAGACATACCAGAAGCAGGTAAATGACAATGTTCTTGGCCTTGTTGCCGAAGGACACTGGGTGCTCACTCGAAAAAAAAAAGAAAAAAAAAGAGGTGGCGGCCCGTCAAAAGCGACAAGATTGGCTGCAGTGTGGTGCAACTAAAACATGGAACATGACTCTCCCTGGTAACAGAATGGACAAGTGGCCGGAGAGTCTGCTCCCTGGGCATGAGAGAGTACCAGGCTAATTCCACACTAGAGTCACTGGTGGGTCATGGAACCAAAGATGCACAGTCAACAAGTCAGCGGCAAGTCAACAACAACAACAACATTTAAAAAGACTGCTTCTGCTCTCAAAAACTTGGACGAGTATCTGACAAACTAGGCATGCTTCATAACTTTCCACTGAACGCTAATCTTCTCTAAGAGTGCCAAGTTTAAGATGACTTTACCTATAAGTGAACTTACTGAATTGCAATAATTACCACTGTACATATTCATTAATCCCCACTGGTTTCGTGCTACCAACCACATCCTTAATATTGTAAGGACTTATGAATAAGAGCCTGGTCTCTGTACTTCGATATAACGGGGACCTTTTATTCCACTTCTACAAATAACATGTCAGAAAAACACACATATGAAATATAGAAACACGTTCACTAATTAAATTGTAAAGATGTATAGTTATAAAATATGCACCTGACCTTAAAGTCACAAGAATATGGAAAGCCCCATCGTCGGACGTCATCTCTTAGACTTGATCATAACAATAAGAGATGAGATGCAGAGATTAAGATTACAGAAATATTAAACTGAACTGCAGGATGATGAATGTATTTGTCTTATTGATATTACACTAGATATGTTTTGCTACATGTTTTTCAGGAGGATAGAAGTCCACTCCAACCTATAAGAATATCAGTTTCGGTAATTACTTAACTCCAGTCCTCATATACCCTGGCTTTGGCGGGACACGTCTTAAAGAACATACATCTTATCTATACTTGTAAACAGAAAGCTTGCGTAAGGTAGATAAAAGTATGATGCAATATACTGTAGCATCTTATGTTTCAAGTAACAGAATCTCTTCTTCAGGGTCCAATAAGGTGAGCAATTGATACCTTAAGTCTGGCAGCCAATTAGACATTATTATCCTTTATTTGTAACGCGCCAATATATTCCGTATCGCTATACAGGGGTTTAGTACAAGTCAAGAACAAATTTCAAACAGTGCAAAAGGATGGAGGGCCATGTTATTGAGCCTTCAATCTGACATACACCGTGCAAGATTGAAAACTCGCAAACTTACATCCTAAAGGACATTAACGCTCATATAAAGCCCCGGAGTCCTTAAAAGGATCTCATAGCACTTTAAACCTTTATATTTTACCCAAATTAAAAATGGTAACATTTATGTAGGAAATTATTACAAATTAATTAGAGGTATGAATGACGAGGAAAATATAATTAAAACTTGTTACAACAGATTAGGATAAGATAAAAACGTTTATTATTACAATATAGACTAGATATATAATGGTATTGTTTATTTGTGTATATTATACTGTAATACAGTATTACACGTGGTAAACAACAACAGGAACAACATTGATTATAGCTCATGAAGATGCGCAGCAGTGTTCAAGTGGTCTGCCAAGACGTCAGGAATTATTATGTGGTTAATCCAAACCAAGATTAGGAACCACAATATCAGATCATTCACAACGGCGGCAATATGTGGGCAATAATGTCCAGCCCCATTAAATAATAAATATGGCACTAAACGGTCCAGTGTAATGGCGCTTCATGTTGTTTGCGCATGTATTATTAATGCTGTAAGCGCAAAGACAGGACCATTCATCCTTTGCAACGTGTTATTATTGCTATTGTTCTTTGCCTTGAACTTACCAATGTATAGTGCTATGCAATATGTTGGTGCATTACAAATAAACAATAATAATACAAATAATAATAATAATAATAATAATAATAATAATAATAATAAATATGTATTGCTAATATTAATTAATGGTGCACTAAAAAAATGTATCATGAAAAGTTAATACACTGACCCTTTAAGTACTTTAACCCTTAAAACTGATGAATATTTCACCACTTTGTGAGGATTAACTGGGTGATATAAAAATTCTCCATGTCCAACTGTCTTGGGCTTCTTTTACTCTGTTCCAAAAATCGCAAGCATCCGTCATATAGCATTAAACTCTCCGTACCGCAATTAAAATATATAATCATATTCCTTTGGTTTCTTTAGACATTCTTATCTCAACAGGAACACAAATGTCACATTAATCATTGCAGTGAATACATCATATAGAGGTAGTATCTAAGTATCTAAGAGTTTGGCCTATTTAACTCAATAAATCCTATGTACAGTCAAATTCATGTCAACTTCATGTAAATAAACAGTTTGTGTATTATAAAAGCTAACAGGGCAGCATTAATTAAAAAAAAATATATATATATTTTTTTTTTTTACACATTTTCCGCTTTATTGCAATTGCTCTACATGATGGTGACATCAGTGTTCATTTCACAGTGTTCTCATATGCAGTGCCTTTGTGCCACCAGTCACTCACAAGTCGAGTCAATCAGATTTATAACCCAGAAATTAGTGCTGTCCTGTGAAATAATTTAAGTGATGCTATTTATTTTTATTACATTGTTTTACAGGTTTATGAAGGAATGGAGATGCAGACACAGAAATGTCTAGTGAAATCACGTTTATATCATCTGAACGTCTCATGTAAATAGAATTCTGAAGTATAAATCATCAGAATCATTAAGAGAGACAGGAACCAATTCAGTAGTTGTCTAAATTACTTGTCAAAATGCTTATTAATATTTAAAGGCCACATGAAAGTTTAAAACTTCAATTTCTAATCTAAAGAATGTTTTAGGTGCTGCTAAAAGCACATTTAATGGAAAAAAACAAATAATATTCTTAGAAATGAATAACTTCCAAGTAGCAGATGGAGACAGAAGACTGCAGTGCAAGTCCACTCGCCATGTCTGCCATACAATGCAACGAGTAGGAGTATTACAACATTGGATTATGGTGAAGGGCACAAGTGGCTAAAAGAGGCTCCTCAGAGTGGGTAACCGGACCAGGAATACAAACCTAATTTGGTGTTGTTCACTCAGATGAGCTCTACCCTTTTTGCTTAACATTTTAATACTAAATGGGGTAGATTCATTACCCCACAAATTTGTCATACAATATTGACTATTTCCATTGGAGGAGAAGGTATATTCCCTAAAAGTTTCACAAAATGTACTCAAGTATTTCGAAACAAAAAAATAATTAGCAAAACCACCTCATAGATTCATAAAATTAAAAGTTAGTGACAAAGGAGAGCAAGAGCAAAACCAGGGAATTATAGACCAGTGAGCCTCACTTCTGTAGTGGGGAGCTTATAGAAGGGTTAATAAGAGATAATATACAAGAATATGTCTATTTGAACAGGATTATAAAGTAGGCGTCAACATGGATTTATGAGAGATAGGTAATTTCAAGCAAACCTAACTAGGTTCTATGAGGAGGTTAGTAGAAACCTGGATCAAGGCAACGCATTGGATGTAGTCATTTTGGATTTTGCAAAGGCTTTTGATACAGTGCAACATGGAAGACTATTGTGTAAACGAAGTGATACATGAATTGCAGTAAATATCTGCTCATGGATTGAGAGCTGGCTAAAAAGACAGGAAGCAAAGGGTTGTTGTAAATGGAAGATACTCAGATTGGACTAATGTGGTGAGCGTGGTTCCTAAGGGTTCAGTATTTGGTCCTCTTCTAATTAACATATATGTTAATGACTTAGAATTAGGATTGGAGAGTATGGTCTCCATTTTTGCTGATGACACTAAGTTAGGCAAGGTAATTAAATCAGAAAAGAATGTACAGTACTTTCCTTTCAAAAGGATTTACATAAATTAGATAAAATGGGCAACCAAATGGCAGATGAGATAATATAAATACATTTTTAGTTATGGATCTGGTAAGGAAAAATTTCCATGCAATGTATAATCATAATGCAGCAAATTGGGTATCTGATATTGAAAGGGATTTGGGAGTGCTTGTGGACAACCACCCAAATAAAATATTAGCATGTATTAAGTGTATAGAAGCCAGGAAAGTAAATATAATTCTGCCACTATACAAATCTCTAGTACGCCCTCATTTGGAATATGGAGTACAATTTTGGGCACCACTTAATAAAAATTACATTTTTTGAGCTGGAAAAGGTACAGAGGAGGGCAACAAAACTAATAAGGGGAATGGAGGGGCTAAGTTATGATGAAAGACTAACCAAATTAAACTTATTTTCTCTAGAAAAAAGGTGTCTAAGAGGGGATATGATTACCTTATATAAATACATCCAGGGTCAGTATAAAGATTTGTCAAGAGAGCTTTTTGTGCCAATAGGTTTTCAACTGACAAGAGGACATCCTTTTAAGGTTATAAGTAAAAAAGATTCCACCTTAAAGAACGAAAAGGGTTCTTCACAGTAAGGGTTAATCTGTGGAATTCTCTACAAATGGAGGTGGTGACAGCGGATTCGATAAATAACTTTAAAAAGGATTGGATATATGTTTTCAATAAAAAAGGGCACTCAGGGGTTTCCTGGCTAATTAGAGAGGGAGTATTGATCCAGGGAGGAGTCCGATCGCCAGTATCTAGGGTGAGGAAGGAATTTATTCTTTTCCCTTTTGAGACAATTGGCAAAGTTTCACTTGGGTTTTTTATTCTGTGCTTCCTCTGGATCAATTAAAAATGAATCTGCATATTGCAGACCAGAGATCTTAAAAGGTTGATGGACTAAAAGTCTTTTTTTCAACCCCAATTACTATTATGTAACTATGCAGCTACATTCTTCCCAGGCAGCATTCCACATGGCAGCGATATTTCACAGTAATCCAGTGTATGTCTGTTTATCAGGCCTGTAATTATGTCAGTCTGTCATTATGGATATTTGCACATCAGACGCATGTGTCCTATCTGTGTGTGGCAGCATCTGACAAGAATATATGTGCCAGATTCAGTGAGATAAATCACAAGATTTAAATACTTCAACCCATCCATCTTAATCTTCAACTGTCCACTTCTGATGTGCGATAAGCTAGTATGAAAACACCTTTTTATACAGTGCCTTGCAAAAGTATTCACCCCCCTTGACTTTTTACCTATTTTGTTACATTACAGCCTTAAGTTCAATGTTTTGTGAATCTGAATTTTATGTGATGGATCAGAACACAATAGTCAAAGTTGGTGAAGTGAAATGGGAAAAATATATACATAAAACTATGTATTAGAAATAAAAAACAGAAAATGGGCATGTGCGTATGTATTCACCCCCTTTGTTATGAAGCCCATAAAAACTCTGGTGCAACCAATTAACTTCAGAAGTCACATAATTAGTGAAATGATGTCCACCTGTGTGCAATCTAAGTGTCACATGATCTGTCATTACATATACACACCTTTTTTGAAAGGCCCAAGAGGCTGCAACATCTAAGTAAGAGGCACCACTAACCAAACACTGCCATGAAGACCAAGGAACTCTCCAAACAAGTAAGGTACAATGTTGTTGATAAGTACCAGTCAGCGTTATTATAAAAAAAAAAATATCCAAATCTTTGATGATCCCCAGGAGAACCATCAAATCTATCATAACCAAATGGAAAGAACATGGCACAACAGCAAACCTGGCAAACTGGGCAAGGAGGGCATTAATCAGAGAGGCAGCACAGAGACCTAAGGTAACCCTGGAGGAGCTGCAGAGTTTCACAGCAGAGACTGGAGTATCTGTACATAGGACAACAATAAGCCGTACGCTCCATAGAGTTGGGCTTTATGGCAGAGTGGCCAGAAGTAAGCCATTACTTTCAGCAAAAAAACTAAATGGCACGTTTTGAGTTTGCAAAAAAGGCATGTGGGAGACTCCCAAAATGTATGGACGAAGGTGCTCTGGTCTGATTAGACTAAAATTGAACTTTTTGGCCATCAAATAAAACGCTATGTCTGAAGCAAACCCTACACATCACATCACCCAAAGAACACCATCCCCAGCAGCCGGGACTGGGAAACTGGTCAGAGTTGAGGGAAAGATGGATGGTGCTAAAAACAGGGATATTCTTGAGCAAAACCTGTACCACTCTGTGCGTGCTTTTAGGCTAGGACGGAGGTTCACCTTCCAGCAGGACAATGAACCCAAACACACTGCTAAAGCAACACTTGGGTGGTAAAGGGGAAACATATAAATGTGTTGGAATGGCCTAGTCACAGCCCAGACCTCAATCTAATAGAAAATCTGTGGTCAGATTTTCCTGCGTGCCTGGCGATGAGCTCCTGCGGCGCTCATCTCCAGCCCTGCAATGAGCACCGCAGGCACTCATTGCAGTCTCAAAATCCCACGGGCCTCATGATGAGTGCCTATGGCGCTTATTGCGAGGCCCGCAATGGGACGACAACTCGCAGAACGACAATTATATAGGTGATTAGCACTTATTTCACCTTTACCTCTTACCTATGGTGAACTTAACATCTTGATATAGGTAAAGTCAAAAAACTTCAAGCTCTGTGAAGCCCTTTTAAGGATTCAAGGGCCCTTTAAGAGAAATATGTGGTCTATAACTTGTCTAAATGAAATGGGGGTGGCAGAGAAATGAGGAGAGGGGACGTCTTGATGGATAGATGTTATAGGAAAAAAAAGAGATGCGAGACAACCAGAATAGACAGCCTTGTCTGGAGTTATAGTGACATAGGGTAGGTTCCAGATATAGTGTAATTAAAAACTGCAGGTAATATCATTCACTTGATAACCTATTTGTTATTAGAAAATGAACTAAATAAACATTGAAGTTTTGGTCTCAGAATGCCAGGTGTCAGGAATAACTGTTCTTGTAGTCCTCGGGGGATGGAACTCTGCTCTTGCTGCAACAGCCATCTGCTGCATTGCCAGTCGGCTTCTGAGGTCATCTGCTGTTGCTGCAATAGCCATCCGATACATTGCCAGTCTGCTTCTGAGAACCTCTGCTCTTGTTGCAATAGCCACCTACTGCATGGCCAGTCTGCTCCTGAGGACCTTTGCTCTTGCTGCAATTGCCATCTGCTGCACTGCAAGTCTGCTTCTAAGCCTGCATTTCTCTTAGATGACTGCTATAGTGCTCGTCTGTTCTTTTGGTGTTTGTTTCAGCACCTGCACTGTTCAATGTATTTGACGTTTTTATTTAAATCTATACATACCAAGCTTTGCCGGTGCTATTTTTGAGTTTTGTTCATTAAATTCTTAAAGCAACCTTAACCTGAAGAGTCTGAATTTTTGTTCAAAGCACCCAATTCCTGACACCAGGCTTTCATTCGGCATTTCACTTGCACTAAAAAGAAAATGGAACCAAAACCCCAAGGAGTAAATCAGTATTTGTAATGATCTTTACTTTACTTAACAAGAAATAGCTAAGTGACAACTAAAAAATGGCACTTTTCAATTTTTGTTTACTGAGGGAAAGTGCATTTTTTCAACTGATAAAGTGTTTGTGATTAACATTATGTGGTCCATATTGCTTAATGTACGTATTTATTTTGTTTTGCTTAGTAGTTTGAAACCTAAATTCATTTATATGTGGAGAAAAAAAAAATGTAAAAAAAAAAAAAAATGCAGTTTGGGAATCTAATTACTCTTTAACGATTTGAATACCAGAGTTTCTATCCGCATGCTCTGATCTTGTAATCACTTCTAGAAGAACGAATTAAAGTCACAACTAAGGTTCCATGTATTTCAAATAAAAAATAAACTTAAAATGTATATTTGCATATTTAAACAATTTTACTAACGGTTTTTACTCCAAACAGTCCCTGCAATAACCACCCGTTGTAGCTCCTGCATAAAATGGTTCTATAGAACAAGATGCACTAGCCAGTTACAGGCAACATGGTGATGAGATGCAGCCCGTAATTTCCCAGTATCGTACTAAAAACATGTATATACATGAGATACCAGGGGCGAGCTTTTGCAGGAACTGTTTGGAAAGTTTCCGTGAGTAAAAATTATGTTTAAATGTGCAGTTAGTTTATATTAATATTAAAAAGGGAACCTTCCATGTGATTTCAGTGCATGGAACAGCAAAGAGAGGAACACTCATCATAAGGAATGAAACCGTGATATAAATAGCACTTTATTTACTATGGAGCAGCACTAAGATTACTTGTGTTCCTCGGTTTGCAAAGTCATTATCCTTGGTTAAGCAGATAAAAATAAAGTATCGGATATGTTTCTAATAAGAATAAGTAAGAAAAGGAAAAACAAAGAATCGAGCCTTTAGTAGCAGACAAGAAGCACTTTGCCACACGGCTCATTATCATCTACAGACGAAGAAATCCTTAAGAAAAAGGGATGGAAGCTGCACACGGAAGTCTGATGGGTCACAAGTATTTAGATTGGTATTAAAACGTGTTTTTATTGAAAACACTTCTATATAATATTAATAGTCATGGACAACAACATAAACCTAAGTAAAAAAAAAAAAAAAAGGAAATATATGATTTAACACTATTTTTTATTTTGATGAAGTACACTTGAAAAAAAAAAAAAAAAAACTATAATATATTACATTTATATGCAAATTATACAGCGGTGGAATTTATCATTTTAGTTTTGGGTGGGCAACTTCCTGAGGTTTAAGGAGACTTTGTTTGTTCACTTAATGTGGCATTAACCTGGGGATGAAAGATAGAGAAGAGAAGTGGAGGGATTAGAGACAAAGAGAAGGGAGATAATGAGGAAAAGAGGAAGTTAGAGAGAAAACAGGGAGAGAGAAGGAAGAGAGGAAGAAAATGGGGGGGAGGATAGAGAGAAGAGTAGAGAGAAAAGGAGGAAAGATAGAGAAGAGAAGTGGGATATGTGAGAGGGGAGTGAGAGAATGGGGAGAAAAATGTGGGAAAAACAAAAAAGGGGGAGAGAGAAGAGTGGGAAAAAAGGGGCAAGAGGGGAGGAGGGAGAAGAAGGAGAAAACAAGAGAGAAGGTTTAGGGAGGAAAAAAAGAGAAAGGGAGAGAGAAAAAAAGTAGAGGGAAGGAGATGATTGGTTAAGAGATAGATGAGGGAAAAGTGCAAGGCAATAGAGAATCTGAATGGGATCGAAGAAGAAAAAAAAAAAAAAAGGAGAAAGAGGTTGGGAGAAGATGGTGCGAGGGAAAGGGGGAGAGAAGGAGGATGAAATCAAAGGCCAGGGATCCATAGAGGGAAGGTGGCCCCAGGAGGACTGAGATCGGCCACAAGTGTTCCCTGGAGATGAAGTGCAGCTTCCCCCGGTAGTACTGTTAGCTCTGCCCCAGAGGAGAAGTATTTACAAGTACAACTGAGTATTTTTTGATCGTTTGAGAGAGGTATAACCGTGTATTTCTGAGAACAGGTATCCTCGTCCACTTACTAAAATATTTTCACTTCCTTTCATTAGTTCTCAGGACAATGATAGGGGGGGGGGGGGGTACCGCAGTGTTTTTACATTACATTTTCAGTGAACGATTTTTTTTGCTACCGTTTAAAGTTCTATTTTTAAGGTTAACGAAAAATTAATTTAAACATTAAAAAGTACGTAGATTGGCCCTTTAAAAATAGGCATTTTTGGGCCAACACTGACGATTGACATTTTGAGAGGTCGTCAGCTTTTCTGGTCTACCCACAGTGATTCATTTGTTTTGTTAATGGGAGATCACGGACATTAATTACTGATTAGCTAGAGGCACTGCGTCCATTTACCGTTTAGGTTGATAATTATAGGGATATGGAAGGTATCTGGGTTTTAATTGGTATGTAATAGACCTGTATTTTTTTTTAATGGTATGTACTTTTGCTACGGCAAGCTTGGACAAGCTATTAAAACGGTCTGCATAGTTAGAACTCTGGTATTCCCAGTAGTAACATACGAATGTGAGAGCTGGACCATTTAGTGTTGGCGAAAGCTAATTAGATTCCCTTGGACTGCAAGAATATCCAATAAATCAGTACTTCAGGAAATCGAGAAAAAAAAACTGTTCACTGGAAGGTTTGGTCATGAGGCTGAATCTCAAATATTTTCGCCATATCTTGAGACGGCAGGATTCCCTGGGAAAGAATGCGATGGTGGGAAAGATTGAAGGCACACAAAGATGGGAACGGCAGAGGCGGAGATGGATAGATGAGGTCACTGAAGCAATGACCATGAGCTTGATGGAGCTCAGAGGGGCAGTGAGAGAGATGCACCTGGCGTGCTGCAGTCCATAGGGTAGTGGAGAGTAAATGACTAAACAACAACTTTTTTTTTTTTTTTACTAAGGAACAATTAAAAACTCTATTTTTATTGCCTAAAATAGTGAATCGGGGACCACGTGTTACAGCATGTTTTCTAAGATATGGTCCCTGATGTGCAGTATAGTGTCCCAGCCTATCAAGCTCTCCAAAGCCTGACTGCATACGCTTGGAATGGGCAGACCCATACAGGACTCCATAATTTTAGGCAAAGCTTTTAATTAATTCTTAATATTCAGGGCAGAGATACTGGAGTGGTCCACAGCGTACAGCTCATGTTTTTACTAGGTGGTCTCCCATCCAAGTACTGACCAGGCCTAACCCTGCGTGGCTCCAGGGTGGTGTGACATCTTGTTCCCTGACTGGAATCGAGCCCAGGTCACAGCGGTGAAAGCACCGAATCCTAACCACTAGAACACCGGGGAATCCTTGAAGTTCCAAAATCATCTACTTGCAGTCCTCCCGATTGTTTTATTTATTTATTTTTTCAGGTGGCGTATGAGATTTTTTTATTTTATTGATATTTGTTGTACACAACATGTGTATGTCATTCATTAAAAGAGTTTAGTCAGGAGACATGTTTCAGGCTGTGCTTCTTCATCTTTAAAAACGTTTTACAAAGCTCTCTTGGATCATGAGGGCAACGAGGTCTGCTGGTAGCTCCAGCCGGCTGGTGTAAAAGGGAATCACAGGGTCTAACCAGTAGCTCTGAGCCTCTGGTCCAGCTAAATACCCAAGGAAATATTTTAGCAATGGTATTGTGTTAGCATTGTTTTTGTAAGTGTATGTGATTATTTTGATAAATTGTGGTGATCTATTATACTAAATTCCTTTAGAGATTAGTTGTCTGGTTAACAAGTATCATTTTGCGATGTCTATTTAAAATATATTTGCTGATAAAAGTACTCTAAATCTAACAAGAGAGACCACCCCTAGACCTTTCCATTAAATGTACTTATATATTTTAGTTTCTACTAGAATTGTTGAGTTATTAGCAGGCTCACTGTTCAGTACAAGCACTTACGGCAATTTAAATATAACTTAACTGTGCAATGTTCTAATAGTTAGTTAATGTTTATGCGCGTCGGCAGTTGCATGATGCGCTTGTGAGTTATTTAAACCTGTCAATAATCTAATAAATAGAGTTACACTGAAACCTTTCACTGAGAAAACAGACATTTTATCTACATTTAGTGCCTTTTGTAAAAGTCAAAAGAATTTAACTGGCAGCACTCCTGCCCCACTCCTCATTAAACACACACCCTCACGACCCAGCCTTAAGGAAACTGATGTGACAAACACAAAATGGATTCCTATAGAGTATTTACACAAAAAATCTTATTTCTGCAGCTTAAACAGGTACTTATTATGTTAAATTGGTACATACTTTACAAGTGCTCTTCGTCTTGGGCTACAGTGGTGCTTTAAAGTATTATTATGCACGTAAGATAGCAGGTTTTAAATATTAAACGTTTTTTCTTTGTATGAGAAATAGGTGCTGCTAGCTTTTACAATAGTGTTAAAGGGACATGGGATTTAATTTTTTATATCTTGCACTTAAAAGGGCGTATTTGAAACATTCTGAAAGTGTCATTTTTTACAAAAACTTGTTTACATTTATTGAAAACAGGAAATGTCACAGGAAATAGTTTTATGGCAGCAGAGAGTAGACACGACTCTCGATCTCACTGGCAGACACTTCTGATTCGTACAGCTGTATTCTAGAACATTGGCTGGCAGGGATAAGTCCCAAAGACAGTTATACAGTGCATACAAAGTCAAATACTCTGGTCGAGGACAGGGGCGTAGGAACAAATCCCCCCCCCCCCCAGAGTTAAATGAACAGGGGACACAAAAAATAGCAAAACCTAATCATGCATTACCAGATTTGACTACTAGAGGGCTATGGATCAGTATATCTTCCCCATGAAAACTTTGTATGTATAAAATAAAATTCTTAATTATATTAGGAGGGACCAGGGCATTGAGAATTTAAACAAAGAAATTAAATAGAAAGGTTTTTTTTAGAGGCACCTGCAGCTATGGGGCCCTAGGAGCAGGGTTCGGGTGTTTTGCACCGGGTGCACTGGCGGTAGATCCGCCACTGCTTCCTGTACTGGGAGTAGAGTTGAATTACTCCAACTCCCGACCCCCCCCCCCCACAGATTTTTTGGGGGAGCGTTTAGAAAAACAACAACAAAAAAAACACTGATTAACATTGCCATATGCCCTCTTTTAGATGCAACAAAGAAAAAACGCCTTCAGTGGTCCATTAAGACTTTGTGACTCATGCAGCAAATCAGTCTAGAGAGCGCAACGGGTGTCTCCATACAGATGTACGGTCAGAGCGCAGGTCCTAATGTCAATCGAAGGAGCTCATGTTTTGTTGTAGATCTGAAATTCCAGTGCTTTTTCAGCAATTAGTAAAACAATGTCCCCTTTAAGAGAAATATCACTGTGAAAAGAACGAAAATGTGTCCGGTCTCCTGGGTTGGAAATGGTTTTCAAGCCCATGGTTCTAACAGGATAATGTTGCTAGACTTGATTTTCCAGTGAATTTCTATTCCCTCAAACCTTCTGTTTGAAGAAAAATAGATTTTGTTATGTGCCAGGGGACAGCTGGCATAAATACCTGATATAACATAATTATTGGACAAAATGCCACTGCGGCTTTCCTGAGACTTGCGGCATGAGCCAGACAGATCCGGATACATTTTCAACTGAAATAAAAATATATACACGGTTTTATCAAAATAATACAGAATTAATAGAGTTTTGGTCTCCTCTGTAGCTGCCAGTGAATACAGGAGAATACCCTCAATAAAAAAAGGAAACCAAATGCATAGTTTCATATACAGAATAAATACCCTGTGTAGCGCTCCATGTGTTCCTGCATGCAGGAGCGCAAAATGAAAAAAGCGTTACAAAGGCAATTATATCACCATAGTGCTCAGACAGTGCTATGGTGAATTGGAGAGAGTTGCCTGGGGTATTTAAGGGGATTGGCACTCAAAAACAGAGCTATATGAAATAAATGCTAAAAACTAACATTATGTTGGAGAGCTATGAGTGGGGTTTTAAAGGGATTGGCACTCAAAAACAGCACTATATATATCGAGGTTTAGTATTAAAGGCATATTAAAGTGAGGTGGGTTATGAATGCATCCTGTAGAGGAGCATTATAACTCGCGTAGCAAAAATGTTTGCATTACAAAAAAAACTGTTGCAGGTAAGGTTTACCCCATCAGGATTGAAAATAGGCTTCTTGGGGTATGATTTTGTAAAAGTGTACCCTGTCCATGTGAGCATGCTCAGATATGCAGCCAATCAGCAATGCTGAATGCAGAAAGCATAGATGACTATTACACTGGGTCCTTAAAGGACCATAAAATCAATATTAAAGTAAAAATGCTTGAGCGGTTACAGTGTTGTTCTTTAGACATACACCCTCTCCTTGATAAATTCGGACAAACTATAATTGTACTGAAAACAAACATTTCAGCTTCTTTTTCCTATTGTAATTTGTCTTTTAGGTGAATGAGCATTTATGCTTGATTTATGGTCCTGCAACGGTTTTGAGGAAGAGAATGGTCTGTCCATGTGTGTCTCTGAGTGCATGCAATTCAATGGGGGCAGGGCGAGATCACAGGGGCAATTCACTGGAACTGGGAGAGATCACAGGGGCAATTCACTGGAACTGGGAGAGATCAAAGGGACCTTGTTCTGGCTATTCCAGAAATCTAAAGGAAAGCTGCCTGCACAATCCCCAGGCCAAAAAGATACAATGTATAAGTTATGCTAATTTTTCCTGGGATTCTCAGGAGGCGTCAACATGGATAGAAAAACGTTTGCAAATGCAAGAAATTCAGCAAATTTTAGGGTAACTGTTTAAATGTTTATTTTGGTATTTTTTCATGAACAACTAATTCTCCACTATCCAATGAATTAATAACCCAGCTCACTTGCATATGCCAATAAGCAGGGAATTACAGGAAAAAGCGGCTCTATAGAGAAACACTGAATTTGGGTACAACTGTTAACTCTTTTCTAACCTTCAAGACAACAGCAGCTCAATGCAGAGATCTACAGATCAGTACCTGGTCCTCCCGTTTCCTTCTACAGGGGGATTACAAATCCCATAATACCGCCCTGCACAAACTGCCATCACTGATTGCTACACTGTATTAAAATGTATCAGCTGCCTGTGATTGTCCAAAAACAAATTATTCATTTTATGCTAATTTTAGGAGCGATATCCAGGGGTGGTAACTGACAAAAGCAACTACTTGCAAATTTGAACGATTTAGCAAAAATGATGCGGGTGAGGTTATTAATGTTTATTTTGGTATGTTTTCATGCTAAAATGTTTTCACACACTACTAATTCTCTATCAGAAGCTTCATAATCCAGGGAACTTACATATGCATTTAAGGACCTAGTAAATATGTATATATTATTGATGAAATATAGATTAATATCTAAAAAATGACCAAACCTGAGCCCTTGCCAATATTAGCATTAGGAATTTTAAAAAAACTGCACATTAAAATGCAGAAATGAGCTTACCGAGATATCCTATAAAATACATCAATGGCACCATACATAGAACGCCACACTTTATTCACTTATACACTTTATTAGGAAGCTTGATAGAAATCTATTAAAAAAGGGCCACTGTGGTCAATTTTTCCTATAAAAAAGGTATTTTAAACAAATGGCAAATAAGTAAACAAAATAAACACTGCTTTTCAATTGTTCAACATTTATATGCGACTAGCAAATCAAAAAAATGACGGTCAATAACATTTGAAGCCAGGGCAATGCTGTTTGGCACACAAGGTTAAGCTTTTTATACTCTAAGGGCCTCATTCTATTATCGTCCGTAAATCAGCCGTAAGGCTGCGATTCCTTGCGGGGGTTCTGTTAACTCGCGATTCTATTATACGGCCCCGCAAGGATCTCCTTTTACGGCCGGCCGCATATCTTGGAACCGGCCGTAAGCTCTGAAATCTAAAAACGCAAAAATAAATTCAAGCCTGCACTGTACAGCTCTGTAAATGCTAGGGATCATATTGGGGGACATGAGGATTAAAAGGAACCCACTCTCAAGCTTGCACATCAGCCCAAACCCGAGTTCAAATTAACTGTTTATTTTCCGGATGCGGCGTGGGCGGGTCTGAGGTGCTCCAAGCACTCTGGACTTCTTACATGGATATTTTACGGATATTAAAAAAACAATTATTTTACGGATTTGAGTATAGGATAATTATGTGCTATTTTTGCTAACAACGAATATCACTTTATAGACTCTGCAAAGTGCAGGATGGCTTTATTTGAGCTATTTTATGTGCTTAATTGGTGCTAGCGGGACCTCTTTCCTGCAAGTAAGCAGCGGCTCGCTTTTAGCCTTGCAGAGAGGTTTCCCGGAGCAATTGAATTGCAAATAGGAATTTCTTACGGCCGAAACTCTTGCGGCCGTTTTAGATCAAAGGATTTCCTCCGGCGCGAGCGGCCGAAAGAGATAGCAAGGCGCCGGCCGCAAGCCTGCCGGATCCCCGGCCGGAGGGGAATAGAATAGCAGAATAGCTTGCGGCCGGTCCTTGCGGCCCCGCAACGGCTGCGGCCGATAATAGAATGAGGCCCTAAGGATCTAGGGCGCTCATTGCGAGCCTCTCCTCGCGTGTCCATTGGCTACGCTCTCTATTTTTTTTAAATACTAATTCATGAATGTTGTTAGTGGCAAGTTAGGGTTGTAAAATAGCGCTGTTTGTCTATGTGCCATCTCTATGTGCTATGAGCATTTGCCATTCTTTGTAATGGTGTATTTTGTACCTTGTACATTCCTGGGTGAAAGTGGTACCCGGTGTCTTGCGCGGTCCAGGGTCGTGTAGCCTCGTTTTCATTTTTTTGGGCCAACATTTTATTTCCTTGCTTAGCTGATTTTCGAGTGGCAAAACTCTGCAAAATTGACTTAAATTCACGTGCCACCTCACTCCCAGACGTCCTGGCTTTTCCCCCATGCTGTGTGATGTTTTTGTTGTATTTTGTTTGTGTGTGTCGTGTTTTTCGCGTTTTGGCTGTTAACTTCGTATTTTTCCTATCTCGTATTTTCGTATTTTTTTTTTTTCTAAGTCCAGCGTTCGTCAAGTGCTTGCAGCCTAAGGCGATCCCGCGTTTCCCAAGTGTTTGGAGGCAAACTCCTGCATGTTTCATTGCCTCGCTTTGGGAGGTTCTCAGGCAATGAGCACCTTTGGAGCTAATCGCCTAAGTGGTACGAGTTAACAGCTCGCCTCGCTACTTGAGGCTCTCAAGCGATGAGCGCCACCTAAGTCATACGCACCACACAAAGCGTGACAACGTCTCAGTTTGGCAATTATTTATGTAGACTCATTTTCTGCGTGTTTTGGAGCATGTAAGGTGCGAGTTGTCTCTTGGGTTTCTAGGACTTTTCAAACCCATAGATTGTTACATCTTAAAAATTGCCTAGGCAGTGTAAAATGGTTGATTTTGGTGTGCAAGTGACTTTTAAAGTTTTTTTTTTACAGCCATTATAGGTTGGATAAGCGGTTTTCACCCACGCTCATGTTAGGCGGACATATGGAGGGTCTCCGCCACACTCATCAATTAATACAGAAAGAAAATATCTTTTTTTTGTCAATTAAACTAAAGTTTTTGCATGAAAAAATATTCAATAAAACCAATTTAAACTTCAATGTAATTATAGGAAATGCAGAGAGCATACTACAGTCTGTAGGTCTCATTGGCTCACAGGGGACAAGCCCACAAGAGCAGTTAAAACGTCGGAGTAAGTTTTTGTGCTCCAGTTTGTGAAAAAAGAAAACACACTGTGACATCAAATACCTCCCATGTCCCTTTAAGTCTCTAAAGTGCTAACATTTACTAGTTTGATGGCTCACATTTAAATCTAAGTAGCAATGGTGGATTCATTTTCTGTTCTTAACATTTAGTGCTTTCTATTGGGAATAACGTCTCAACATGTTTATGACAAGACATGATAGATGTCAAAGAAAGTTTTCTTTTTCCTTTACAGTATACATACAGAAAAAAAAAAAAAAAAGACTAATTTTAGTTGCTCACTATATAGTATGGTATAGATGGACATTGTAATAATTGCGTCCGTTAGAGGGTATTTGATTCTGTGTGGCGTTTTCTTTGGAAAAGTAAGCTTCGCTTTTTTCACTTCCCCAAAGAAAATAAGTATTGTGGCTTCAAACTGATATTATGGAGTCCACCAATGACCAGAGAGTGAGAAAATAGCGTTGGAAGCATGGGTAGGGTGGCCATATTTGTTATTAAGTCCCTTGAACTAGATAGGTGAACCAGCATCCCCTGAAAGTGCAACACCGATGCAGTACGTACTTTGGAATCAGATGATTACTTAAAGAGTAGTATATATGTTTATTGTGTCCCATGATTTTATGGAATATTTAAATAAAAGGACCACTGTGGTCATATTTTAAAAATTTTAAAGTCATATCTAAGTTTCCTGGATTATGAAGAATCAGTAGTGTATAGAAAAAAAATTTGCATGAAAAAAATACCAAAATAAACATTTACAAACTCACCCTGATGTTTGCAAGATGAGGCTTTTGTTGGTTGACAGCCATGAAAATCCCTGCTAAGATTAGCATAAAAAAAAATCTTAATTTGTTTTGGCCAAATCAGGAGAAAGCAGAGGTAGCTGAAATATGTGTATCATTTTCAGGGGTTCCTGTGTTGCAAAGCAGCCTGGGATATGTAGTCTCTCTCTCTCTATATCCTTGTGGTCTAAATTAATGGTGAGCTCAGACCCTACACAACTATGTGGTTCCACCCTGGAGCATTACTTCCTATGGTCACTACCAGAAAGGATGCCTCTCCTCAGTGTACTTGGTTATGTAAGCTTCCTGTGGGGGTGCAAATTTTACTTCCCTGCCTATAACTTTGTAAGTACACTGAACTTTTCTATATAAAACATTTTTTTCTGATAATCACTGCCTGTGTCTTACCAAACATTTGAAACCCAGGAAACACATTATATATATATATATATATATATATATATATATATATATATATATATATATATATATATATATATATATATATATATATATATATATATATATATATACACACACACACACACACCTTTAAAAGAAAAATATATACATTTATCGTGTCCCATGATTTTATAATATTTCAATATCTGGACCACTTAGTCATATTTTAAAAAGGTATTCTTCTTAAATTACACTTGAAAATATAATCTCAAAATAAATAATACAGTCTCTAATTTATTACTTAATGTATGCAACTATGATGCTGTAGTATCTACCATTTTGGTTTCAGGAGATCAACTTCCAGAGGCGATTATGAACGCAAAAAGGGAATTTGGCAGTTATAAATATCCAATGCTCCCAGCAGGACTAGATGGAAGCTCATTAGTTTACAGGGACACCTCATCCTGAGATACTAGGGGCCTCATTCAATTGCAAGGTCGCAACTCACGGTATATAGGCCGTATGTCTGCAGGCTTGAACTCTGTTACAATTGCGGGGCAATTCAATTGAACAAGCCCGCAAGTTACGGGACGAAAGCTGAAATCGTAAACCATGCAATCATATGTCGCATTACAGAGCATGAGCCACATCAATTAAGCAAGGCCTTAACAACCGATTTAGAAACGCCAATAGAAAGGGAGACATTACGGTAGTAGAAGATGGAGGTTACATGTCAATCAATTAGCGTTTAGAGGTCAGATATGCTATCAGACTTGCAAAACCGCAAAAAAATAAAAATGAATGCCAATACTGTTCTAGTCCATACGGATGGCCTGATATGTATCAACTCATTGATTCCAAAGATCGATATTACCCCGTAATTAAACAAAAAAAAAATGTTTCTTGCCGATTTGCGAGCTTGAGACTCTTGTGCAATTAAGTCTAATGTCTTTCATCGCTTTCCCCGTCATTTACAGTGCAGTAGTGATTTTTTTCTATGGACATGTTTTAACCCCTTTGCAGGTCCAATCTAGAACCCGTAGGGCTTTCTTCTCCATTTGCCGTTTACGGTGTGAAAACATTTGTGAGCTTGCGAAATTGTAGCAACTGAATAGTGACTTGCGATTTTAGCGATCAGGACTCTTGCGTACGTGAAAGATCAAAGGCTTAGATGGGGCATAAGTTACGGTTGTAACAACAACTGCAGGGATTTTCAACCAGTAACCCGTAGACCATTTGTGGCTCTCAAAAAGACATCAATTGAATAGCAAATGAGTTTACTGGCTCCATGATGGGCTCCCGTAACTTACAATTTCTGAGGCCCTAGATAATTAGTGGCACGGAAACAAAATGCAATAAGATTAATTATATACTAAACGTATTCAATAAAATGTTGTAGTTTTATTTTTTGGTGTTCTAAAAATATTTAGCCTCTTATGTTTAGTATAGAAAAAGTTATAAATAGAAAAAATGACCACTGTGGTCCTTTAGTAAATACCTAGAGGGCCCAAGTGGTTTGTATTAGACAAGATGGATTAAAAATGGAGGAAACCATAAGGACAGGGCTCAAAATTCAGAAGAAAAAAAATTAAATAATTACCCTTAGCTCTGAACTCATTCACAAGCAATTAAGATGACTGGGTTTAATTAAAAAATAGAAAATATCTTTGAACATAAATAAACTCATACAAAAAGCCTTGGGAGCCAGTTCTGAAGTGCGGGCCGTCTAAGTCAAGTCGTCTGTAACCCGGGGACCTCCTGTATGCAAACAGTACACCTCCATGCACAAATACCATAAATAACCAGCAGAAACTGAAAAGAATCTCATTTATTAATAAGGCATATATCTATTTACCCTAATCCCTAAATTACACAAACAATCCAGCTGGTATTGCCTACTCATATTAAAATGTACAGAGAAGAAGAACTAGGAATGGATATAAATACCTAAATCTAAGCGATCTGCCAAAATGTGTGTGGGAGCATCAGGATTGTCTATAAATACACTGAGAAAATATCTAAGAGTCGGAAAAAGGAATAGACTTAACTTAGAGGCCTTGTACAAACTAACTAGGATATTTGTACAGTATAATAGGGATTCCCTGATCCAGCTTTATTACATAGGGTCAGATAATGTATTTTACAGAATAGGACAAAAATTATAGTGATGTTAAAACATGAGTAAAAAGTATCTTAAAATAATAAAATCAAATGAATATTGTCATTGGTCAAAATTCACTATGTTTCAAGGGGCTACCAAGTGGGCTACTGAGGCTTTGATGGAGAATTTATTTGAGTCTGTACAGTAATAGAAAAATGAAGTGCAGGTTCAGCATCACATGCATCAACTACGTAAGAAAAATGTAATAATAAAAATATTCATACTTGAGATTATATACGGTGTGTGTATATATATATATACATATATATATATATATATATATATATATATATATATATATATATATATATATATATATATATATATATATATATATATATACACACATACATATATATACACATATACACACACACCTATATATCTATCTATCTATATATATATCTATATATCTATATATCTATCTATATATCTATATCTATATATATATATCTATATCTATATCTATATATCTATATATATATATATATATCTATATATATATATATATATATATATATATATATATATATATATATATATATATATATATATACACACATACATACATATACATACACACACATCTTTCTCTCTCTCTCTATATATATATATATATACTCGATTCTGAACATAATATTGCTTAATGTATGGGCAAAATAATTTTAGAAAGCAAAAAAATAAAAAAACACACACTTTTTAAATGTTTTGCTTGACTGCTCGTTTCTTTAACTCAAGTATGTCTTCCAAACTGCTCTTTCAAGAGGGTGTTTCCTTGTAAACTAATGAGCTTTCTATTAGACCTGCTAAAAACAGTGGTATTTTAACACCACTTACACTATGCACAAAGATGTTTCCTCTGCATTCAAAGTCTCCTCCCATCTATGGAAGTTGAAAGGAAGAAAACAAAATGGCAGATTCCACAACAGAATAATTGCAAATAAAAACGAATAAGTTAGGCTGTGTTTATTCTTTGTACTTACAAAAATGTTTTGGTTATTATTAAGTGTAGTTCTTCCATAGAGTATATTTTAAACATAGGACCAGGTCAAACCTTTTAAATAGTCCCTTTTGAAGGACTACATCCTTGAAGAGACAACATCCTTTATTAGCTTTCCATGCTGTTATGCTGCAGTGGAATCTACCATTTTAGTTTCGACTGACCTACTTCCTGAGGTGGGAGGAGAGTTTAAATACACAGGGAAAAGGTTTGTATCTGCACAATGGGAAGGTGCCAGTACTCTCATGCCTTCTAATGGAAAGGCCATTAGTTTGCAAAGACCGGGGATATATAGGATAGCTAGGGGAGTAGTATTGATCCTGGGAGTAATCAGATTGACAGTATCTGGGGTCAGGAAAAAAATGTCTTCCCTTATGAGACAATTGGTTATGTTTCAATGGAGTTTGTGTTCCCCTTCCTCTGGATCAAGACATAATTAATCCAAATATTACAGAGGAGGTCTAAAAAGGTTCAACTTAATGGACTAAGTCTTTTTTTCATCCTCAATTACTTTATATGTTACATTCATAGTTGAGACTGCAAGAAGCAGTCTATTATTGGAAATGGAAACCTGCAGTAAAGATTATTGAATATAAAAATGAAAATATAACAATTGTGTTTATTTTGCCCGTTATCAAGTTTTATCATTCAGAATAGCATATAGAAAATGATTGAGCACAGTGGTTCTTTAAGATGAATTTACAAGAGAATGCAAAAATAAAGAACAGATTAAAAAGGAAAAAAGTAATAGACAGACAGTCTAGAGATACCTTCAGACATTAAGCCGATTCGGTAGACTCCTAGGACCGCTGTGTCGTTTAATTACTATATTATGATGTGGAGCAACCTCATACAAAAAGCACTTTATGTAAAGAAATGGTCAATTTCTCCATAACCGTGATCTCTCTGATGGCATTTTATGGATCTTGTCCACCCATATAATCTATTTATAAAAGTCAATTTTATAAAGACGATGAGCAAATGAATTTATAAATACAGCCTACGAGGCATCCTCTTGTAATTTGGACACTGCCATTAGGCTTCATATTTTTATTCAATTTTCAAATCCAACGTTTTAATTTGGAAATTAAGTTTACAATTTTAACTGAAAATATCAAATTACTATTGCATCACATTGTATTATTTAATCATGGTTTTATTTTGGGACGATACATCCCAAAATAGATTTTTAAGCTGTTCTGGCTTCGTATATGAACTGGCACTTCTCATCCAAAAATGAGTCGGCTTGGGGGAAAATGCATCACAAATGTTCCTATTCCGAAACATAGGGATTGTCTAAAGATCCTCCATTAGTTCAAGGTGAGCTTAATGGTTTCTGTTGCTTATCTGCAAAAAAAGCCAAATCATTAAAGTTAAAGGGCCACGGTAATGTCCAACAACTGGAGATAGATGTTTAATTAGCCACCGATCTTTAATCAAATTTACTGTATATACTTGAGTATAAGCCGAGGCACCAATTTTACCACAAAATACTGAGAAAACTTAGTGACTTTAGTATAAGTCGAGGGTGGGAAATGTGCTGCCCCCTGTGTCCCTCTTGTGACCTCTGTGTCCCTCTCTTGTGTGCCCTCTGTGCCCCTTTATGACCTCCCCTCTCTATCCCCTTTGTCTCTTACCCCCCCTCTCTCCCCTGTGTCTCTTCAACCTCTACATTCCCTGTGCCTCTCCCCCCTCTCGCTACCCTGCGTCTCTCGCCCTCCCCCTCCCTCCCCTGTGTCTTTCCCTCCCCCTTCCCTCCCTGTGTCTTTCCCTCCCCCCTCCCTTCCCTGTGTCTTTCCCTCCCCCCTCCCTTCCCTGTGTCTTTCCCTCCCCCCTCCCTTCCCTGTGTCTTTCCCTCCCCCCTCCCTTCCCTGTGTCTTACCCTCCCCCCTCCCTTCCCTGTGTCTTACCCTCCCCCCTCCCTTATCTCCCTCCTCAACCCCCCATCCTCAACCCCCCTCGGGGGGTTGAGGATGAGGATGGGGGGGTTGAGGATGAGGATTGGGGGGGGGGGTTGAGGATGATAAGGGAGGGGGAGGGAAAGAGAGACACGGGGGGGAAAGAGAGACACGGGGGTGGTGACTCGAGTATAAGCCAAGGGGGCCCTTTTCAGTCTTAAAAAAAGGGCTGAAAACCTGGTCTTATTCTCGAGTATATACGGTGTGTTTATATATATATATATATATATATATATATATATATATATTATATATATATATATATATATATATATATATATATATATATATATATATATATATATATATAAATAAATAAATAATCACAGACACACGCCAATATCTAGGCAGGAGTAGATGTTATTCATTGGCTGGAGACTTGATGTGATAAATTGGTTTAGGACTGCTTCCGGTTAGAATTGCTCCCACTCCATGATGACCTCATAAGGGTAGGAGACAAGCAGTTCTACCAAAGCTTTAGGTGGTCGTGTATGGAAGTAAGTTTAATGAGGAATTTGTCCTGTGTTTTGTGTTATGTCTTAAAGTGCAGAAAAACTATTATAATTCCAAATTTTCTATTATGCATTTGAGAGCTCAAACCTTATAAATTATTTTGTATATAAAAAAAAAAAATCTTAAATAGTAAATTCAACCTAATCTTAGGTCTGTTTTATAGGAAAGTTCATACAGATAGAACATCGGTTGGGGGGTGGGGGGGAAAGACACTTATAATTTGTGCTGTGTAACAGGATTGTCTCAAAAAGATCAAGAACCATGTTCTTCTCAAGTCACTGAACTCCATTCAGTATTAATAAACCACAACCTTGTGAATATACAATAGATGCTTCAAGTTTCCCGTTGTGCATAATTATGTATTGCTTAAAACTTGCTCCTTTAAAGTGCATGATAGAAAATGTCAGATTACATTGTCTCTAACCACAGAAAAAAGAATTTGCAGAAGAAACCTGTGTTGACCGTAACAACCATCCTGATCCACTTGGTATTCATGGCAGAGATTACTGGAGGGGGTTGCCAATTCCTTCTCCAGTGGGACACAGCACATAAGCTCCTGGTATTCATATGTGACCTCTCATCCAAGTACTTACCAGGCCCAACCCAGCATGGCTTCAGAGTGGTGGGACCTCTTGGTTCCCTGACTGCAATCTAACCCAAGTCACAGTGGTGAAAGCACCAAATCCTAACCACTAGACTACTAGGGAACCCAAAAGAAACCCACAAGCTTCAAATAAAAAAATATAGTTTAAATATCTTAGCAAATCCTCTATACTTGGCTATTACCGATGCTCACAAAAAAGTGTTATAGCCAAGAGCCAAAACCTGTGTTACAGGATCTAATGCCACAAGGGAGAGGTCTAAATTCATGACTTTCAGTGTTTTCCCCCAAGTAATATTATATTTCTACCAATGGCCATAAAACATAGACATTTTTCTTTACGCAATATTTTAGAGTAGCAAACAGAAAATAGAAAAATGGCAGTCAGCATCTTGCTAAGTTTCCTCTGAAGCTTTTTATGTTCTGCAAATAAAATTTCACTTTTCCCTTTTTTCAATCTAATCCACCAGATTTACTTCTACACAGCGGTTACCTTGTATAGCCGTAAGGCAGAATCATATTACACGGGGCGACGCATCACCATGTACGGTTTGCTATAGGAAATATATCTGGACAGAGCATCCTGGCAACCCACTTAAAGGACATTGTAGACCCCTATTTAGACATATATACGCAACACACCAGATAACAGTGGCCCATCGGTCCATTGAACCTGCCTAAAACATTTGGCTTAATGAACAGTTAGAATGGCCTTGAATGTCTTTACTGTGTTTGTTCGCCACTTCCACTGGAAAACTGCCCCACTTATTAACTGTAATTTTGCACATTATACCAAAATGTTCAACCATCTTTCTCTTGCATTCCCCTTTTTGGGAGAAACTTCCCTCCTGAACAATTTTAATCCTTTAATATAATTTAAGGTTTCGCTTATACAACCTCTATTCATTCCATAGCCTAAGCCAAGCACTCTTCCACTTCCATTATTCTGGCAGACGAGCTTGTGGGCCAGATTTAAAACTATAATTTAAAGATATGTGCATTTAAATATTTATATATGCAAGGAGAATTTTCTCCTGTATACAGCACATGTCTGGGATTTGGGGTAGGAAGGCAGGTTAGAAGTTATTTCTCACAAAAAAGATCATCCAGGTAGGTCTAAATTAAGCAAAAAATAAATATATTCAAACACTCCAAACCATGCGGGAAAATGTCTAATAGACTGATGAGACCATATGTTTGGCTAAAAAACATCACCATCCAAACAACACAACTCCTACTGTCAAGTATGGTGGTGGCGGCATCATGTTTCGGCTCTGCTTCTCTTCAGCAGGTGCTGGACAGGGTTTCTTGTCAAGATAAGAGGGATAATAACTAGCTCCAAATATAAAGATATTTTGGCACAAACTTTGCAGACCTCGGACAGAAAGCTCAATATAAAGATAAATGTCACCTTACAACATGATATTGGCCCAAGTCAACCAAGGAATGAACAGGAATGGCAGCGTGATGGTGCATTACGTGGCCTCATTTGCATGTCCCGCCCAGTTTTCCCAGACTGCAGTGCATATACTGTATTTCTGAGAAATTTGAGCAGCATTTTTATTACAACCGTAGATCTTTGTGAAGCTCTTTCACATTATCAACTCTGTCCTCCAACCCCAAACGTCCGTTTGCCACTTTCAATACTCTCCTCCGCCAACCACCTTCTCCAGTGCATATACTGTATTTCTGAGAAATTTGAGCAGGAAATAAGTTTTTATCATCTTATTTTTAGACATTCAAATAGAATCACTAATGTACTATTCTATATATATATATATATATATATATATATATATATATATATTTATTTATTTAGACATGGTAAATGTCATATGCATTCTTTAAATTGTATTTAAAGAGGGATGTTTATATTTCTGCAAGAACAGAGCTTGCAGTTAAACTTGCAATGTGCTTGCTTCTGAACATGTGCAGGGCGTTTTTTTTAGTTTTTTGCCTTGCATAGCTGCTTAAGTTGCCAGTTTGCTTGATTTATACTTCACAAACGTTTGAAGATTTTCCTAAAATACAGTGGTCTGTACAAGTTTAGATATAGATATATATATATATATATATATATATATATATATATATATATATATATATATAGATATATATATATATATATATATATATATATATATATAGATATATATATATATATATATAGATATATATAGAGAGAGAGAGAGAGAGAGAGAGAGAGAGAGAGAGAGAGAGAGAGAGAGAGAGAGAGAGAGAGAGAGAGAGAGAGAGAGAGAGAGAGAGATCTATATATATATATATCTCTTTCCATAGCTATATCTCTCTCTCTCTATATATATATATATATATATATATATATATATATATATATATATATATATATATATATATATATATATATATATATATATATATATATATATATATATATATATATATATATATATATATATATATATATATAGAAGAGAATGGAGCGTCCTAGACCATATAATACAAGAATCAGTCTGAAAACCACTTTGCAAATGCCATTCCATATTCCTAACCTTTATAAATATGCAAGACATCCAAATACATATTATGAGGGATAATTGGTTCTGTAAAATAAAATTCTTCTGTCAGCTGCAAATGGCTGCTCTAACTGGCATTGCACGCTACACATGCTCCTAGTTGCCCAAGGTCAGACCGTCCAGCCATAAAGCAGATTACTAATACAAGTTATGATACTTTGCTCGTTTTGCAGCTGCGGCTCCGAAGATGTCGCAGTCACAGACAGCGAGAACATGTCACCGCGCATCTTGCTAAATTATGGTCCCTGACAAGAAAAATGGCCATCATTGCTTTACCTTCTACCCATTCCAAATACACGCAATTATATTTCTCACTACAGAACAATAGTTTTATCAGATTTACATTGAACTCAAACAGACCGACCACATTTGTGTTAACCTCTGATGGATGAATGTGCCCAAGATGGAAGTCATTTATTTCTGCCTGGCCATCACCTAGCAGCTTTATGGACATTTTCTGGATTTTAATTAAGAATATTATATACAAGTGTGTCTATTTATTTGATGCACTTTATTCTAAAAAAAAAATGCTTATAAGCTCTTTTTTTAATGCCCAAAATCAAATAGTCCCTGTATGGGTCTGTCCTCTGCAGTTGTGGTATATAGATTCTGTAGTACTGGCTGTTGCGGTGTCTCATAGTAGCCTATCAGCAACATTTAGCAGAGTAGTGGTACCTGATAGGCTAGGACACTATATTGCTCATCCAGCCCTACAGAGACTGTTTGCATACACTGCAGGTGACAGACCCATACAGGAACTATTTTCTTGATTTTAGGCAGTAAAAACAGAGCTTATAAGCACTTTTTAAAAATAAAAGTACATGAAAGTAATTAGATGCACAAGTACATACCTGTAAAATCCAGAAAACTTCCATATCCCTTTAAATTCTAAAATGTTATCCTACCAATTTGCTTCCCTTAAATATAAAACATTTATTAAAGATATGATATTATCTGATAAACAACACATAATAAAGAGCCCTAGATAAGGACAAGTTGTGTTTTCAGCTTTATTGGCTTAATTTGCTCTGCAAATATTACCTTCTATACCGATAAGATAAATTAATGTCAATCTAGAACACCATTTTGCAAAATAACTTCACATTTCTAAATATTGCTCTTAGGCATTAAAGAGATTAGGAACACCGCTGCTTCAAGCGTCTAAAATAATAGGTTTTAAAACATGACAAAGGTTGTTTTCTGTATGAGAAAAAATATGAAATCAAACTTCACTGGAAGGAACAGGAAAAGCAGAGCGCAAACTAGTCTGTGGATCCCATTGGCCGACATAGGCAAGTCCAAGAGTAGTTAAACTTCTTAAGTTTTAGTGCTCCAAGACCTTCATTTCAAAAATAAGACAAGCTGTGATACATTATTAAATACCCTCTTACTGATGAAATTTTTTTTTATTTTTTTTTTAAAGCCTTGGCATATATCATTTTTATGGATTCTGAATGAGGACAAATCAGTATTCTATAAAAACATTTTTATTTTTTTGCATGAAAAAAATAAAAATCCTAAAATATACATATGCAAATGTCTTCAGCTTTTCTGGCAGTTGATTTTGACAAGGAACGCCCCTGAAAATCCTAGCTAAATTAGCATAAAATTCATAATTCGTTTTGGCCAATCACAGGCAGCTATAATATTGCTGCAATCTCTGGGAAGCTAGTTTGATATATGAGAATTAGCTTTAGTTACACTTCTCAAAAAGTATTTCCTATGATAAATTTAGATTATTTTTTATTTGTATGACCAATACAGAGCTTACTTTTTTTCCTAATAAATTGATATTTTAAAAAATAATAACTTTTCTAGGTTTAGAACCCTCTTCTCAAATTGGTATCAGTCGTTTTAATTTCTGATGCCCACTTCGTAATTGTTATTCATAATACCATTTATATTCAAGGGCCCTCATTCGATTGCGATTTGGCCAATTGAATAGTGCGCTAAATAAGCACATAACATATTTTTTTTAAATAAGTTTTTAGTTAGTGAAAACCTTGCTTTTGGATAGATATTTACTAAGTAAAAACTTCTTTAAAAAAATATGTTATGTGCTTATTTAGAGCCCTATTCAATTGGCCAAATTGCATTTGAATGAGGGCCAAACTATGGTGTTCCTTTAAGACAACATTCAAGCCGTTTCATTCATCTTTTGAAAGCTGCCTGGTTTCTGAAGAAAGGGTTGCACTGGGACGATTTTATAAACCGTCCCTCATAAATTGTGTCTCTACCTTATATATACTCACACAGAGGACAACAAAACCACATAAAACGACGGCAGAGTTTATTTAGGATGCAGGCAGTACATAAATATATATAAAGCCTTAAAAGCACTTTTAAGAGCCCAAAGTAAAAAGTGAGAACCCAGATGACGAGTCCCTCTGGATAGGTCCATGATTGCATATGGATGGATGTTCTGAAATGTCAAAAAACACACATTATATATATATATATATATATATATATATATATATATATATATATATATATATATAGTGTATGTGTGTGTATATATATATAGTGTATACACAGGCTGAGATCCCGCTCCATGCTGATGATAGCCAGTAAGCTTGAAACAGCTGTACATGGATTGGATACTCAGCCTGTGTTTATTCCAACCTTGGCTTTGCATTAAAGCTGTGTAATACAGCATGCATAAGCTTAAAGGAAGCCATGATTGATAATGGCTAAGGAATGAAGAGTGAGGCATTTGTGGCCATGTTTGTGTGTCCCAGCTCAACTTCCCAGAATGCAGTGTAATAACTGTTTTTCTTGGAACTCTGAGCTGGAAGCAGGTTTTTTAACTTGCTTTAGACATTCAGATGTGAACACAGATGTACTTTTTATTTACTATATATATATATATAGTGTGTATATATTTTTTTTTTCTTTTTTTTTTTTAAGGTACCACTTCAGCTCTCTATAGAACTTGCAATAGTCGATTGTGCACCATGCTACTGTATAACCACACCTGTTTAAAGGTATATCTAGGTTTCCCTGTGTCTCCCTCTCCCTAATCTATCACCTGCTGCTTATATCAGACACAGACATTACATGCAGTCAGTCTATACACATATACACGTATTTTTTTTTAATAGAAACACTGCATTTGGGTATGGAGTTTAAACCCTTAATTAACCTTCAAGCCTACAGCAGCTCAATGCAGAGATATACAGATCAGTGCCTGGCTCCTACTGCTCCCATCTACAGGAAGACTACACATCCCACAATTCCTTCTTGCACAAACTGCCATCACCGATTGTTACAATGTATTAAAATGTATTAGCTGCCTGTGATTGGCCAAAACAAAATTATGAATTTTATCCTAATTTTAGCAGATATTCAGGAGTGTTAACTCACAAATGCTGCTGCTTGCAAACTAAAAGAGATTTAGCAAAAACATCAGGATATTTATTTTGTTTTGTTTTTTTCATTCAAGATTCAATGTTTGCATACACTGCTGATTCTCCTTATCAGATGCTTCATAATATAGGAAACTTAGATATGTCTTTAAGCCAGTCATTATTAAAATAAATAAATAATCATTCATAGGTCCCAAAAAAGGAGACACTTTGTTGCTTACTAATGATTTAAAATATGGACCCTCAGTTCTTGACCTACTCAGAACTCAACGCATCAGACGGACCAAAAATTGGCTGAGAACTTGACGTGTTTGCGCCACCCACCATCCTGTCTTTCAGGAAGTTGAATACATTTCTATACTGTGGTGTAGTGTAGTTACTGCCTACCTCCCAAGCCCGTTGTCTTGGGGTTCTATTGGACCCTGACCTCTCGCTCATTCCTCATATACAGCCACTAACAAAATCTTTTCTTTTCAACTTAAAAACATCTCCAGAATACGCAATTATCTTACACAAGACACAACTAAGATTCAAATACATTCCCTCATCATATCCCGTCTAGACTACTGCAACTCACTTCTTGCTGGCCCTACCCACCACCCCTCTATTCCCACTTCAATCCATAATCAATGCCTCCGCTAAACTCATCTATGGTACTAAACATTCAGTGTCTGCAGCACCTCTTAATCTCTCCACTGGCTTCCCGTAGCCTCCAGAATAACATTTAAGATCATGACCATAACTTACAAAGCCCTCAACAACACTGCCCCCTTACATCTCTGCTCTCATCTCCAAATATTCCCTCATTCGACCTCTTCGCTCTGCTAATGACCGTCTTCTTTCCTTCGCTCTCACGACCTCCTCTCACTCCAGCCTTCGGACTTTTCTTGCACTGCCCCTATTCTCTGGAACTCTTTGCCTCGCTCCACCAGACTATCCTCCTGCCTCAAATCCGACAAATCCTCGCAAAAATGGACCAGTTTAAAAAGTAGCCTTTCACCTGCCGCCTTAAAATGTAAATTGCATTTTTCACCCTCCTGTACCACACCCTAAACCCTTAGATTGTAAGTCTGCGAGTTTTCAATCATGCATGGTGCTTTCGGAAAGCTCTATGGTCACTGGATTCTAAGCTCAAAGACAGGGTTCTCCATTCTTTTTTGTAATGTGTTAATTATTTTTTGCTTTGATCACAACCCCTCTACAGCGCTACGGAATATGTTGATGCATTACAAATAAATAATAATAATACAAGAGCAGTCTGTGCACAAGAGAATCAAAGTGCCGCCTGTGCTCATAAGTAGTAACATTTAGCCTGTGCCTATAAGGACCTCTCAGTACAGATAAAGTAAAGTTAAATTCTATGTTATTTGATCTAATTGTTGCTTTTTATTTGGGTCTGTTTAGTTTTAAAGTTTTATATCAAAAAACAACACCATCAGTTCAAAGTAAAATGTGAAATGTCTGGGTCTCAGAACGGATTATTTACATTTATATTGATCCCTATGGGAAATGCTACCTTGGTACACAACATTTATGGATTAAGGGGTACCACGGTGATTACTTCTGCAGTCCCTGAACAAACCAGTAAGACATATATTTTGTTTGTTAAAAACTAACTAAATGTACTTTATTATATACCTTAATTTTACCAATCTTTTTTTTTTATTTATTTATTTTTTATTTTAAACCCCAATCACATTATCAGAAAATGGTGCACATTATCGGACATTAAATAAAATGGGCAACACTGGGAATACATTTATCTTCTGCAATGTCAACGGCTGTGTTCAGGTAAGAAAATCATTCACCTATTTCCACACATACAATCTATGATTAAGTGCTTCAATTTGCAATCTGGAAGTTTAAAAAAAAAAAAAAAAAAAAAAATCAGGATATTAAATCCTAATGCAAATGGCTTTTCTGGGCAAAACCGATCCCATAGTCATTATATTTTATTTATTTATTTCCCATCAAAATAATCATTAGCAAACCAAGAAAAATTGAACATTTTGAGGAAAACAGATTATGCAGCAAATTTGGCTTTCAATGTAACCGAACAGAGAAAACCAACTATGTAGATTTGTCTTATCTTTTGTTTTTGTAAAATTCAATAAAAAAGGGTACAAGTGTAACACGATCAATATATACCGACAGAGAAGAAGATGAACTTACTGTTTGAGGAGTAGATGGTGGATTATTGTCAGAAAGGTGAGGTAACGAACCTCTGTGGTGTGTCAAAGTACAGATACAATTTACTGTGGAAAGGGGGTGACTATGTTAAATTGTAAAATAACCCGATATGCACATTACAGTAAATAAACCAAAAAAGGTAGAACACTTGCCTGTTCTATCAGACAAACACATTACATGGAGTCATTCAGTACACACAGATTTATTTTGTTTATTTAAAATTTGTTTTCCACACCCCCAGAGCTGCTTACATAGGCACCACGTACTAACCAATAGAAACACTGCATTGAAGTACATTTTTTTAACCCTATACTAACCTTCAAGGAAAAAGCAGCACAGTGCAGAAATCCAGACCAGTACTGTCTCAGCTTCTTCCTTGCGGTGGGAACAAATAGGAACACATCCCAAAAAAAACTTAGCTACGGAGACTGAATCCTCAGATATTGCTACAACGTTGTAGCTGCCTTTGATTGGCCGCAACAAATTATGAATGTTATGCTAGACTCATCATCCGTACACAATGTTCAGTGTCGGCATCACCCCACTGGCTTCCCATAGCCTCCAGAATACAATTTAAAATCATGACCCTAACTTAAAATCCCTCAACAACAGTGCACCACCTTATATCTCTACTCTCATCTCCAAATACTCCCCCACCCGCCCTTGTCATTCTGCTAATGACCTTCTTCTTTCTACAACTCGTCACCTCCTCTCACTCTCGCCTTCAGGACTTTTCTCTTGCTGCCCCTATTCTCTGGAACTCCTTGCCTCACTCCACCAGGTTATCCTTATTAAACCTCACTTAAAACACATCTCTTTAAAGAAGCGTATCACCTTCCACCCCAACACGCTCATCACCTCTCTCTCCCTCCTTTACCACTCAATATACCTTAGATTGTAAGTCTGCGAGTTTCTATCCTAAGTACTTTGGGAATGCACCATGGACATTGGATTCCGAGCTCAAAGACAGCGCCCTCCTTGCTTTGCTATATGTTAATTCGTATTTATCTTTAAAAACACTTATTTTTCACACAAAAAGGCTATGATTTACCTTTTTTATATAAAATGCCGATATGTCTTCTAGTGGTTTTACATGTTTAAATATCCCTTTAAGTCCCACTTGTAAAAAGAAAATAATTTGGCTAAATATGTCCAAATATTGAGAATAAGGACAAGAAAGGGACTAATGGATATGGGCATGACTGGGGCAATCATGACTTTCACCCAAGAAACCTGAATTTGAGCCAATGTTCGGATACTTCTACCCTCTGAAATACCCAAAAACGAATTCACACTTATGGAAGGTGCTCTTAAAAAAGGATCTATAGTAATTTCTTACATAAACCAGTAATTAAAAAAACAAACAAAAAAAAAACAGCATTTTGTGCAGTAATTGTATCATCCACATTGAAAAAATGTGCAAATCCAGCTGAACAGTATTCCCTAAAATGTATATTTTATTTCATGGGTTCTGCCTATCACATAATAGTTGTCAAACTGCAATTAGTCGTTACGCTTGCCACAACTATGGTGGATCGCAAAATCTTGCGCATGGCGCAGCGTCGGTACGCGCATGCGCATTTTGTTGGCACTGCGCGCATGCTCATTGCGCAGCGTCACAGGAGAGGAAGAGGGGGAAAGATGCAGGGGGAGGGGGAAAGAAAATGGGAGGGGGTTAGAGACATGGCAGGGAAGTAAACACAAGGGGGGGAGGGGGGAAATGTGACTCAAGGGAGGAAGTACACGGGGAAGAGACACACAATGAGCGCCAAAGGCGCTTATCGCAAGGCCAGTAAAGTAAAGTAGAGGGTGGGAGAGGCTCGCAATGAGCGCCAAAAGGTGCTCATTGCAAGGCCCATGATGAACGAAAAACGCGCTCATCACGAGGCCTGTAAAGTAGAGGGGTGAGAGACTCCCATTGTGTGGCAAACCGCATTGCCAGGCTTCACTTTTTATTGCCGTCATTTTTGACGGGCAAAATCGCTAGTCTTATATAATTTGCTATAAAAAAGGACATAGAACACAAATGTTTTCCAAGCATTTAAAAAAGAGCATGTCTAAAAAAAATAACAAAAGTTGTTGTTGTGTGAAAAATAAAAAGTAAAACCTGTTTAAATACTTACTGTATTTATCGGCGTATAACACACACTTTTTCTCCCTGAAAATAGGGGGCAAATGATGTGTGAGTGTTATACGCCCTCCTCAACCTCCCTCCTCATCCTCAACCTCCCTCATTCTAAGCCCCCCTCTGTATTCTCCACCTCCGTCTCAACCTAAACCCCCCTAAATACCTCCCCCTCACTTACCTGCTTCTGCTCCGGCCTCCGCTCCTTGACCCGTCGCGCATGTGACGTCACATGCGCGCCACGTCATTAATGGGGGGGGGGGGTTTAGAATGCGGAGGGGGGTTGAGGTTGAGGAGGGGGGTTGAGGATGTTGAGGAGGGGGTTGAGGATGAGGAGGGAGGTTGAGGATTTTGCTTCAAAGTTCTTTATTTGAAATTTATTTTTTTGCCCTGAAATTTCCTCCTTAAAATGAGGTGCGTGTTATAGGCCGATAAATACAGTAATTGAAACCAACAGGAAGAGCAGGGAGAACACTTTAGTCTGTAGATCTCATTGGCTGACACAGGACAAGCCCCTAAGACAAGTTAGACTTCTGAATAAGTGTTTTTGTGCCCGGAGAACTTTATTTTTAAAAAATGGGGAAAAAAAGTAAACATACTGTAACAATATCACATGACCCATTTCTGATGCAACAAAGAAAATATTTATTTCCATGCCCCTTTAATTGTCCATTCAGTGGCCTGGTAAAAGCATCCCCTCTCTTGTACCTTTCAACTTGAAATTCATTAGAGGAAGAAACAAGCTAAATTTCCCAGCATTTGTAATATGACCTTCACAATATCTCTGGCAGGTCCCGGTCAGTCAGTCATTACTACATATGTTATAGAATATTGACATTTTAAGCCATAAAACAACTCCATTATTCAGGATGGTACTGAGAGATGTTCAGTAATGGAGGCTATTGCAACACACATAACAGAGATGGTCAATAGTCATCATGTTATAGTGGGGGTACATATAAAACCTGCTACCCATGTCATAAAATAGATACTGTTTGCGGTAGGTGAATCCATTACTGCCACTTATATTCCAAAAATGGAGACATCCCATCACGTTCGTGAGAAAAAAATGTTACACACCACTGCTAGTTTTAGGTTCTAAGAGTATTAGTAGGTGGTGGGCAACTGATTGCCCAGGGGCTAGACATGCCACAAACTCTACCATTCCAGTGAACCATCTGGATACAACATTTTTTCAACATTATATAGTCCATTTTATCGATCTACAAGTAGAATATCACGCTCTCTTGCACTCCAAAACAGTTCTACTAATTAGATACACATCTCTATCTCTAATTAGTCCGCCTGTTCATTTCTCTCCCTAGTGATCGTTACCAATTCTTACATGTAAAGTAAAAAAAAAAAAAAAAAGTAAAGTAAAAGCCCAGAAAGTGAGAGCAGACGTGACAATGCTGTGTTTTTAAAAGACATCGATAGCTCCTCCCTGTGGGTGTGGCTTTAGGTCACAGCTGTGAAACACGACTCTCTATGCAAAAAAGAACAGTAAGAATGGGGGAGGTTCCAGAAAGTGAGAAACTCTGGTGGCTTCTTCGAAGTAACAATTGTAAACGTTATGCATAATTACATGGAGAAGGAAACAATTAATTAAGCCATCTAGTTATGACATTCATATAAAACAAAAAATGTCCAGAGAGCTTCCTCCCTTTCCAGAATCCACTATGTATTTCAGGTCGACATGAATAGTCTAATAAAACAATCCATATAGGATCCAATTGCCAAACCACGAGTCTGCAAGCTTTACAATAAATGCTGATATGGTGGAAACCTTTCGTTTGTCTCCCGATATCTATTATCTTATCTTTAAATGTTTCCTTGGGCACTTCACTTTGCCGCATGCAATTTCCTGAGGTGTGCAGTTCTAGTTTTATCTTGCACAGTCAACTCAAAAGCCCATTTTCCCTTCCTGTATAATTGAAAACCTGTCCAGTTTATTTACACTTTGAATGCGTAAAGCAGCCTCCGAAAACCTTTACACTTGTCCTTTGGTAAAACAGGAGACACATCGTCAAGTCTTATTTATTAAAAAAGTATTGTTAGTTCATTAAAAACATTAGTTGCGTATAACGTGTCTGTCATAAATGATGGCATCCTGCGCTCTATGTGCCCGCTTTCCCTCGCTCCGCCCTCTCCGTACCCGCCCTTCCCTCTCTATACCTAGTAGTCAAATTCCTGTTCTTCTCCAATTTGAGATTTCACCTATATATCCCCATTCTACAGTCAGCGTATCCTCCCCCTGCCCAGAGCTTTCCACACCCCCAGAGATGTCTACATAGACATCTGGTACCTACCAATAGAAACACTGCATTCAAGTATGTTTTTTACCCTATAGTAACCGCCCAGCGAAAATCAGCACAATACAGAAATCTAACTACCAGTGTGAGCTCCTCCTTGCTTCCTTGTGGAGGTTAAAAAAAGGCTACACATTCCATGATGCTTTGCAGCACCAACTGACTGCCCGCACATTGAAACAATGTTATAGCTGCCTGTAATTGGCTAAAAGAATTATGAATTTTATGCCATTTTAGCTTTTCAAGACATCCGCCTTCCCAGAGAACTGAAGAAATGTGCTGCCTGTGATTGGCCAAAACAAATTATTATTAAACATTTTTATAAAGCGCCAACATATTCCGTAGTGCTGTACATTGGCTAAGTATAAAATAAAACAACTTAAATTCAATACTAAACTCATGCCAAAAAGTAGAGGACCCTGTTTTTGAGTTTAAAATCTTATATACATGGTGCTTTTTTCAAAAGACCATATAAGATTGACAATTTGCAAACTTACAATGTTAAGGGGATTATTGCATTCTATGCAGGGATTTCCAGGGGTTTAACTCACAAAATCAACTGCTTGCAAACTCAAGAGATTTAGCAAACTTCAAGGTAAGTTTATTAATGTTTATTTTGGGATTTTTTCATGCAAAAAAGGGTTTTCATACACTACTGATTCATCATAATCCAGGACACTTAGATATGCCTTTAAAGGTAATCTCTCACCTCCCCAAAATACCAATCCTAATGCATTAAATGTTTGCAGCCTACTTTAGGATTTCATTTGTTAAAAAAAAAAAAAAAAAAATTAAATGTCAATATTATACCACAGTGCAGCCGGCCTTACTTTTTATATATACACAAGTCAACAAGCAGTCATCCAATCAGAAGCCATAACTAGATTATTTTGCATCAGCTGATGCACACATTTATATGCAGTATCATAACACAAAAAGCTTTTAATTGGATGGCACAAGGGGTAATGTTGCAGCTTGTCGGATTGTGGCACATACATTACAGTTTATGGAAATACTTTATATTGGTGCCATCAGTGGTACCTTACATTACGTGCATAAACAGACGCTGTGTACAGAGATTTCCTTTCAAGGAATCTCAGAAAATTACTTACAGTATTGGCAAAGGAATATCTACCAGACCTCAGCAACAAATAGCTATTTATTTAGAAGCCCAGTTCTCAGCCATGATATGAAAGTGCATACTTGGCACCAAAAAAAAAATGTAATCATGGTTATTTTCCAAGATATCTTCAAGTGCTTTGGCTATTTTTGCTCATACAGTAACTGTAATATATACAAAACAAAGTGATTGCACCAAAAAATATATATCCAAAATGTTTAAAACGACATTTCCCAGGAAAAAAAAACACAACAACAACAACAACAACATTACAGTAGCTGCTATAGAAACGTGCATAAAGTATTTGTATTTCTAAAAACAAAATTATTGCTCACTATCAGCTTAGGAAAATACTGTATGAGATCTAATTTACATGAATACTTAGTGAACTTCCCTATTTTTATTTTGGAAGTGCAAACTTATAATCACTTAAGGAACAAAGCATGCCCATACAGTTGTAATATCAATGGCGGCCATTTTTAAGCCATTTAAAGGCATATCTAAGTCTCCCTGCGTTTCCCTCTCTCTGCAATCTAACACATGTACTTATATCAGACACACACATTACATGGGGTCAGTCTATACACATACAGATTGATTTTAATTAAAAATATAACATTTGTTTTCCACACCCCCAGAACTGCTTACATAGACAGTGTACCTACCAATAGAAACACTGGGTACAGTTTTTAACGCAATACTAACCTTTAAAGCCAACAGCAGCCCAATGCAAAGATCTTCATACCAGTGTCTGTTCAGGAAGGAATCATGGGATGTGTAGGAGGAGTCAAACTGCCATCACTGATGGTTACGCTGTATTAAAATGTATAAACTGCCTGTGATTGGCCAAAACAAATTTAGAATTGTATGCTATTTTAGCAGGGATCTATAGGGGTGTTAACGCACAAAAGCTGCTGCTTGCAAAACCCAAGAGATTTAACAAACATAATGCTGAGTTTGTACATTTTTGATATTTTTTCATGAACTACTGATTCTTCTCTATCAGGTGCTTCAAAATCCAGGGAATTTCGATATGTCTTTAGTAATTGAATTAAAAATAATTGCCCAATACCATGACATTCCTAAATCTAAATTATACTACAACGAATAAGGATTTCAGGCAACGTTTACCACTGGCGACTCTATCCTAGTACCTTGATTGCCATAAAACACCTTGGTGACAACCACTTCTCGAGGAAGTGTCTAAATCTTTATGCAAAACCAACATCCTGCACTTCAAAGACACCACAAACACAAATGTAATACACTTTTTTGCATTGAGGTCTTGTTTTTTTTCTTTTCTGGTTGTGAATAATATTTGCTACTTTGAATGGCAACTGCAAATGGATTTTCATTCAACAAAACATATTAAAAGGACCACTGTACAACGACAAAAAGTCTTTAAAATCTTTTAGTCTGATTAAGAGCATAATTAAACTTTATATTTTTAAGCTCATGCTGAACGATGGAGGCATCTATGATACTTTGGTTGAGTTTGAGTATGAGAGAGGGGAGGTTACACTTCTGGAGAGTGATGTTTGCATATCCGGATGACTGCAATAGACACCACATCCCTCTCCAATTAGCTAACAAAGCCTTCTGAGCTCTAAACCTCCACCGACAGATAAACACACACCTTCATGACTCGGCTCTCAGGAAATGTAACAACTACTGAGGGCATTTATCAATCTGTTCTGATAATTACCTCTTTCCTTAAACAACCCAAGGTTCTTTTTGCCAAACATCTAGCTCCCTAGATTATGGCCCTCAAGCCCCTACTGATTTTCTGTTAACCCCATTGGCGCAGGAGAAACCTCTTACATTCAAGTCATGTAATTTTTATAGTATGTTTATTTACATTTTATATGCAAGTAACCAATAAAATATGGCTGGACTTTAACTATTTAATGTAATGCTTTATATTTATGTGGATTTGCCCCTTTATTATACTTACTTGACATACCGTATTTATCGGCGTATAACACGTACTTTTTCTCCCTGAAAATAGGGGGCAAATGATGTGTGCGTGTTATACGCCGATGTGCGTGTTATACGCTGTGTCTCGTTCCCTCCCCCTCCTCATCCTTAAACCCCCCCTCCTAATCCAAGACCCCCCCCCCTCCTAATCCAAGACCCCCCTAAATACCTCCCCCTCTCCCCTCACTTACCTGCTTCTGCTCCGGCCTCCGCTCTCTCTTGACCCGGTGCGCATGTGACGTCACGCCATTAGCATATACCGGGTGCCGGCACCCGGTATATGCTAATGGTGTGGCGCGCATGTGACGTTACATGCGCGCTGGGTCAAGAAGGAGCGGAGGCCGGAGCAGAAGCAGGTAAGTGAGGGGAAAAGGAGAGGGGGAGGTATTTAGGGTGGATTAGGTTGAGGAGGGGGGGGGGGGGTAGGAAGGAGGTTGAGGATGAGGATGAGAAGGAGGTTGAGGATGAGGATGAGAAGGAGGTTGAGGATGAGGATGAGAAGGAGGTTAAGGATGAGGATGAGAAGGAGGTTAAGGATGAGGAGGGAGGGAGGGAGGGAGAGGATGAGGAGAGGGAGGGAGGGAGGGAGGGAGGTTGAGGATGAGGAGAGGGAGGGAGGTTGAGGTTGAGGATGGGGGGGTTGAGGAGGAGCAGCGATTTCTGAGTAAACTTTTGTAAAAACATATAATATCCAAGTTTCTTTGTTAAAACAGTTGCTTTTACTGTCATTTTACGTTTTTTACCTTATAAGTGTTAATATTAATAAAAAAAAGTTCTGAGCTACCCTTATTTTGCTTCAAAGTTCTTTATTTGAAATTTAATTTTTTCCTGAAATTCCCTTCTTAAAATGAGGTGCGTGTTATACACCAATAAATACGGTAGATGGGATAGATGTTATTATCAACTTAAATTTTATGGAACACACTGAAATTGTTATGAAATTCATTCTGTAAAAATATTTCAATTTACCAATTTCTGTAATCATTATTAAAAAAAAAAAAAAAAGCTATTTTATGAATTGACGTGAGCCGCTCTTGTGGCTCTGCAATCTCCAGTGATTTGAAGAGGCTGCTGCATTATTAAATATATGGCGTTCCCCGCCATCTTATTCCCCTGGGGATGGGATACGTGAAGTGAATAACAATGAGCCAGCTTCACGGAGTCACCAAGGATAACTGCAAATATCCAGAATTTTCAACACATAATATAAGTACAGTCTATGCAGGTCACACTGAGCATAAGGTACACATGGTGGCATCAAACTTTAAAGGGATATGTATTTTAATGGGTACATAATAAACCTACGAGGTTGTATATTGTCACCTTATTTATTCAAACATATATGCAGAGTACATCATCCGTAAGGCTGGACTGGAGGAGTCCAAAGCCGGAATCAATATTGCTGGAAGGAATATCAACCACCTCAGATACTCTGACGATATTACTCTGATGGAGGAAAGTGAGGAGCGACTAAAAGGACTTATTGAGGAGGATAAAAGAAGAGAGAGCAAAAGTTGGCCTGCTGCTCAACGTTAAAAAAATGCACATGGCAAATAGATGGGGAAGAAGTGGAGGCAGTGACAGATTTTATTTTCTTTGGATCCAAGATCTCTGCAGATGGTGACTGTAGTCATGTAATTAATAGAGGTTTGCTTCTGGGGAGGAAAGCTATGGCAAGCTTGGACAAGGTAGTAAAGATATTAAACTATCAAAGGTCCGCATAGTCAGAACTATAGTATTCTCAGTAGTAATATACGGATGTGAGAGCTGGCCCATAAAGAAGTCTGAGCGCCGTAGAATTGATGCCTTTGAATTGTGGTGTTGGAGAGACCCTTGGACTGCAAGAAGATCCAATAAATCCCTGCTTCAGGAAATCAAGACAAACTGTTCACTAGAAGGTATGATCAATATCCCCTGCTACTTCCATTCAAAATTACTAGGGCCACATTTATGGCCAATCGCTAGGGCCATAAAACACTAACCCAAGACATTTCCAGACTGCACGCCAAAGTCATTAAACAAGTATTGGGGCCAATGAGAATATATTCGATATACATCAAATTCCAGTAGCTAAATATTTTAAAATTTAAGCAGATTATTACACTGCGATAACATTTCAAAACAGCGAGGGCACTGGGCGAGGGCCTCAGTTGCTGGCATAAGGCGCCAAAGGCGCTCCATGCCAGCAACTGCAACCCTCGCAAACTTCAATTCGCAACGCAAACAACACGACACACACATTACGACACTCGCAAGCAGCAAACGACACACGTTCACACACATTATGGCCTCGCAACACTCGGACGCAAGTCGCGAACATTACAAAAATTAAAAACACAATACATACACACAGCACATACATAAAAACCTTACCTACAGCAACAGGGAGCATCCAGGACCTCAAAAATGCAACTTACACCTTCATTTCACTCAAAATAAAAGAGTTTGCACAATAAAAACTTTGATAAGCGACAAAAAATGGCCGCCGAACAAAACGAAAACGAGGCTACACACGCAAACACCATACGAGACACGTTACCACACATTACGACCTCGCAAACATCGGACGCAACACGCCGACATACAAACATTTAAAACACAATAAATACACACAACAAACACATAAAAAGCTTACCTACAGCAAGAGGAACCATCCAGCACCTCAAAAAAGCAACTTACACCTTCATTTAAATAAAAATAAAACACTTTACACACTAATGAAATCGCTAAGCGAGAGAAAAAATGGCCGACGAAAAAAACCAAAACGAGGCTTCAGCACTCTCAACACGTAAAAACACCACAACACACTCGCAAAACACAACACGAAACTCGAAAAAACACCACGAAGCACCGACGGATAATCCGCAAAGACGCATAACACAGATAACCCGCCATTTTACACCAATGCGGAAGTACGCCACTACGCTAATGGTTTGGTCTCGCGCACGCACACGCCCCTCTCCCCTTCCTGCCGCCCCTCTCCCCTTCCTGCCGCCCCTCTCACCTTCCTGCCGCCCCTCTCACCTTCCTGACGCCCCTCTCACCTTCCTGACGCCCCTCTCACCTTCCTGACGCCCCTCTCACCTTCCTGACGCCCCTCTCCCCTTCCTGCCGCCCCTCTCCCCTTCCTGCCGCCCCTCTCCCCTTCCTGCCGCCCCTCTCCCCTTCCTGCCGCCCCTCTCCCCTTCCTGCCGCCCCTCTCCCCTTCCTGCCGCCCCTCTCCCCTTCCTGCCGCCCCTCTCCCCTTCCTGCCGCCCCTCTCCCCTTCCTGCCGCCCCTCTCCCCTTCCTCTTCCTGCCGCCCCTCTCCCCTTCCTCTTCCTGCCGCCCCTCTCCCCTTCCTCTTCCTGCCGCCCCTCTCCCCTTTTCCAATCCAGCACACGGCTATTGCAGCGCAGCTCTGCAGGGACTTAGGAAGTATTTACACACTTGCAGCAATTATATTAGTGAATATAAGAAGCAACAGAACTACCAATAAGCTCTTTTCTGGAACAACACTTCTTAATGAGCATAATGCTTCTGGAATATATAAAAAAAAAAAAAATGCCCCAATTGAAATGAATCAATACTAAATATAATCAGTCTTCAAAAGCCTTTCCTTGCTGGGGAAACAGCGTAATAAAAGCAGCTCACACAGGGTAAAAACTGCCAATATTAACATAGATTTGCATAAATTAGTTACTAAATTAAAGTCGTTTTTTTTGTTTTTATATATTAAGTTAAAAGTTGTTTTGCTCGTTTTCTAGTGGAGAGCTTCTGTCCATAACTGCTTTATCTCTGCTAAATTATATAGCCATGTTGTTCATATTATTTGCTCTCCTGTTGCTTAAGACGAATTTTTCCTAAGGATGCGATTAGCAGAACCTGGCTATAAAGATTATATGTGAGTGGTTACCTAAAATCCCATCTTTTGTATGCGATAGCGCCTTTTATGGGATAATATAATGATCCAGGCAACTGTTGAAATCAAATATTATTCTCTAATCTTCTTACACTCTATAAATCTCCAGCAAGAATATTGATTCAAAATTCATCCGTCAGGTTACACGTCTCTCGATCTCAATTATGATACGATGACTTGCTTAGGAGGACCCTCAGCAATATAAATCCATTCCAACTACTTATGGCTACTTACAGCATGCTCACCAAATCTCTAGAAATAGCAAAGATGTCAGCATTTATTGTACCATCAGAGTAAGAAAAGCGAAGAATCACGCGGCCCGGTAACACGCGGCCCGGTACAGATGGTTTGCACTGAATCCGGATACACCTTGTACAACTATATACTTAAAAATATAAAAATAAATAAATAAAACAGCCCTGTCTTATTCGGTCGCAATTACTCCATCCCCAAAAATGTTCCTTTTACACAATGCATTTATTGGGATAATTCAAAATGGAACACAAAAAGATATATCTGTTAGCAGGAAAGATCCTTAAGAAGGGCCATTTACCTCACTATAAGTGCTCTTCATGGTGTGAAAGAGGACAAGGTTGTATGTTAAAATGATCTATTGTTGTTTTTTATTACACTAATAACACCCAAAAAACTAAAGTCTTAGGTCTGTCTACAAACACACTCCTGGCTGTTCCATGATTAACAACATCTGCCGACAACGAGAATTGAGGGCTCCAATAGCACAAAGATTTATAATTTTTCTCAACTTCAGGAATGCAGCAGGAGATGTAAACCCTCCCCCAACTGTCCTATTTAGTTGATTCCAGCAATCCTTTCCCTCCACAGATGGATTTGTGAAGCGTAAACTTTGCTTCTGCTTATGCTCTCTGCACAGAGCTGTTGCTGTGGGTCTGTGGGGCACTGCCAGTGACTCGTGTAAACAGTCATTTCATTTATAAATGCATCTGTGAAAAATAAATGCATTTCAAAAATTCACAAAGTATGTCAATGTGATTTTAGGAGATCTTTACAGTGATATAGTCCAAATTGTGCTGAATTAAGTGGCCCTTTAAGGCTTATATAGAGTGTCCATTTTATCTTACTAAAAAGCTTGGCTTAAAAAAAAAAAAATCTTCAGACTACTGTGGTCATAGGTGACTAAGTAGCCGGCACAATCTTTTTTTTATTTATTTATTTTTTATTTCTTTATTTTAGGGTTTTCTTTTTTTTTTTTACTCTATATTGGTATTTATTTTACATAATGCATATTCCTACCTGAATGGCACTAATGGCATAAAAGAAGAAAGGTACCGTTTTTAAAATGTATATACATCTAAAAGAAAGCACCGTAGATGCGATAGATCCCGAATGCCCCAAAAATCCTCATATCTTGTGATTGCGATTTATTGTTATGATAAACTTATTTTAAACACACTTCACTGTTCATTCCTTTTGAACTCTCGGTTTCCTTCTCTTTTTTTTTAGCCATTCACGCTCTAAGACACCTTGATGAAGCTCTCAATACGGCAGTATGGAAGCTTGGGAGGAATTTACAAGTGCATTACCATAAATGGGACCAATGATCTGGGAACCGAAGACTCTTGGCGAGTGACTTGTGGATAAATTGCTAAGTATAATCCCTCTCCAACCTCAGTAAACTATTCCTGTTTATGGAAGTTTAATTAAATTCACAAAACTATAAAATTTAGTTAAGTTAAATTTTTTTGATAGTTCCTTCTCCAGTGGGCCACAGCATACTGCTCCTAGTATTCCTAGGTGGTCTCCCCTCCAAGTACTGACCAAACCCAACACTGCTTGGCTTCAGGGTGATGTGACCTCTTGGCTCCCTGACTTTAATCAAACCCAGGTCGCAGTGGTGAAAGCAACGAATCCTAACCACTGGACCACCTGGGAACCCATAAAAATGATCTGCTTCTTTATTATTTTTCATTTCATGCAGTCCTCCTCTCCTCACTAATAAAACAGTGTACCACATATAAATTAATACAAAAAATGAATGCATATTTCAAAAATAATTTATTTTTAATTGTTTAATTTATGTATGGTCATATTTTTATGCATGTTAAAGGGAACATCCGCATGAAAGGTTTAACTCCACCTATGTAATGTGCACTGCTCCATTGGCTTTATTAACCGTGACAAACTAAACCTT